>BLBF01000019.1:18523199-18598806 GCA_015471245.1 Laticauda colubrina
TGTGTGTGTGTGTGTGTGTGTGTGTGTGTGTGTGTGTGTGTTGTTCAGCTTCCTTCGGGTATTATCCCACGTCATTGTAGTGTTGTTAAAGTTGTAGCAACGTTTCAGCAGAATCTCATCTGCCATCCTCAGGCTTCTGTATAGAGTTAGTTCCTGGTTTCAAATTTGAGGCTGGTCCATTCTGATTGGTTGGGAGCCTGGATCTGTATTCATTTGACTTGGAGTTTGATTGATTGGTGTTTCTGGTTTCTTCTGTCTGTTTGGTGGCTATGTATATTTGTTTTCTTAGGCTTTCGGGGGTACTTACATGTGTGCTGTTTAGCTTCCTTCGGGTATTATCCCACGTCATTGTAGTGTTGTTAAAGTTGTAGCAACGTTTCAGCAGAATCTCATCTGCCATCCTCAGGCTTTTGTATAGAGTTAGTTCCTGGTTTCAAATTTGAGGCTGATCCATTCTGATTGGCTGGGAGCCTGGATCTGTGTTCATTGGACTTGGAGTTTGATTGATTGGTGTTTCTGGTTTCTTCTGTCTGTTTTGTGGCTTTGATTGGCTGGCAACACTCTGTTTTTGTGTTGGAGGCTTTCAGTGCAGCTTGGCTCCGTGTGAAGGGACGGCTGCTCTTCATTAGCAAGCTGGGTTTCACCTGGGTGCCTGGTGGGGGGGTGTTTGGGTTGGAGCTATCAGAGGGAGTCTGTTTTTGCCCAGGTGTTTGCCTGGCTTGTGGCATGGAGATCTTTCTATTTGAGAATGCAGGCTTCCAAATGATTGACATCATCTCTTCTATTCATGCTGTCAGGTCTTTTTTCAATCTCTATGGCTTCTCTGATGATTCTGTGGTTGGGGTTTTCTATAGTGGCTAGGGTTTTAGTGCCATTGAAGTTGATGTTGTGACCTGTGGTTTTCATGTGTTGGACTAGTGAGGAGGTGTGTTCCAGCTTTTTTACTGCATTTTTGTGTTCATCCACCAGACTGTCAATCATTTGGAAGCCTGCACTCTCAAATAGAAAGATCTCCATGCCACAAGCCAGGCAAACACCTGGGCAAAAACAGACTCCCTCTGATAGCTCCAACCCAAACACCCCCCCCACCAGACACCCAGGAGAAACCCAGCTTGCTAATGAATAGCAGCTTGCTAATGAAGAGCAGCCGTCCCTTCACACGGAGCCAAGCTGCACTGAAAGCCTCCAACACAAAAACAGAGTGTTGCCAGCCAATCACAGCCACAAAACAGACAGAAGAAACCAGAAACACCAATCAATCAAACTCCAAGTCCAATGAACACAGATCCAGGCTCCCAGTCAATCAGAATGGACCAGCCTCAAATTTGAAACCAGGAACTAACTCTATACAAAAGCCTGAGGATGGCAGATGAGATTCTGCTGAAACGTCGCTACAACTTTAACAGAACTACAATGACGTGGGATAATACCCGAAGGAAGCTAAACAGCACACATATATGTATATGTATATATATGCAGTTCAACTTCCTTCCTATATATACTGTTTTTGCTATGTTTTTAGAATTTTTCTTTTTACATTTTCAAGGGGTAGTACCAAGCACAGTCTGAATGATGAGATTTACATGATATAAAATAGATATTAGAAATTTGAATGTTATAATTTTAGAATGCACAAATTCAATGTTTAATGAGATTTCATGTGATAATAACAATAAGATTTAAAGATGTTGCACTTCGATTGGCAATCATAGGGGGAATTTTGCTTCTTAAGAATGTTGGACAAAAACATATGAAATTGTAAACAAGACAGACAAAAGTATAAGTACAATGAATAAAAAGATATAGAAATTTAGGTAAAAGAAATACAATTGAATAAGAAGAAAATGAGATAACCATAAAAGAAAATTAAGAGTAGTTAAAGGGAGAAATAGTGAAAAGTTGGAAAAAGAGTGATAAGATATGAATTTGAATACATAAGATGAATATGCATATGAAATTGTGTCTGTATGGAAACGTGATAACCTGGAACCATGCTGTACTCGAACAAGATGTTTTATTTGTTTTGTTAAAACTCAATAAAACTTTATTTAAAAAAAAAATTCCCAAAAGATAAAAGTCCATCTCAGCACTCCCAGACCCTTCACCCAGATGTGTATTCAATCCATATGATCAAAGAAATCTGCAGTTGTTGCTATCCAACTTCTAAATTTTCATAGAGCCTCTCATTTTCTGGGTCTAGAATTTCAAGTCTGGTGGCATAAGATATTCTACAACGAGTAGAGGAGTGGAGAACTCTTCTTGTGAAATATTTCTGGACTTTCTCAACTGTGCTAATATCAGATACATAATGTGGGTTCCAGACTGATGAGCTGTATTCGAGTATTGATCTAGCAAATGTTTTGTATGCTCTAGTTAGTAGTGTGATATTACCAGAGAAAAAGCTACGTAGGATTAGATAAACAACTTTTAATGCCTTTTTGTTAACAACATTAAAAGTTGTTAACAACTTTTAATGCCTATTTAGTTACAGTGGGCTCTAGCACTTAGATCATTAGAGATGAGTATTCCATGGTCCTTTACAGAGCTTGGATCATCAACAAGGTCTGGATGATTGACATAGTTAGTTATATCTTGCATTTTTGAGGTACTGTAAGAAACACGGTAGCCTTCCAGTTTCCCATCTTGCCAAACTCTGCTTTCTCTGTTACGTAACTAGGAATCAATGGACTTGGCATACTACAGCATGGCCATAACCAGCCCTTTGGCTGTCTGTCTCTGTCTGGCCCCTGGTGTATGCCTATTTTTCAAATCTCCACAACAGCTCCAATTTTGCATGTGGCCCCTTGGGAAAATTAATTGTCCACCCCTTTTTAACCCTTTTCACAAATATATTCCCTACTCCCTTTGGGAGAACTTAGGTCTTGGAACAAAGAAAATATTAATGATTGGCTTTTTGACAAGGATGCCACATAGTATATTTTCATTTTGGTATCATCAGTATAAAAAACATGGAAGCCTCTTCCAGTACTTGGTTAACCTAAGTCTTTAACACTCCTTTACCTGCAGACCATGCCCTCCAAATATCTCAAAGGAATTTTTAAAATAAGTTCCTTGTTGAACAACATCTTTCTGCCTTGCAAAGTAGTAGATCTTATTCCGTTAATTCGTCTACTGCCCATTTACAATGAGTTCAAGGGCAAGTTATTAATGGTAGATGAACTAAAAGCTTTGACCTTGAAAAATTGAACTATTTTGTGTTTCCAATCGTAAGCAACCAAGTTGCTACTTTTGCTCTATTCTTATTTAAGGCCCTGTCACACTGGCCAACGGATGTAAAACGTTAGTAAAAAGGACACAGCGGACGAGAAAAATGTTCCATCCGTTGTTATCCGCTCTCAAAAGGGGCAAAAATTTGCATAACCAGAGTGGATAACACGGAAAGAAACAGATGGGGGGAGGACGCAGGGCGGATGGAAAGTGGATGCGGAACAGAAGCCTAGCAGATGGAAGCGGATGGGAGTGGATGGCACATCCGCAGGGCTTCCAGGGGAGCGCAGCAAAGCGGACGCGGAACGGATATAGCAGATGCAGAACGGATGCACAGCGGATGAAGCGGATGCACAGCGGAAGCCTAGCGGATGTCTAGTGGATGCCTAGCGTTCACTGCGCATGCGGGGAGGATGCATTGCGTCAGCCCCACGGATATAAAGGGAGGCAGCTCCCAAGCAGGTCACCATTCAGAGGAAAGACCTGCTTCCAGACACATTGAGTGCCTTGCCAGCCTTGCTGCATGCCTGCCTGCCAGCCTTGCTGCCAGCCATCCTGCCAGCCTCCCTGCCAGCCTTGCTGCCAGCCTGCCTGCCAGCCTTCCTGCCAGCCTTGCTGCCTGACTTCCTGCCAGCCTGCCTGCCTGCCTGCCTGCCTGCCAGCCTCCCTGCCAGCCAGCAACCCCACAACCATGGGGAAGAAGAGAAAGCCTCAGCCATCTGCTGCCAGCCCTGGCAAGAGGGACAGGGCCACCCTCCCACCCCCTGGCCCTCACTCTGCTTCTGCTGGGGCTTCTGTAGCACAGGCTCGCTCTTCTGCAGCTGGGGCTTCTGCTGCTTCTGCTTCTGCTTCTGGAGGAGCTGCTGCTGCTGCTTATGGCGGTGGTGCTTATGCTCGTGCTTACTCTTCTGCTGCTGCTTCTGGCAGTGGTGCTTCTGCTGGTGCTTACTCTGCTGCTGCTTCTGGCGGTGATGCTTCTGCTGATGCTGCTTCTGGAGGAGCTGATGCTGCTGCTTCTGGCGGTGCTTCTGCTCGTGGTTACTCTGCTGTAGCTTCTCCTCATCCTGCTCGTCCTCCTGGTCTTGCTCGTCCTGCTGGTCCTGCTTGTGCTCCTGGTCCTGCTTGTGCTCCTGGTCTTGCTCATCCTGCTGGTCCTTCTCATGCTCCTGGTCCTGCTCGTGCTCCTGGTCCTGCTGGTCCTGCTGGCGCTGCTGGTGCTTACTCTGCTGATGATGATCCTGGTCCTGTTGCTGCTGCTGCTGCTGATCGTGGTCCTGCTGGTGCTGCTGCTGCTGGTGGTGTGGAGGAGCAGCCCCTACAACCTGGAAGCTCCTCTGATGAGGGCCCATCTGGTCCTGCCAAAGGGAGGAAGAGGCAGACACGAGAACGGGAGAGGAGGCAATACTCCATTGAGGAGGAACACGAGGATGAGGTGCTGGAGTGGCTGAGAGAGAATGAGTGTCTATGGTGAAGGGACACAGGCTCTACAGGGACACCAAAAGGAAGCAGGCTGCTTGGAGAGAGAAGGCAGAGAGCCTGGGCTACACATTGGAGGTGCTCCTCGGCTGGTGGAAACATATGCACACCTGGTACGGGTAGCTGCACTTCAAGAAATCTGGCCAGGCCACGGTCAAGCTGACAGACAGAGAGCCCTACGTCATGGCCAGGTGCAGCTTCCTGGAGGGTGAGATCCGCCACCAAGGAGCAGCCCCTCTCACAACCCTCTCTCTCTGGCAGCCTGCTGAGAGCCAGTCCTCTTCCGGCTGAGAGTCAGCTCCTGTCTCTAGGCAGGTTTCTGTGGAGCGCCCCACGGCGGAGAACCTGCGGACAGTTGTTTTAACTGTGGCGGAGCGCATGGAGGACTCCCTGGCGCAGTGGGAGAAAGGAGATGGCACTTCCACCACAGTGTTACCCGCATCCACCCCCAGCTCCACCTCCACAGAAAGGCAGAGAGCCAGACAGGAGGGGCAGAGCCACACTGTCCTGCTGGAGATCAGGGACACCATGTGGAGCAGCATAGATCTCTCTCAGCTGGTCCAAACCGACTCCTCATCCTCCAACCACAAGCCCTTCCTCACCTATGTGAACCAGACCCTCGTGGACATGGCGGAACCCCAGTACCAGGTGGTGAAGGACTGGATCACCGATCTGCTTCACAGCCCTCCAGATCCAGAGGAACCTGCTCCCACCCAGTCCAGGTCTGCTCCTCCACCCCAGGTGATGTCCCTCCCATTCCAAGGCTTTCTACAGGCCCTCACCTACCAGGGCTACGGCTACCAGGAGGTCCAGCAGCACAGGCAGCAGCCCTTCCCAGTCCAGGCACAGGCTCATCGGATGCCACCGTTGGCACCGGTTCCACTGATGCCACTGATGCCACCGATGCCAACCACATGACCTATGCCACCCACGCCAGTCCTCACACAGCTGCAGACCAGACAGCCCCACTACACTGCTCCTTCCTCACACCCCACAGCCAAGCCCGGCCTCAGTACATCTGTCGTCGGTATTGGGACTGACACCTCATGGCATGGAGGAAGGAGCTCTCAACATCATGGGGCTGAGCCAGCTGACTGAGAGCTTCCTCAACACACCGTCCCCTGTTGCCCTCTCGGGGCCAGGCACCCCAGTGGGGCTTCAGACCAGCACCCCAGCAGCAGCCACTTCCACAGCACTTGGACCCTTCACCCCTGAGACTGGGCACACCTCCGAGTGACCGATAAGAGTGCCAGAGACTGGGTGGCTACCTGTAGACTTTATTTGGACACTTGACTTGGGTCATTTTTCTTTTACAGCTTCTTATTAATAAAGATTATCTTTGCTTCACACACTTGCCTCATTTATTTTATTAAATAAAGTCTTGGTGGAAAGTTTTAGAAATGATTTAAGCCTTTGCATGCTTGTGGGATGGGTAAGGATAGCAGTGAGGTGGGCAGGGATACCTTTGGGATGTGTAATAGCTGTGGGATGGGCAGGGATACCTTTGGGATGGGTTAAGATAGCTGTGGGATGGGTTGAGATAGCTGTGGGGATAGATAAACCTCCAGTGCAAGCATAGTGGGACGGTATGGTCCACCCTCCCAGGTGGCACACCTATGGCCCTTCATTATCAATCCTAATGTAATAATTGATCCACACATGTCAACATAAACACAACTCTTTATTAAATGCCCTGTTCATTGTAGGCCCACCCAACATACATGGCCCAATCTCATAAGTGTGATGAGACAGGCTGAAGGAATCATCCATTAATCATCTACCATCCTGTCTTGCCACTCCACTGCTCCAGTTGGGGAGTTGCACCAGTGTTTCAGGAGGTTGCGCTGCTTCTTCCCTTTACATGAGGCTCTGTTGGGGCCTTGCACATCCTCAGTGTCTATCAGGTTTTACCCTTGTCTCCATTCCCCAGGCTCCATGTCCCCATTGCCTTGTTGGAGGTCCACGAGCCTGTTCTGCAAGACTGGGTAGCAGGTGCGCATGAGATTGTGCAGGATGCAGCAAGCTTCCACGATCCTCCTCACGGTCTCTGGGCGATGCTGCATGGTGGTGAGAAGTACCTGGAACCTGTTGGCCAGGATGCCAAAGGCGTTCTCCACCACCCGCCTTGCCCTGGACAGCCTGTAGTTGAAGATCCTCTCTTCACAGGTGAGGATCTGGAAGTGTAGGGCTTCATGAGGTAGGTTCTGAGGGAGAAGGCGTCATCCCCCACAATGAAGTATGGCACATCTTGCGTGTCGTTGGGCAGGGCGTCTGGATCTGTGAAGCCCATGATGAGGTTGCGTTCCAGCCCCTCCTTGAGATGACTGTTGTTGTATACCTGGGCATCTGAAGATGAGCCGTTGCCTGAAGCATCGATGTACATGAACTTGTAATCAGCATCGACCATGGCGAAGAGGATGATGCTGAAGAAGCCCTTGTAGTTGAAATAAGTGGACCCCCACTTGGCTGGTGCTTTGCAGGCCACGTGCTTGCCATATATGGCTCCAACGGTGTGGGGGAAGTTCCACCTCTGATACCACTGCTCTGCAACTTTCTTCCATCCTTCTTCAGTGGAGGGGCACTGGAGGAGCTCCTCCATGTATTCTTCGATGATGGCCTGCACCACTTCTCTGACCACAATGCTGATGGTGTTGTGTGGCACCCTCCAGCCGTACTGCATGCTCCTGTAGGTGGTCCCTGAGGCCAGGTGACGCAGAGTCAGTGCCACCTTGAGCCCAGGTTTCAGGCTGGGCCGGAAGTTGGTGCTCTGCTTGGTCAACCTGGGTGTCAGCCGCTGCACAACTTCGTCAAACATGGCTGGAGGCATCCTCATGAAGTTCTGGAATGCACGAGGGTCTTCGTTCCTCAGCTCCACCATCAGTTTGTTGTACAGTCCATACTCTGCTCTTCTCCCGATCCATCTTCGGACCCAGACGCTTCTTGGCCGCCTCCTTTTCTTCCCATAGTAGAGTTCACAGAGCCTGTAGATGGCTTCGCACTGTTGCAGAATGATGGTGGCTACCAAAAGGAATGTGTTACGATCCATGATGGACATGACTGGATGCTGTGGAAGAGGAAGAGTCAGATGAAGGCTGCAGAGGTCTGCATAGCAGGGCTGCTGGTCTGAAAGTCACATCCAGGTGAGTTGCTCCCCCTTTTTATAGGCAATATAGGTTTTCCCCTATGTGTCCTTTTGCATCCTCTAGGCATCCTCTAGACATCCTTAATATCCAAGATAGGTCCCCTCTGCGAACGTTTTTTCCGTTTTAAATGTTTTGTTTGCGAGCTGCATCCACTTTCATCCTTTCTCCGTCCGTGCTACTAACGCTGCGCGTCCGTTCCGTGTACGTTCCGCTTCCTCCCTGTGTCCACTTTCTGCTGGAGCGGATGTGAGTTGCGCGGATGTGCAGCGGATGCCTAGCGGATGTAGCGGATGCGTAACGGATGCTGACAGATGCAGAACCGATGTCCCCCGTATGCCTAGTGGATGCAGAATGGACGTGTTGGATACATTTTCCTTTCAGAAAGTTTTGAGCAGCTCAAAACTTTTTGAGCGGATGAAATGTCAATAGACAGATGCTGGACGGATAGAGAGGAAGCAAAATGGAGGCAGTGAGTACAGAATGGAAGCTTCGCGTTAACCAACAGATGGCAAGTGTTTTTCTCTGTTTTACATCCTCTTTCCATCCGTTGGTGCAGTGTGACAGGGGCTTTAAACTTACTCTGGAAATGAGAGTTAAAAAATATTGATGCCTCTAGAGCAGTACCAAGATTTGTTGATTTTTCCTCCTCAAATTGCAAGGCAATTGTTTACTTAAGTAAACAGACATATACTGATAACATTTTCTTTTCTTTTTTTTGCATATCATTTCATTTTTATGTATACGTAGTTTCTTCACATATCTATTATTTTTATATGCATCTTTTTCTGCCTCTCTCAAAACAGTAGGTCATTCATATATCTAAAATTTTATTTTAAGCCTTTATTCTGACTTCATTCAAGCAATCATGGAAAGTTTCTATGAAATATGGACATTAAACTTGTGGCAAACACAAACACTGAGCATGGGAATACTGAGATTATGCAGTTATAGGTGAAAAGCTCAGACTCCATAAAAATTGAGAAAAGCAATGGGGGGAGGAAGGGAAACTGAGCCATGAGAATATTCATTTATAATTTGACACTCACTGAAGTTTAGGCAATTGGACTTTATGTTTCTATGTATGTGGATGTCTCCATATATACAGAGACACACGGGAAACAAACCCCAGGATGTATCTGAAAAACCATAGATCAGAAGATGTTAAAAACATAATTCTTGGATCATATATATTTAGAAGATTCCTTCAGAAACCATTAGAAATAGTTAGGTTTGCACTGGAGTTGTTTATCCCATTTTCCTTTGACCATTTTAATTTCAAAATTTATAAAATATTCATTTTGTCCACTAAGAACCTAAGATACATTAACTGTACTTGTTATGTTTTTGCTTGTTTTTATTTAGATATTAATCAGCAGCAGCAATATTCTCCTGGTCTGATGCTCAGAGGATAGTCAGAAATCTCAAAGGAATTTTGGATATTATATACTGATATTTGGAGGAAAGTCCACAAGATGAAAAGTATTGCTCCTTGTTGTCTGTGAGCAAGATACAAGAGCGAATGAAATGAAGGCATAACTGTAACAATTGCATTAAAGTCTTGGAATGATCCACTTCATTATATTGCATTGTTCCCATGGGAATTGGAGCTCAGGCAAGCAGCAGTTTTTTTTTAAAGAGCTGAATTATCACCTAAGGTGGTAGGAAGGCTGTAATCCAGAAAGAGAGAGATTTAGTCATTCTCTAAATAAAAAGTAAGATTCCCTCCTTTTCAGTTTTGAATATCTTATCTCCCTAAGATTATTTTTTTTGGGAAAGTACTTTCATTATGCCTTATAAAACCAGTTAAGAAGAGACAAAAATGGTTTCAGCAATATTACTTTTAACTAAATACAAATATTAAGGAATATAGAATTAAAGTAAGTTGCATAATGATGCTCTCATGTTCTGCATATATCTTTTTAAAATCTGTAACTAATAATACTTCAGATGATAACCTCCATTTGTTACCAACCTTTGTTCATCTTCCTGAATTATATTTTAACTTTTATTTTTTCAATCTACTTTAAGTTACTGTATTCTTAATAATACAATTTTTATTGGTTTGTCATTGAACAATGCAGCAATAACTTAAGAAGAAAATGTTAAAAAATAAATAGAATAATTTTTTACATAACCTAAATATAAACGAATGTACATTGGCATAGCAAAATACATTTTGAGCAAGAACAAATCTCTTTCTCTCTCGCTCTCTATGTATCTGATGTCTTTTTTTTTTATATTTCTGTGTTATTTTGGGATACATACTAAGTTAACCTCATTAAACTTTTCTCCAGGAATTGATGCACTTACAATTGACGATTCATTATGCTGCTCCACCTGTGTAGTGTTAAGGTCAGTGTGTTTTTCTGATTATAAAAACCCACCCATGTCATTCCATTATAAATCATAACCATTCATAATGGAATGTGCCATAGCCCAGAATTGGTACACCCTATTTAAAGATCTGGTACACATGCTCAATTTATGTGTATTATTTGGCTATTTGGATTTGTTGAAACAGGGTTTAGGATTACAATGAGCCTCTTCTCTTTTCTATCTTTCTACTGGCATTCCCTTTAAGATCCCACTAATTTTACATTTTGTTCAGCCAGAACCATATTTGTGACTCTAGGAATCCTTTAATTAAAGAAATATTTTTGGTAAAAGGAAGTAATTTGATTGATGAAAACAAATATACAGTATGTCTTCTAAATTGTGTTTTAAAAGATTCTGTCACATATTTGCTTTATTCCTAAGGCATTTATTTATGGGCAGAGTCAGGGGTGAAATTCAAATTTTTTCCCTACTAATTCTGTGGGTGTGGCTTAATGGACATGGCTTGGTGGGACTCAGTTTCTAAAAGGAAGAAGGCAGGCAGGCATGGGTGGGACCAACTGATTCAAATTGTCCCTACCACTTCTCCCGAGGTGGTTGAATTCACCCCTGGGCAGAGTGTTTACTTAAATTATTTTCATTCTGGAATGATGGTCTGTTTTCACCTTCTGGGCTATATACAATGATAAATTTTCATTAATAAAAATATTATGAGGCATCTAATTTTAGCCAATTTCTTTACTTCCACCTCCTCTTCAACTGCTCCATGCAACATCTACATTCTTGTGAAGAGTTAATCAATTCTTGTGAACAAGATTTTAAGGGGGCTGCAATGAGGATGGATATTGGCAATAATTGAGTACTCCACTTGTATGAGCAATATATTTTTAGTGTAACTGAATACATTGCCTTGGGAGCCTTATTTCTAACTAAAGGTTGTTTCCGTTTATATATTTTGAATTTAAAAAACATAGTCTGTTCAAATGTTAATAAGAGTACTGTGATTGTCTTTTTATGAATAATAAAGTTTACAGTGGTGACACATCATGTTCTAGGGAAGTCTATGCTCAATATATATATTATTTTTAATACTACTATCTTTAAGTTAAGATTGAAGCACCTGAATGTAAGTGAAAGATCATGTGAACCAGAACATACTTGAGAACAGGAATACATCTTTCAACATGGCTTATAGACATTTAAACTTAGATCCATTTAAATCCTTAAAGTTTGCTCACCTTTTCATTATGTTTCCTTTGAAAAACAACTAGCCCTAGATGTATAAATTATTCAACCTCCTGGCACTTTCAACTCTGTAACTGCCATCTGTCTATTTCATACATGCGAGTTTTGTCTGTATGCAGCTTTAATTTGATTCTTAGTCATCTTAGTACATAAATCTGCCATGACAATATGCATGCTATATATATTTTGGCATACATCAAGCTGGATTGATTCCTATTGCAATGTACACATCTTAGATGCATTGTATTTCTAAATTATTATGTGCTTGCTAAAACTAAGATAATATAATGATGATTTCCCAAATATTTTCATCTCTGAATTAAATAAAGTGTTCTCTGAGTTTTTCTCTGCAACTAATTTATCAAAATAGTTTCATTTTCTGGAGGGTGGAATAATTTTTAGATCTGCATTCTTTTTTTAATATAATTTTTTATTAAACATAACAATTAAAAAACATTGAACGTGGTGAAGTCATTTTGACATAGTTCCAATGTTCAGAAATCTTAATATCCTCTTGGCTTTAATTTTCAGATTTAATTACCTTCTATGCCAAAGCAGGTTTTTCCAATTTCCATCTGCTATTTCCATAGGGAAGGAGAGTGAGAAGAAAAAAAAAATGTTCCCTTTCACTTTTCTCCGCCGCTTTTAACAATCTTGTTAGGAAACAACATATCCTTTAAAAAGTTGAACCTCCAGAATAAAGATGTAACTTATTGTCCCGGTTCAGCCAAAAACTTTCACTTCTTCAAACTTCCTCCTGCACAATCTTATCCAGCTGAAAGCTTCTTTGTGGCGACCATTGCTGACCACCGCTCCATCGCCCTGGGAAAAGGGTGTTAAACCAGCTGAGGAGGGGGATTGCGATTCCCCCAAACCCTTGCCCAGATCTCCCCTGTCTTCGGTTACCTCTACGGGGTAACCATAGCCTCCAAATCCAGCTGGATCGGGGGTACCTCAGCAGTGAGCGCAGCAGGAACCGTGCACGATCACGGATTCCTGCTGCCACCGAAGCCTTGCAACTGGAAGTCCCCAAGTGGTGTGGAGATTTTTTTGTTTGAGAGTGCAGGCTTCCAGATAATTGACAGTATGGTGGAGTCATCTCTTCTATTCATGCTTTCAGGTCTTTTTTCAATGTCTATGGCTTCTCTGATGATTCTGTAGCTGGGTTTTCTATAGTGGCTAGGGTTTTGGTGCCATTGAAGTCGATGCTGTGACCTGTGGCTTTCATGTGTTGGACTAGTAAGGAAGTGTGTTCCAGCTTTTTTACTGCATTTTTGTGTTCTTCTAGGCGGGTATTTATTCTTCTATTGGTCTGTCCAATGTATGTGGCAGGGCATGATGCACAGCGGACTTCATATGTGCCTTGGTTTTCCAAGTCAATTTTATCTTTGGGGTTTCTTAGGATGGCTGCTATTTTTCTGTCTGTTTTGAAGGCAGTCCTGATGTGATGCCTGTGTAGTTTCTTACTGATTTTGTCTGTAGTACCTCTTATATAGGGCAGGACAGCTGTTCCATAGGTCTGTTCATCTTCTAGGTCTCCATTATGTCTCAGTGTGTTTTTGTGGATCAAGCCAGTGATTTTGCTTTTGTGGAAGCCGTTGGCTGTCAGTACTTTAGTCAGGTGAGACAGATGAGATTCTGCCGAAATATTGCTACAACCTTAAATGCACAACTATAATGATGTGGGAAAATACCTGAACAAAGCTGAATACCATACACACACACACATTTATTCAGCTTTATTTACATCTTCTAACACTATTAGTATTATTTAAGTCTCACACTCACAGATATCCTCTTAAAAATTCTTTTCAATCTTGAACCCTTCCTTTCTGTCCCCACCAATAGTAAAATCTATTTCAAATTATATAATATTCTGATTCATCCTTATTTTTCATCTCTAGTGTTAGCCTATCCATTTCAGCACAAGTCAAATTTTTATTTATTACTTCATCTTCACTTGGAATTTCTTTCTCTTTCCACTTCTGGGCAAATACCTATTCTTGCCGCAGAGATGACGTATTTTATCAAATATCGTTCTTCCTTATTTTTATTTTTTTTATATAATTCCCAATAAAAAACATTCTGGTCTATGGTCTATTTTAAATCCCATCGTTTCTTCCAATCATTTCCCTATCCTGTGCCAAAACTCTAGTGCTTTTTTACAGCTCCACCATGCATGATAATATGTGCCTCGTTCCATTAAATATTTCCAACATTTTGGGGATTATTATACATCTTAGCCAGACTAGCCAGCAGGAGATGCTATTGGTAAAACATTTTAAATAAATTCTCCTTGTATGCTGTGATAAACATAATCTTTTTGTTCCTTTCCCATAATGTTTGCCATTGATCCAATTTTATGCTGTATCCAAAATCTCTAGCCCAGGGCACCATCATCTCTTTTACCTATTCATCTTCCTATTTATATGCCGGTAAAAATTTATAGGTTTTCTTAATTAATTTGTCATCTGGCCCCAAGAGAATTTTGTCCAATACCATTTCTTGCCCATTAATCCCCCATTCTTTTTTATCCTTTCCATACCTCGATTGGATCTGTAAGTATTCCCACCATTCTAAATCCATCCCTTGTTGCTTTAAATCTTGTCTAGATTTTAGATATCCATCTTCATTTATAACATCTTTGTAAATAACAATTCTCCCTTGTTTTAACAAATTTGGATGTATTATATCACCTCTAGAACTGATACCAATTTGGCATTTCTATATATATTTGATTTTTAATTTTATTCCAAATCTTAAATAATGCTTGCCTAATTCTATGTTGTTGGAATTGATGATGTGTACCTGGCCTATCAGACCATAGGAATGCGTGCCATTCTTGCTACAGATCATGGCCTTCTAATTGCAGTATTCTTCTATTTTTTTAATATTATCCAATCTCTAATCCAGGTCAGTGATGCTGCTTAATAGTAGATCTCCCATTCTGGCAAGCTGAATTCTCCCCTTTCTTTGTCTTCCTGCAGTAGTTTTAATTGGATCCTCGGCTTGTTCCCTTGCCACACAAAATTGGATGTTATTTGATTCAGTTCTCCCCCCCAAAAAATGGTTTAGTTTTATGGGTATATTTTGAAACAAAAATAACAATTTTGGTAGGACATTCATTTTGATTGTAGATATTCTACCAGTTAATGAAATCTTAGGCTGCCCCCGTTTTCTAAATCTTCTTTAATTTGTTGGCTTAATTTATCATAGTTATCTTCTTTAAGTACATCTTGATGAAATAGGGATCTGCATTCTTGTTTTAACAATTGAGCAGCCATTAATGCCTTTTAAAATGATTGAGATTTGTATCTATAGCAAATGAGCTTTTATCAGTCAGTTAATTAAATGTATTTCAAAAACTTACATAACAAATATTTGAAGCTTATTCATTGAACAAAATATAGATGTAACTTCAGAAATTACTATGCAATCATTTTATAATATTTTCATACATATTTTCCTACACCACTCTTGATTGTTTGTAAGCAAAGATCTCTGTATAATTTTTTAAATGTAAATAAATTATTTTCATTTATCATGTGTTTTATCATTTATCATGCTTTTACAGTTCAAGAAATTAGAAAGGGTTCCTTTGGAGACATTTGCAAAGTACCCATTCCTTCTGCATAGTCAGCTGCCACTTGCCTGACTATTGTCTAGTTTGTGACTCTTCCTTTGGTCTCCCAAGGTTATTCACACATACTATAACATCCATGCTCCCCTTACCTTACATGAGATAAGTTCTTAAGCAAGCCCTCTCTAAATGGAAAAAATATTAAAGACATGATTGATTGATTTTTTGGGGGAAAAAATGCTTAAACAGAAGTTCCAGCAGTACATTCTCTCAGTTAATATAATTAACTTGAAATTAACATTTCTCTATTTGATTTATAAAAAGTGTTATTAATTCAGCATAGATGCCACACAACTCCAGGTTGGTCAGCTCACAGTATAAAAACAAAGCAAATCTACAATAAAAATATAAAATGATAAGCAAAATGGTTAGTTATAACAAAATATAAGCTAGTAAGGGTTCCAACTATTCTAACCCAGAAAACATTATAATACAATATAGTGATAACTCCATCTAAAATCATTTAAACTTTTGGGGAGAACAGAGTATAAGCTTGTATAAGCTGCTCTGGTGAATGGGAATGTAGGGAAGGAAGTTCAATAAAAATGATATCTCTGCAAATATTAATAACCCTGTGGTCAAATTCATATTTGTCCAAACAGAACATCTAGAAAGTGGGTAAGAGATAACTTACAATAAATTTTGTTTTTTTCTTGTCCATAGAGGTAAGCAAGTTATTTCTTTAACTACTTGGCTGGTTTTCTTTAAGATAAGTCAGCTTTTTGGAAACGTATCAACAGTCAATTCCACTCCATTTACAAAGGCTCATCCTTATTATTTGTCCACACTTTTTTATTCCATTAGGAGATCAAAATAACTGAATAATATTATACATTTGTAATATAAACATGAAGTCTCTGAAAAAATGTTTGAAGGAAATACTTTGTAAAGCACATTGGGATGCCTGATGCATCTCTTCTCAAAGCGTTAAAGGACCTGTGACATAATTACTTTGAAAGTTTTCCCCTATTATTTGCATACACACTTGTCCCCATGACATTTCTTCCAAGTAACACAAAGCAAAGTTCAGTAGCTCTTAAGAGTTGTATTGTTTTTAATTCCAGATTCATGAAGCAATGACACTTTTTTCTGTATAAAGCAAAAGCCCAGAGGTAGAAGGGAGACAGGGATGATTTTCAGTGAATAGCAGAGTTGCTGATCTTAGATGAAATTCCAGAAAAGCCAGGGAAAGGGATGCTCGGAGAAGACACAAGGCGCTGGAGAAAGAGATCTCCAAAGTTGAGAGGCAAGCTAAGCAATGGAGACAGGCAGATTTCCCTGAGGGAGATCCTATCATTTCCTATTCATTGCAGGCTGATCCAGTTGGGAAGCAGGAGACTCCCTAACTTGGTCACCAGATGGTACCAGAGAACAATATCCATAGCTGATCTTTATAAAAGCTAGCAGTCAGAATCTCTTTGCCCCACAATCAAATAAACTGCCAACAAACAGTCATTGGGATCCTAATTTTAAAAAGAGCCAATTGGTCCCAGAGGCCATATTTACCCCAGAATGGCAGGGCTGTGCCCAAGGGAGAACCAAGGACTGGAGCAGATGAGACTTCTGATCTCCATTATGCAGGGTATTGCAGGAATTGCTGTAGCATTGCAGAAAGGAAACCAAGCTGTTCCTGTGACATCAGACTCATCCCTGGAGCATAGACAACTGAGACTCCAGATTCAGGGAGATTTGGCTAACTTCAGGGAACCTCACTCTCCCACTTCATCCCTACAGAGTAGGGATTGGCTTTCGGGATGAAGACCACAGAGAGCTAATACTCTCAGAGGATGAGGGGTTGGCCCCAGTGCTCCAGTATTTACAGGACTCTTTCACCTGGCCATATTTAAATAACTTTTGTTTAAAGCCAAAACCACAGCCAACATGGGAGCTGAGCTAAGTGCAGCAGAGCCAGCATTGGGCTGCCAGATCCAAATAAACTCCTCTTTTAGGAACCAACAGTGGAGAGTGAGGAGATCCCCTCACCCCAATTGTTCTGTGACGTGGTCAGAAGGCAATGGGTTCACTCAGGAACATACATCAACCCAACTGGGAATGACAATTTTTTTCTCCAATGTAGCTTCACACTTCACTGAGGAGCTACAACTACCAATAGTAGATGCTCCTGTGGCAGCCTTAATATCCTCCATTCTTCTGTCTCAGGATATGGCAGAGGCTCTGAAAACAGGATAGGAGGGCAGAACTGACCCTTCAAAGGGCTCATCAGGCAGCAGTCTGGGCTGTCAAGTCAACAATGACTGCTTCCTTCTTTAATAGAGTCTCCTTACTCTGGCTTTGCTGGATGCAAGAGAGAACATCACCTGATGACCAATGCCTCCACCAGGACATCAGCAAGCTGATAGCAGCAACAGAACTCTTGGCTGATGCACCCTAAATGGAGCCAAATTTGCTTCCAGGACCATTGCATCATTGGTAATGGCCCATTGTCTGCTGTGGCTTCGTCACTGGCATAAGATCCAAATGGAGGCTAGCATCTGCCTCCTTCAAGGGTGGCAAGCTATTTGGAGAGGCCATGGAGCCCATATTGGTGGAAACCAAGGATAGGAGAAAGATTCTGTTTTCCCTATACAGGTGAGCTAATGGTTGCCTCTTGCCTTACTTTCACAGGTGTTCCTTTTGGCCAACAAACACTAGATTGGGCTATTTCCAGAGGACGTACCCCCATACAGCTGACTGCCAACCGGATAGAACTGGATCTTGGGATAGGAACAGATAACAATTCCAGACAAAGAGACCATTTTGCGGCTCTGGGGGTCATCCTTCCATCACCACAAGTGATCCCAGGGCCAACCCTCCTATTGGTGGCTGCCTAGGGCTATTTGCAGATCAATGGGAGGCAACTATGACAGACACCTGGGTCCTAAACACTGTGAGACTAGGCCTCATACTCCAAATTTCTCTCTGCTCCCCCAAGATTCTTCATACGTTGCCCCATATCAAAAAAGAGAGGTCAAAGAGAGGTCTCATGGAGGCCTCAATCCAACACTTGTTGGACATTCAAGGTATCTATTCTATTTGTAGTCCCAAAGGCCTCGAGGTGGGTGGGGAGAGGTGGAGAGCAATTCTGGACCTGAAAAGATTAAGGAGATTCAAGATGCAGTCCCTCCAATCAATCCTGGAAAGCATCTGGGGTGGTGGTGGTTGTGACTTCTTAACATCCATAGACCTGACAGAAGCATACCTCCATGTACCTATGCTATCATCCCACCACTGGTTCCTCAGGTTCTACTATGCGGGATGCCTGTTGGGGTTCCAGAAATTGTTAGGTTTAATTAGTAATTCCAAGACAGGCATATTCTCAAAGTGCTTTATTAAAACAAAAAACTTGGCATATCTGTGAGATTTTGAAACTAAAGTTTCCTCCCAGACCTCCCACAATACTCAATCAACACCCACGCCATAAAGAATGACCTTAATAGTCTTATGTATCTGTTATGTCTAATAAAAATTACTCAAATACCAACAGCCTCCCCTTCCATCCTCTGTATCAGTGGCAGCTTTTAATAGGGATTCCAAAGCTGACATGCATCCCCCCTTGGAAAATTCACCTCCTAAAAGAACATAAAAGAACAAAATATAAACGGGTTAATGTTATAACTTAAACCTCACTCCCCTCCAGGAGGACCTTTCGGTTTGTTAGGAAATTCTTCATGAAATTCTTTAACAAATCTATCTGCATGTACATCCCAACTTTTGATCCAAGTAGCATCTGATACAGGGTAACACTTCCATAAAACCAAATATTGTAATTGTCCTCGGTGTAATCTAGAATTTTTGATTTCATAATGTGTTTCATTCTATATGAGTGGGGGAGCGATTGGTATTGGTCTTATCATTGATGTACTAGCTGGTTTTAATAAACTAGTATGGAACACTGGGTGAATTTCCCCTAATAGTTGTGGAAGAGTTAATTTCCCTAATAGTTGTGGAAGAGTTAATTGGACTGTGACTGGATTGATTATTTTCAAAATCGGGAATGGACCTAAGAATTTAGGTCCCAATTTTTTTACTAGAAAGTTTCAATCAAAGAAATTTGGTTGACAAATATGCTTTGTGTCCTATTTTTAAATGGTGGTTGGAGGAATCTATGTTTGTCTGCTTGCTTTTTGTAATCTCTTGCGGCTTCAGCTAAAGCTTTTTTTGTGTTTTCCCAACCTTTTTTTAATGAGTTCATCCATTCTGTTACAGACATGGATGTAGGAGATTCTCTAGGTAATTCTGGCATTGGGAATTCCATGTCAGAGTTGATTTGGAATGGAGTTAACCCTGTGCTGCTATGTACTGCATTATTATAAGCAACTTCTGCAAAGTAATAATTCAGCCCAATTTTTCTGTTGATAATTTCCATAACATCTAATGTATTGTTCCACCATGGCGTTCTCCCTCTCTGCTGCTCTATTATAGGCCAGATGGAATGCTGAGGATAACCCTTGGGAGGACCCAATAGATTTCAAGAACTCCCTCCAAAGTTTTGTGGTAAATTGTACCCCTCTGTCTGATATTAATCTACGAGGTACTCCATGTAGTCTATAAATATGCTTCACAAACATTTTCACAAGCTTTTTTGCAGATGAAAGTCTTTTACAGACTGTAAAGTGGGCCTGTGGTTGTATTGGTTCAGCTATTTGTTGGAGGAGACCAGGGTTTTTTCCAGTTCTGTGTTTCATTGTGGCACAAATTGAGCAACTTTTTACATAGTCCTCGGCATCAGGTTTCATTTTTGGCCACCTGACTAAATGTAGGGTTTTTAAGAACCGAAAGTGGCCTCCCAACCGCGAGTCGTGACTATGCTTCATTACCACTAGTCTTAAGTTTGCAAGTAAATAAAGTTTAGTCCCTTTCCAAGCCAGTCCATTCATTGTTAATTTGGCTCGATGGTCTACAAACCAGGGATCGGTTAATAGGGCTGTTTTCAACTCCATGGTCAGTTTGTTTTCCAGGCGGTTGGGGTTGCGGTTGGCTTGGCCTTGAGTGGTTATTTGGCCTGCTGATTGAGCTTCTGATACCAAAGCCTGCACTATATCCTCTCTGACTTTCGAACTGGGGTTTCCTGGACAGGGTGTCCACCAGTCCCTCCGGGGATATATTTCATGTTGAAGTTGAACTGCTTGAAGTATTGAGGCCAGTGGACTTGTTTAGGGGATAGTTTCTGAGGGGTTTTTAGAGCCACAAGGTTTTTGTAATCAATCCATACCTCAAATGGCTCCTTTACCCCTTCTAGGAAATGCCTCCAAGTCAATAAAGCCCAACTTATTACAAATGATTCTTTCTCTCAGACCATCCATCTTCGCTCTGTGTCTCTCAGCTTTTTGGAAACATAAGCGCAAGGCATCAATCAGTTCTGAGAGTCCTTTTGTAGCAGAACGGTTACTACTGCCACATCACTAGCATCAGCTTGGACTATAAAAGGTTTGGTTGGGTCTGGCTGTTGAAGAATGGGTTCAGATGCAAAAAGGCATTTTAGAGTTTCTAAAGCTTTCTGGCAGTCTATGGTCCAGCAAGGGGTTGGGTGGGTTTTGGTTTGAGGGGGGAGGGCCCCATTTTTAACAAATCCATCAAAGAGAGAGTAACCTCGGCAAAAGAAGGAATGAATTGTCTGTAAAAGCTGGCAAAACCCAAAAACTTTTGAAATTGCTTGCGTGTTTTGGGAGGTTGGCAATCCAATACAGCTTTTACTTTTCCCAGATCCATTTCAGTTTCCCGGTTGGATATTCGGTAATCCAGATAATCCAATGACTCCTTGTGCAATTTGCATTTTGATAGTTTTACGTATAACTTGGCAGCTAGAAAGTTTTTCAGCACTTGTCTGACCAATTTAATGTGTTCTTTGATGGTTTCGCTGAATATAAGAATGTCATTCAAGTAAACTAGGACCCCCTTGTTCAAGTGTGGATGTAACACTTTGTTGATGAGTTGCATAAATACTCGACCAGAAAAGAATGTGTAGGAGGAAGATAAGAAGAGAAAATTTTGGTTGACCAGGTTAAACTGAAAAAGCAACAACGTAAGGTATCCTGGAATTTGAACTATAAAAAGTAACATGGTTCCCAAAGAAGACTTTGAAGCAGCGAAGGAGAGAGGGAAGAGAAAGGATTTGGCTTTTTTCCCCCCCTTCCCTTCCTTCTACTGACAGCTAAGAGATTTAAGTAAGAAATTGACAAAAATAGAGGAGACTGCCTGGTACTAAAAGGAACTGACAATGAAACCTTAACAAGATTCCTAAAAGATCCATTCTGACTGAAACTTTGTAACAAAATAATAGAACCCCAGGAAGAGAAAGTGGAAAAAAGAAGGAAGAAGAAACAGCTTTGGATTATTTGGATTACTTGGTGATTTTTGGATTTTTGGCTATTGGATTTAAATGATTAAAATCAATTGGGTGGTTGTTTAAAAGTGTTTAAAATGGCATCACTTTTAGAAGAACTGAAAATGGAACTTAAAAAACAGAAAGATGCACAAGAAGGAAGAGGTTCTTTAGGCTTTGTATTTCAATTTTTAGAAATGGAGATCTGGAACTATGAGAAACAACAAGAAACACTTGTAGAACAAGAAGGTTGGAACAAAGAAGAAGCCACATTAATGATCAAGTAATTTTATGTGGGAAAAAAAGGAAAGGGGGGAAAGAGAATAAAAACTTTAAGATTTGAAAAAACAACCCCCCAAAAAAGAATAGTTTGAAAAATAATTACAATATTAGGAAGCAACAGAAGAGCGAATCACAGAAGAGAGAATTAGAAGTAGAGAGACAAGGGGGCAAAAAGGTGAGGGAGAAGAAGAGGGGGAAGAAGGAAAGGAAAAGAAGTTATAAAAGATAGAAACAAGATATAGAGAAACAGGGAAAAATTATAAGGATTGAAAGTATAAGCCTATTTAGAGATATTGGTGAAAATTTAATTGAAAAAGGGATTCTGCAAAGGTACATAAGATAGTATTTTATATTAGAAATAGAAATAATTTTAGAAAATATGAAAATGTATGATTAAAATAATGGATAAAATACTTATTGTAATGCAATGGAATATTTGTTAATAAATAAATGAAATAAAGTGAATGAGAGAATGAAATTCGGAAAGGATGGCAACATTTTAATTATTATTAATGATTTTTAAAAGGGATAAAGGTGTCATACTCCAATTAGTAACTATAGAGGAAAATTTGTTTAATGAGAAAAGATAATATGAAATTGAAACAGGACAGACAAAAGTATAAATATAATGATTGGAAAAACATTGAAACTTAGAAAAAGATATAAAATTGAATTTATACATGAGATAATTAAAAATAAAGTTGAGAAAACCAAGGGAGGGGGAAAATTATGGAGAAAATGTTAAAATAGTAATAAGATATGGAATAGAACACCAAGATGAATATGAAATTGAATTTGTGTCTGTATGAAGAAATGATAACCTGGAATCATGCTATTCTCAAAAAAAGATGTTTTGTGTTATGTTTTTTTGAAAACCAAAATAAAATTTATATTTAAAAAAAGGGGGATGGGCCAGAAGTGGTAGCAAATAAAGGTAAAGATCCAAGAGAGGAATATGGGAGACATGCTAAGAAACAAATAATCAAAACTTTAATATGAGTGAGACATGATGGATAACAAAAAAAATGGCTAGAAGTTAGAGAAAGGGGGATTAAGGGAATAGAATCTTTACATTATAAGGTGAATTAATAACAAGGGAATTTATAATTTTAATGAGAGTCATTTTATTATGTTATATGGAATTATTAAACAATTGAAGAACACAATCTAAATATGTGTATGATTAAACTATATAAGATTGTTGTAATAAATATGAATATTTTATTTGTAGGAAAAGGAATGACATGTAGAATTTGATTGACATAAAAATAACAAAAATAACATTTTGAAATAAGATAATGAACAATTATAACTTAATAAAACAATTTTACTATTATTAGAATTATATAACTTGTCAAACATAAATATGAGGAATAATTATTTTATTTGTAATAAATAAATTGTAAAATGTGATTACAAAGGGGATATTTTTAAAATATAATAGTGGCATAGTTAAAAATCAGAAAGGGGATAAATAATGGAAGACTATAACCCAATATAAATTGGTGAATTATTATTAGAACTATATAAGTCTGGTAAACACCAAAAATATGATTAATAATATTTAATTTGCAGTTAAAAGAGGGATATTTAGAATATGGAGATTGACACAAAAATAAAACATTGAAATCATAAATATTTAACAAATGAAAGATTACAAAAAAAGATACCAAAAAAAACCAAAAGGTGTATTAATATCAAGAGTGTCAACTGTATCAACTATGAAGAATATTGTCATATTTGTTTTAAAATGTAAGGCACTCTGGTGTTACACTAGTCACACAATGATGTTTGTAAAAAACTGAAAAAGTAAAAAAAATATGGGCAAAAAAGAAATATCCATATATAGAATAATGTTATAATCAAAAAAGGTTTAGGATTGTTATGCTACATAAAACTTTCTCAGTCTTTTTCTTCTCTGAAAACAATAATTTGAGTAATTGCTACTGAAGCATATGCTTAGTAAGATGTAGATGATACACTGAAGGAAAAAGAATTTTCTTCACTTCTGGTTCCATTAAATCTATTTGACAATTGCATGCTGCCTCATATTTTAATAGCATGGTCTCTTTGCATTGATGCATTTTTGGTGTTTTCTCTAAAGCCCATGTCCCACTGCACCAACAGATGCAAAGAGGATGTAAAATGGACAAAAAAGCTTGCCATCCATTGGAAAATGCGATGCATCCGTTGTGTACTCACTGCATACGTGTTTCATACGCTCTATCCATCGAGCATCCGTCCACTGAAATTTCATCTGCGCAAGAAGTTTTGAGCTGCACAAAACTTTTTGAGCAAATGAACTTTCCGTTGCGTACGATGTACATCTGCGACACATACGGGCAACAAACATTCTACGTCCGTTGTCATCTGTTAAACGTCCGCTGTATCCTCTCGGCATCCTCTGGACATCCTCGCAACTCACATCTGCTGCAGCTGAAAATGGAAAGAGGGAGGAAGTGAAAGGTACACGGAACGTCCACACAGCGTTAGTAGCACGGAAATAGAAAAGATGTAAGCAGATGCATCTCGTATATAAAGCATTAAAATGGACAAAACGTTTGTATATGGGATGTATCTCAGATATTTAGGATGTCTGGAGGATGTCTAGAGTATGTGGAAGGACACCTAGTGGACAACCAATATTTCCTATAAAAAGGGGGAGAAAATCACCTGGATCTCAGTATGAGTCCAGCAGCCATGGTGTACAGACCTCTTCACCCTTGGTCTTGCTCTTTCACATCATCCATTGATCTCCACCATGGATCATAACACAGTCCTTATGGTAGCTGCGATCATTCAACACTAGAATCAAGCCCTGTTCAGACTGTTTCACCTTTTCTACGCAAGGAGAAGGAGACATTCAAGAGCTGTGTGGGTCCGACGATGGATCGGGAGAAGAGTGGAGTTTGGACTGTATGACAAGCTGATGGTGGAGCTGAGGAATGAAGACCCTCGTGCATTCCAGCACTTCATGAGGATGCCACCAGCCATGTTTGACAAAATTGTAGAGTGTCTGAGACCCAGGTTGACCAAGCCGAGCACCAACTTCCGTCCCAACCTGGACCCTGGACTGAAGGTGTCACTGACTCTGCGGCACCTGGCCTCTGGAACCACATACAGAAACATGCAGTATGCCTGGAGGGTGCCACACAACAGCATCAGCAAAGTGGTCAGAGAAGTGGTGCAGGCCATCATTGAAGAATACGTGGAGGAGCTCCTCCAGTGTCCCACCACTGAAGAAGGCTGGAGGAAAGTTGTAGAACAGTGGTATCAGAGGTGGAACTTTCCCCACACCATTGGAGCCATAGATGGGAACTACGTAGCCTGCAAAGCTCCAGCGAACTCAGGGTCCTCTTATCACAACTACAAGGGCTTCTTCAGTATCATCCTCTTTGCCATGGTCGATGCTGACTACAAGTTCATGTACATCGATGCTTCAGGCAACGGGTCAGCTTCAGATAGCCAGGTATACAATGCTAGTGACCTCAAGGATGGGCTGGAATGCAACCTCATCATGGGTTTTACACATCCAGACCCCCAACCCAATGACACACAAGATATGCCCTACTTCATCATGGGTGATGACGCCTTCTCCCTCAGAACCTACCTCATGAAGCCATACAGTTCAAGATACCTCACCCGTGAAGAGAGGATCTTCAACTACAGACTGTCCAGGGCAAGACAGGTGATGGAGAATGCCTTTGGCATCTTGGCCAACAGGTTCCAGGTACTTCTCACCACCATGCAGCATCACCCACAGACTGTGAGGAGCATCATGGAAGCTTGCTGCATCCTGCACAATCTCATCCGCTACCCAGTGTTGCAGAACAGGCTTGTGGACTGTCAACAAGGGAATGGGGACATGGCACCTGGTGAATGGAGGCAAGGACGAAACCTGATAGACACTGTGGATGTACAAGGCCCCAACAGAGCTTCACATGAAGGGAAGAAGCAGCACAACCTACTGACACACTGGTGCAACTCCCCAGCTGGAGCAGTGGAGTGGCAAGAAGAGGATGATAGATGGTTAATGGATGTTTCCTTGAGCCTGTCTCATAACACTGATGAGATTGTGCCATGTATGTTGAGTGGCCTTACAATGAATAGGGCATTAATAAAGAGCTTTTTTTATTTTGAAATGTGTTGATCAATGAATAAATTGTTATTGATAATAAAGGTCCATATGTGTGGCAGCTGGGAGGGTGGACCATACAGTCCCACTGTGCTTGCACTGGAGGCTTATCTATCCCACAACTATCCTTACCCATCCCACAACTATCCTTCTCGATCCCACAACTATCCTTACCCATCCCACAACTATCCTTACCTATCCCACAAATATCCTTACCTATCCCACAACTATCCTTACCTATCCCACAAGCATGCAAAGGCTTAACCCTTTTTTCAAAGTTTTCACCAACACTTTATTTAGTAAATAAAATGAACTAAGTGTGTGAAGCAAAGATAACCTTTATTGATAACTGTCTAAAGTAAACTGTATGACTTTATTAAAAAAGTAAAATGAACCAAGTAAAGTGTCTTAAGCAAAGATAAAGTGAACAGGTAACAACTCAGTCTCCAGCACTATTCTCAGTCATTCTGAGGCATGTCCATGGTCTCAGCTATCAAGCGGCCAGGGACTGTGGAGGTGGCTGTGGCTGGAGTGCTGGTCTGAGGCACCATTGGGGTGCTTGGCCCGAGAGTACAACAGGGGATGGTGTGTTCAGGAAGTTCTCAGAGAGCTGACTCAGTCCCATGAGGTTGAGAGGCCCTTCATCAAGGACCTGGGATGTCAGGCCCAAGACTGATGACAGATTGTCCGTTGACGGACTTGGCTGTGGGGTGGAGGAAGGAGGAGTGTAGTGGGGCTGTCTGGTTTGCAGCTGGGCGAGGTGAGGCGTCTGTGGTGTGCGATGAACCTGGGCCTGGACTGGGAAGGTCTGTTTTTGCTGTGGGAAGTCCTGGTAGTCATAGCCTTGGTAGGTGAGGGGCTGTTGAAAGCCGTGGAAGGGCTGTGACATCGCCTGGGGTGGAGGAGCAGGCCTGGACTGGGTCGAAGCAGGTTCAGCTGGGCCTGGAGGATTGTACAGAAGTGCTGTTATCTTCTGCTTCATCACCTGGTACTGGGCCTCGGGCAGGTGCCTGAGGGTCTGGCTCACGTAGGTGATGAAGGGCTTCCGGTTCAAGGATGGTATGTCGCTGTGGACCAGCTAGAGAGTTGCATCTGTGCTGGTTTTGATTGTGTCCCTGATCTCCAACAGGACAGTTTGGCTCTGGCCCTCCAGTCTGCCTCTCTGCCTGCTTTCTGTGGAGGTGGAGCTGGGGGTGGGTTGGTCTCTGGTGGCTGCCGCTTCTTCTTCCATTTGTGACAGGGGATCCCCCACGTCCTCTGGCATGGGGAATGCAGCTGTCAGGGGGGTCTCTGCCGTGGGGCCCTCCGAAGACACCTGCCTGGACACGGTAGCTGTCTCCTGGTCAGAAGAGGACTGGCTGTCTGTGGGCTGTCTGAGGGAGAGGGTTGTCAGAGGGGCTGCTCCTCGGTGGTGGACCTCACACTCCAGAAAGCTGCACTTGGCCATGACGTACATCTCCCGGTCAGTGAGCTTGACAGTGGCCTGGCCAGATTTCTTGAGGTGTAGCTTGCCATACCAGGTGTGCATGTGCTTCCACCATCCCAGGAGTAGGTCTGAAGTGTAGCCCAGGCTCTCTGCCTTGTCTCTCCAAGCTGCCTTCTTCCTCTTGGTGTTGCGATAGAGTCTGTGGCCCTTTCTCCACAGGTACTCGTTCTCCCTCAGCCATTCCAGCACCTCATCATCATGCTTCTCGGAAACGGTGTGCTTTCCTCTCTCCCTTCTCCTTCCCTTGCCTCTTCCTCCCTCTGGCAGGGGCTTGAGCAACAGGGCTTTGAGGGCCTTGGGGCTGGTCTACCATAGCAGCAGCAGCAGTAGTAGCAGTAGCACTAGCACCAGCAGCAGCAGGAGAAGAACCAGCAGCACCAGCACCAGCACCAGCAGCACCAGCAGCTTCAGAGTCAGTGCCAGGGGATGGGATGGTGGTTCTGTCCTTCTTGCCAGGACTGGCAGGAGTAGGCACAGGCTTTCTCTTCTTCCCTGATTGACGAACCATGGTGTTATTCGAAGATGCCTGTGGCAGCACATCTTTCCTCTGAATGCTGGCTGCTTGCAAGCTGCATCCTTTTATATCCGTGGAGTTGACACAATTCATACTCCCCGCATGCGCAGTGAACGCTTTGCATCCTCTATGCATCCACTATGCATCCTATAGGCGTCCGTGATGCATCTGCGTCATCCGCTACGCATCCACTCCTTCCACTATGCGTCCGCTTTGCTATTCTCCCCCGGAAGCCATTCAGATGTGTCATCCGCTTCCATCTGCTGTCATCTGCTAGGATTCCTACGAACATCCGCTTCACATCCTTGCTATGTACTAGCACTGTCTGTTCCTTTCCATTCTTTTCCGCTCTGTTTATGCAAATTTGGGGCACATTTTGGAGCGGACAACAATGAATGGAGCCACCCCTGAAATTTTGCTCGTCCGCTGTGTCCTTTTTGCATACGTTTTGCATCCGTCAGCCAGTGGGACCTAGCCTTAAGAAACCTTACATTTCAAGTAATGGGCCTTTTACTTTTCTCCAATCTCATTTTTGGGGAATAGAGCCTATGTAATGTTTGCTTTCTTTTGGGTATGCTTTGCTTCTCAGTGGCTCAAGGTTGACTCAGCCTTCCATCCTTTCAAGGTCAGTAAAATGAGAACCCAGATTATTGGAAGCTATATGCTGATTCTATAAACTGCTTAGAGAGGGCTGTAAAGCATTGTGAAGCGGTATATAAGTCTGCGTGCTATTGCAACTTATAGCTTAAAAATGGAATACTGTATTTTTCAGAGTATCAGATGCACCGGAACTATAAGACGCACCTTGGTTTAGAGGAGGAAAATAAGAAAAAAAATTTTTGCCTCCACGGGTCCCATTTTTGCCCTCTCCAGTATCCAGAGGCGCCAAAAAACAGGACCCATGGAGGGCCTCTGGAGGAGTGGTGGTATTCAAATTTTTTTACTACTGGTTCTGTTGGCATGGTTTGGTTGGAGTGGCAGGGGAAGGATACTGTAAAATCGCCAGTCAGAGGGGGTATTTGCCAATTCTCTGAACTACTCAAAATTTCTCCTACCGGTTCTCCAGAATTGGTTAGAACCTGCTGAATACTAACTCTGCTCTGGAAGTCAAAAACAGGCACATTTTTGCCTGCAGAGTGCCTCTGGATGCCCAGGAGGGCAAAAACGGGTTGTATGGAGGCTTTGGGAGGCCAAAAATCGACTCTATTCGCTGTATAAGATGCTCAGACATTTCCACCCACTTTTGGGGGGGGAAGGGAAGTGTGCCTTATACTCCGAAAAATAAATTGCAATTCAGTGTTATGATTAAACTTTTCTGTAAGTCCCCAGAGTCCTATGGACTATATGCATGTAGCCATGTATAGAAATGCAGACTAAAAATAAATTGAACAATCAAATGTCAAAAGCAAATTCAATGGACACACTCATTTGATTGAATAATATAATTAAGGGCTAAGAGGAAAAAAATGTTTCCTAAAAACAGTTGAAATAGACCACGAATAATTTTAATGCACAAAATGATGACCTTAAAAAGTTTTAAAAGACTGCACAGTGGTATGCTGTTCATGCATGGCTAAGCAATTTGGCAACCACCCAGTATTTCTGACTTCAACTGCCATATGCCATAGTTAGTTAATTTATGGGCTACATCATTCACCATACCAACTGTAGGAAGTGCACTGGTAGTTAAGTTGTCAGTTATAAACAGTGTTTAAGAATAAATAAAAGCCAAAATATAACATATGCAAACACGCACAAATACAAACTATGTTGAAGCAACTGTACAATAATGATGCAACATTAGATTTTGCAGCAGAAATTCAAATCCAGAAAGCAAGCACAGATAACTGATTCAACAGGATTCATTAACTTTTTTATATACATAAGATGAATAAAATGTAGAATACCAATAGTAGGTTCTTCCAACGTAACACAAACAAAAAACACAAGCAGCAGCTCCAGAGTTCAGAGACTAGAGCCACAAGCAGGCTACTTCTAGTTTCATTTTCCAATTCAGCTACCATTGGCTGGTCTGTTGCCGTGCCTATTCATTGGCTGACTTTGTTACTAAACTGTATTCCAGTTCATAAATATATTCTGACATGCAATATTTGACAAATAAATCAAAGTAAAAGGTGGGTCTACAAATTACATGCACCAGGATCTGCTAAGAAAAGCAGATGTTCATGTCTTCTAAAGAGTAACAGAGTCAGGACCATAGATAATTCAGAAGAATGCTGTTCAAAGGAACAGGGAAGTCACAGAATTTTGATCAATTTTATATAATGACCTCTTCAAAAATAAAATGTCCTACTCTAGTCTGCACGCTATTTATTCACTTTTTTTCTACATCCTTTTCATCTTCATCATAGTTGTTGAAAGATTTGTTTTTTCAATTTTCATTTTTTCAATAAAAGCAAGAATATTAGCAAAACAGTATTCTACTTTAGTTCAGATAATTGTACTTGTGCATGTGTCACTGTGTGAAAAGAATATTAGCAAAACAGTATTCTACTTTAGTTCAGATAATTGTAATTGTGCATGTGTCACTGTGTGAAATCTATACAGGCAATAATTGACTTACAAAATTTGTTTAGTGACCATTAAAGTAATGATTTAGGATCAGCCCTTGCACTTAGTGACCATAGTAACATCCATGTGGTCATGTGTTTGTGATTTGGCAATCAGAATATATATATGATAGTCATAGCATGCTGCATTCACATGATTTTCAATTCCAGTTTTTCCAGCCACTCCTTTGGGGTGAATCCTTTGGGAGAATCCTTTGGGAAGCTTGGCAGGGAAAGAAGGAGAGAGAGAGGAAAGAATGTCTTTGGGATTTGCCAGGAGAAATCCAGGAGGTGGACTTCCATCCTATTTCTGCCCTTCAAGGAGATGAAGGTGGGGAGTGCATTTAAGGGGGTGAATCCTTTGGGAGAATCCTCTGGAAAGCTTGGTGCTAAGAGTCTGTAGGATGATTCCCTTTGTCTTATGTTTGGATTGGAAGGTTTGCCTCTGCTCGAAGGGCAAAATGGGTAGATGGTTCCCTTTTTAAAACTATTGGGCGAGGTAGGGAGAAAGTCCCCAGCCAGCCTGTATTCTTAGGGAACTGATGGAGGTAATGAGAGTAAAGAAAATCTAAAGAGGGGGAAAAGGTCCACTGGCAGGGAGTTTTGGGCAGCTGGAGCAAAAGGACAGTGCCCAAGTTTATAGTGGGTGAGACCATAACTCAAAGCTCGGGGGAAAGCAAAGCGTGGTGTAGGGGAACAGAAATGATGGCATCACCCTCCTGCCACCACTTCCATCCACTGAAGCCTGAATGACTCAATGACTTGCAGGATGTTGTCGATGCAGCCGCCATCAAGCAAAGCGATGCCCCTGTGGGAGGGCACGCGGTTATCATTGGCAGCAGGATCTGTCCCGCCACTGCTGCCACTGTTGTTGGAGACGGTGCTGGTGAGAGACTGCCAGAGGGAACTGTGGAAGCTATGGAGGTGGCTTCCCCACCCAAGAAGCAGCTGAAATGTGGAGGAATGTGCTCGAACTGTTCCTTCACCCAATGGAAGGGCCACTTCACCCCAGCCACACTGCAACATCCAGCATGGACTCCAGCCTCTGCGTCTTGCCCAATGGCAGCAGTCTGAACATAAGCAGCAGTGAGGGCAGAAGAGAAAGTGACGGTAGTGGAGAAGACGACAGCAGTGCGAAGTGCCCCACTGCTGCCAAGGCCAACATCCACACCAACCCTGCCTACCTGCTGACCTGACCTGCAGCCAGCACCATACCCAGGTCTGCAGCAAAGGCACTTGGCAGGGGTAGGGAGCCCTCCGTGCTCTGCCATGATCAGCTGTTAGGAGTGGCTGCCTGAGGGGCGCTCCTAAAGGCAAGTTCCCCCAACCCTCCCCCCATTTTGCATGTTTTAAATAGGCTTAAATTTTGGGGGAGGAGCTTAATTTCACTTCATGCCTAGAAAACATGCTGGGCCTTTCTATTGGGGGGGGGGCGTATTGTTGGAGAAACACGGTATGTGAACGACACTTGAAACTGTATTTTCTTGAAGGTTTTACACAGCATGTTTTTGATATGAAGTCATTTGACAAGTTGACCTGCCATTATGTAATTTCCTTCCAGCAAACTGCAATGATGCCAGAATGATAACATGCATATTGTGACTATTATGCAAATGCTACCATTGCATACTTGCATCCTGATATCACAGAAAAATAAATGATGGCATTTGCATGATGGTAATAATCTTTCCTTCAGCAGATGTCATTGTTTTTTTCACACTATTGCAGACTGAACAAGGCTGATGTTGCAAATTAGAAGCAAATCACAATGGAAATATCTGTGCAACCTACTGTAGGGTTGCAGTACAGAATTTCATATCAGTACTATAATTGAGAGTCTCACAGTCTTAATCTTGTTACTTATCTTTCCAACTTTGATCTATGAAAATGCATCATAACTGCATAGAATTCTTCTATGCTTTGAAAGTGCAGTCAGCCACAGCAAAGTAGCCAGCACTTAGTTTTCAAAAGGAATTAAGCTGAGAGGGTCACCTCTTACACAGTATTAAACAAATTGAGTTGTCAATAATTGCCAACCACGAGTACCAAGAATATGATAAAAGCTCAGTTGGCAGCAGCAATTTTTAAGAAGATGACTTGCATTTTTTTTTGACAGAGTAGATGATGAAATTGGGAGAAGTAGTGAAAATGAAGATGACTGCAGTAAGATGACTTCGGGCTAAAATATTGACTTAGCTGCCAAAGGCTGGTGATGAGCCAAAGATAAAAATCAAACAGAAATGTAATTTGTTAATGAAAGTTTTGTATACTTCATTAAGAAATATTATATTTCTAATAAAATGAATCCCACTTATGGAACACATTAGGTACAAGTTCATATTGCATCAGATAGACAATAAATGCATCTGTTTTAATAATAGCTACTGACAAATGGATTCCAGTTTTTATGATTACATATATAATACGCATCAATGTTATTAGCAACACTCTCTTCATTCTGTTTGATGTCATTTTCATTGATATGAATTCCAATGATTCCTCTCTTTCATTTTGGCAGAATCTGTATCAGAACAGGTTATTAGGCCTGGCTGCTATGGCATCCCCATCCAGGAACTCTCACAACCGGCGTCGATGTAAAGAATCTCTGAGGTACAGCTATAACCCAGACCATTTCCACAACATGGACATTGGAAGTGGGCTCCATGGGACAGTCACCATTCCCCGCTCGACCAGTGACACAGATTTAGTCACTTCAGACAGCCGGTCTACACTGATGGTCAGCAGTTCCTATTATTCCATAGGACATTCACAGGATCTAGTGATTTATTGGGATATAAAGGAAGAAGTAGATGCAGGTGACTGGATTGGCATGTATCTCATTGGTAAGTCAGCTATATTCATAGGATTTGTTGTAACTTAATTTTGCAAGTAAAACATTTAATGTAAAACAGATTTGTTTCAAGCTGAATATAATCCAGTTTACAAACAATGGTATCTTTCCTCTTGTAAAGAATCAATCAAAGCAATAATAAAAGAGGTATCAAATGGAAGCAAAAAAAGAAAAACAAGAAATATTGACAATGTGAAACTTCTGCCAAGCCCTAGCCTAGGAAATGAGTTTAATCTAGCAAAATCAGAAGATTTGGGATTAACTGCTGAATCCGGTCATGAATGTCACATAGCAAGCCCTACTTCTTTTGTTATTTTACATTAGTAGTGTAATTCCAAAATAGATATTGCAACTAACAACACAAATATCTGTACAGAGAAAGTTTGTAGGAAGCATGCAGTTCAGTGGGATTTGAATTTTCACCATTTCCAGTATTGGAGGGAAAAGGTGATTTGAAATAAACAGGCGTGCTAACTAATGACCATTCATCCAGTGACTCTTCAAATTTACAGTGGCATTAAATGAATGGTGATGCTTAGAGTTAGCAGCCATTCCAGGATCCCATGATTTTAGTGTAGTTGCTTGGCAATCCATTTTTATTTATGACTCTTTGCGAAGCACCCTGTTATCATATAACTGCCATTTGCAAGTTTTCATGCCATTCAGAAAGTCAAAAGGGAAGCTAGCAAGGAAGATCTCAGGTTGTTAGGGTAAGTCTCTCAACTCACGTGCATACCCTGTGCACTCATAAAGGACTGGCGACTTGCACAACCATTGCACAATCTCCACAATCCACATGGTATTCTCACACTATTCTTGAAATGTGCAGAACTTTTCGTAAATTTATTAACAATTGCGACCAGGATTGCAGGGATGGGTGTTACTAAGCTATGCAGTTACACTTTACAATTGCTTAACAATGGAAATTCCATTCCCAATTGCCATCACAAGTCAAGGTCTACAGTGTTGCACACAGAAACATTAGGAATATTTTTTGTTCCGTCCGGAAAAACGCGAGGTAGACCGGGTTCCAACAACAAAGTCATTATTTCAATTATAGTTGCAAAACGGAACATTGGCTCAAGCTGCGACAGCCCTTTTATATGTTTCTGTCTGCCGGCTTGTAGCCAATGACAAGCATTTGGTTTTGCCGCCCTTGGACGGCTTCGTGAATTGGTCCCTATTGAACCAATCCCCTTTTAGGTTTTGTTAACCAATCGGAATGAAGTATTTGGAGTCTACTATTATTTATACAGAACATTTTTTGTATTAGAAATAAAAGCAAGGATCTTTCTGGAAGATGCACCAACTTAACTGTCAACATTAATTATGCTACTTTCTTCTTTGTTATCTTTCTAAGTTCAAAGTAACATTTTTACTCAGAAGGGCTTTGTATTTAAGTTATTCTGATCCTGAGTCAGAATTGGTGTGGGGAGGTGCTTATTTCTTAACATAACTGATAATTATGTTTTAATCTATTGTTTTAATATGAAGCTTCTTGACTGCTTTGGTGCACTAACTACACTGTGTGTTTAATATTAAGCTGTGGTGATTTAATATTTTGCAAAAAAAAATATTTTGAGTTTTCATTTGTACTTTCTGTTTAGAGAAAAACTGACCAAAACAACTCAGAAGTCAGCAGATTATGGACAGCAGTTTTCATTCAATGTTTACTTTATTTCTATCTCTGTCTGACTCTTAAATAGGAGTAGCAATGGTAACCACCATGATTATCATTATTTAGTAAAATCATTGCACCAGATCAATGGTGGAATTCAATTTTTTTACTACCGGTTCTCTGGGCGTGGGTTATTTTGTGGGTGTGGCTTGTCATGTGTCTGGGTGGGTATGGCTTAGTGGTCATGTGACTGGGTGAGTGTGGCCAACTCAATGTCACTCACATCAAGGGGTGCCTCACCTGGCCCCTCCCCTCCCAGCCATTCCTGATCACCCAGCCTCAACTTATCTATAGTTCTGTAAAAATGTTCTTCACCTTTTTTGACTTTATTATCTGCATACTATAGATGTACTTTCATGAACCATAGAAAAGAGGAAATGGCTCACATGCTTTACTCAAGAGTGTGATAGACAACAGGCTTTTAAGGAGCTGCCACAAAGAAAGGGGAACAATGTATTTTCCAAAGAAGCAGAATGTAAACAAGAAGCAATGCATGGAAACTGAACAGAGAGAAGCAACCTAAAACTAAGGAGAAACTTCCTGACAGTGAGAACAATTAACCAGTGGAACTGTCTGTCTCCAGAAGTTCTGGGTGCTCAGTCACTGGAGTTTTTCAGAAAAGACTGGATAGCCATTTCTCTGAAGTGGTATAGGGTTCAACCCAAGGTCCCTTCTAAGTGTTATTCTGTTATTCTGACACCTTTCCCAAGATCTCTACTCAGAGTTTGGCATCTTTGGTTTTCTTGCCTGAGCTGAGGGTTGGACTAGAAGACCTCCAAGGTCCCTTTCAACTCTTGTTAAACACATGTGAATGCATATAAACCCTGAAAAATATGTGGTAGCCCTTGGCAAAAGAAAGGCAGAAAAATCACTCTAGGAGTAGGGACAGTGTAAAATATTAACACATGATAAATAATGGACCAATTAAAAATAATACCACAGAGTTTACTCTCTCTCTCTCTCTTCCTATTTTTTCCTTTCTTTCTCTCCCTTCGCCTCTCTCTCTCTGTCTCTCTCTCTCTCTCTCTTACACACACACACACACACACACACACACACACGCAGAGCACTTAACAGACACGCATTTTGGAAGCAACTCCTTTAAAATTATCCAAGGCTTGAGTGGATTCCCCCACCCTCTCTGTCAGACCGCACTCCTTCTCACTCCAGCACTTTAACTCACAAGGGGAAAGCGATACTTGCAGCATCCATGGGGAATCCTTGGAGAAGTTTTTAAAAGACCTGCTTCCAAAATGCATTTCTTTTATGTTGCAAAAGTGCTCCAAGGCTCGATTCACCCCCACCCCCTCTGTCAGACCACACTCTTTCTCACTCCTGACACTTTAACTTACACGGGGAAAGCAATACTTGCAGCGTCCATGCCTTTCTTTCTTTTCCCCAGGGAGAAAGAGGACGTGGGGAATGGAAAGTTAGGAAAGTGATCGCAAGTGAGCGACCAGGAGACCGGGTTGGGAGCGTGGCCAGCCAGGGATTGCCACCGGTTCAGCAACCCATGCCAAATAACTTCTACCAGTTCGCCAAAATAGGTGCGAACCAGTCGAATAGCATCTCTGCACCAGATCCAGTGATTCTGCTTTGAATAACCTGAAGACATTTTTATCTTCTCTCAAGTTATGGATGATTAACACAAGAACTATATCCACTCCTCTTTCAAGATATCATATTTATCTTGATATATCTCAGAATTATAGTGGATATAAAACATCTACAAATCTGTTAAAATGTCAGGTTTTTGAGATGTTAAAAAAAATAGAACAAGTTAAATCACTTCACAATTTTTCCAGATTTAATCTATATATATAAAAGCAAAATACGCACTCAGGCATCATCACAAAATCTCCAGAACCTTAAAGCCTACAAACTTGAAATTTGGCATGTATGTTCCTCTTGGCTTCTATATGTTCACTGAAAGGATTTTTCAAAATGACCATCAGGGCATTAGTATTTCATATATTATTATTAATTTCATATATTATTATTAATTTCATATATTATTATTAAGATAATTATTATTTGATGCAAAGGAGTTCTATTCCCCCTCCCCACCTAAAAAGAAATCTGTTCCAAATGCAAAACACAAGCAGAGGAGAGGAGTTTCAATTTCAATTTTAATTTCACAGCACCAAGCAGCATTAGTACAAGACAGTTGAGCTAAGCCATGGCCAGGCTCCTTGCTATCTCCTTCTGAAAGAGTGAATACTCTTTCAGTTTCCCTCAATTCTCTCACACACTGACAGGATGCTAGCCAGATGAATGCTGATGGATGCTGGTAGATGCATCCCCCCCTCTTATTTTCCTCCCAAAAAACTAAGCCCGATCACATAGTTTTGTAACGAAGCATGGGTATCGAGCTAATATAATATTTAAGCTGTTCAATTCAATTGAAAAACAAACTAAAATATTTTTCTTGGGAAAAAAGTAAAAATAAAAATTTAGAATAATATGCTGCATAAGAGTTCAAACCTTCTTAAAAATAAGGATGTGGCTGTATTCAGAATTAACCAATCACATTCAAATTGATGTTAAATAGTAATCATTGAACACCTGCTATCAATTAAAGTTATTCTGATCAAGCTCATATAAAGTTCAGCTATGCCAGTAGGATTTTTCTGACTCACTGGCCTCTTAGAACAAAAGCCAGGGTCTGCAAAGAACATCAAACGGATCTTGTTGGAAGGTATTGGTCAGGAGAAGGATATAATTTCCCCGCACCCCCAAAGCATAGGATATACCATGGAACACAGTAAAGATAGTCATCAACAAATGGAGAAGTGATTACCAAGAACTAAATGCTCTTCCAAAATTGATGAAAAAACAAAAAGAAAACTGGTCTGATAGGCCTACAGCAACTTTAAAGCATCTCCAAAAATTTCTGGCAACTATTGATTGTGTACCATATGTGACAGAATTTCCCGATATTCTTCAGTAGTGTATAACATGATACAGGGTGGCAGGACAAAAGCCTTTTCTTATAAAGAAAAACACCCAACCCTGAATACATTTTGCAAAAACCTAAATCAAGACTGACAAAATATGTTATGGAAAAATATGTTATGGTCTGATGAATCCAACATTGAAACTTTTTGCCATAATTCCAAAACATATGGTGTAAAACAGAATAACAGAGTTGGAAGGGAACTTTGAGGTCTTCTAGTCCAACCCCCTGCTCAGGCAGGAAATCCTATATCATTTCAGACAAATGGTTGTCCAATCTCTTCTTAAAAACTTCCAGTATTGGAGCATTCACAACTTCTGGAGATAGGTTGTTCCATTGATTAATTGTTTTAATTGTAAGGGAAATTTGTCCTTAGTTCTAGGTTGTTTCTCTCCTTTATTAATTTCCATCCATTGCTTCTTGTCCTGCCCTCAGGTGCTTTGAAGACTAGGTTGACTCCCCTTCCCTTTTGCAGCCCCTGAGATATTGGAACACTACTATTATGTCACCCTTATTCCTTCTTTTCATTAAACTGGACATACCCCAAAACAATGTTGTGCATCATCAAAATATACCATACCCACAATGAAGCATGGTGGTAGCAGCAATATGCTTTGGGGATGCTTTTTTTCAGCCAGAATTGGAGCTTTAGTCAAAGTGGAGGGACATACGAACAGTTCAAATATCAGTCAATTTTGGCACAAAACCTTTAGGCCTCTGCTAAAATATTGAAAATGAAAAATAATTTCATTTTTCAATGCAATAATGACCCAAAGCATATCTCCAAATCAACAAAACAATAACTTCAGCAGAAGAAGATCAAAATTTTGAAATGGCTCAGCCAGACCCTAGATCTGAATCCAAATGAAAATCTGTGGGGTTACCTGAAGAAGACTGAATAATCTGATTTGCACAGAAGAGGGAGCAAAAATTCCTAAGGCAAGATGTGCCATGACTGAATGCTCTCCCAATGGTGGGATTCAATTTTTTTTACTACCGGTTCTGTGGGCGTGGCTTGGTGGGCATGGCAGGGGAAGGATACTGTAAAATCTCCAGTCAAAGGTGGTATTTGCCGGTTCTCCAAACTATTCAAAATTTCACGCTTCCGGTTCTCCATAACTGGTCAGAACTTGCTGAATACTACCTCTGATGCTCTCATAAAATCAAAATCAAAGTATTAGTTTAAGAGAATGCATTTTTATGTACCATGTTATCTTAAGTTTTTTTTTTTCTCCTAAAAGATTTGGGGTTTTTTTCCAATTGAATTGTATGATTTATATTAAAGACAGGAAAAATACTGAAGTGATTTATGGTCTAATTTTTCTTAATCTCAAAAAATGCAATTTTAAAAATAGCATTTTAACAGGCATGTGTAGATTTTCCATATTCATGGAAGTTAGAGAATAATTTCTGGAGGTTTTTCCATTTAAATAAATTTTATACAAATGACTAACATTCCCTAGGAATAACTACACTTTTTTGGTCATGGATTAGGCATAATTTTAATAAGTTTTCCCTTTCTACAATCATTTTTCACTTCTCAACGGGCTGTTTTTCTGGAGAAGTTGTTTCAATAATTCCATGTATTTATTTCCTTAGTTTAGATATGAAACTTTTAGTGATTTGAAGGCATTAACGATTTCTTTCTTTTAAAACAGAAGTATATTAAAAAACTAGTTTCTTAAAATTTCATCTTTTTTAATATAATTTTTGAAATTATATCCAATAAATGGAAAACATATATACCTTAGTAGTAAGCACAAATCATTATGTCAATTTCATACTCTTTAGGACCCTCAAGCCTCCTCCATTTTAAATGTGATACCCATGGGAGGCCTTACACAGACCTGGGTCTGTCGTCTCTGGACATCACATGGCCTCTCCCACCCCCACTCTTGAATTACTCCTTGCTGCACTTCTCACTCCTTGAGATTTTTTCAGGCCTTGGGCCTGCTGCTTCTTCATCAAATCCCTGCAGGTCTTGGAATCATTTCTAACCCAGTCACTCAGCAATACAAGATCCATGCAAGGAGATTGCCAAGAAGATAGCGCTGCCAACAGCAGCCTTGGTGAAATGCTCTCTGATAGTTTTTCTGTTTTTTATCATTCTCTGTGATTCACTATGGATTTCATACTCAAGAGACCAACTAATAGGCATCAAGCAATGTTTCTTTGATGGACAGCTTTCTGTCTATCCCCCCATCTTTACAAATGCAGAAGAGTTTCTATCCAGGAAGAAGCAACTTCCTCTGAACAATGGATAAACAAAAACAAATGGAGGAGACGCCGGAGGTGAAGAAGGGATAAGCAAGCAAGAGTTTTGAATAGACTAAGGAAAAATGGGATAAAAACCCCTCTCCTTTCACTTTTTCTGACTAATTTACATTCACTCATTAATAAGATGGATGAAATACTTCTTTTAAATAGATGCAATTCTGATTTTTACAACTCAGCAGCTCTTTGCTTCACTGAAGCCTGGCTAAATGAGTCAATTGATGATAGTAGTCTGCTTATCCCAGGTTTTCAGATACAAAGAGCAGACAGAATTGTAGAAGCATCAGGTAAAAAGAAGGGTTGCTTCTTTTCTTCTTGGTTAATTTCCAACCATTGTTTCTTGTCATGCCTTCTGCTGCTTTGGAAAATAATTTCACCTAGTCATCTTTCTAAGAGCCCTTCAAATATTGGACCACTGCTATCATGTGTAAAAGGAAAGAAAGACTTGTGGGAACATGATAGTATTTGAGTGGCTATCACAACAACAAGGGGGGTCAACTTATTTTTCAAAACACCAAAGGGCAAGGCAAGGAAAATAACCAGATAATCAGAGTTGGAAATGACCTTGTAGATCATCTAGTCCAACCCTCCATCCAAGTGGGAGACCCTATATATTTCTGACAAATGGCAGTCCAATCTGTTCCTGAAAGTCTCAAGTGATGGTGCTCCCACAACTTCTGAGGGCAAGCAACAACCATTGGTTGATTGTTCTCACTGTCAGTAAGTTTCTCCTTATTTCCAGGTTAAATCTCTCCTTGTTCAGTTTCCATCCATTATTCCTTGTCTGGCCTACAGGTGCTTTAGAAAATAGCTTGACCCCCTCCTCTCTGTGGCAGCCCCTCAAATATTAGAAGACTGCTATCATGTCTCCCCTCGGCCTTCTTTTTATTAGACTAGCCAAGCCCAGTTCCTATAACCATTCTTCATATGTTTTAGTCTCCAGTCCCCTAATCATCCTGGTTGCTCTTCTCTGTACTCTTTTTAAAGTCTCAATATCTTTGGTGACCAAAACTGGATGCAGTACTCTAGGTATAGTCTTACTAAGGCTTTTAAGAGTGGTATTAGTACTTCCCTTGATCTTGATTATACCCCTCTGTTTAATACAATTTAGGATTGCATTAGCTTTTTTGGCGGCTGCTGCACACTGCTGGCTCATATTTAACTTGTTGTCAATTAAGACTCCAAGATCCCTCTCACAGTTACTGCTATTGAGCCTGGTTTCACCCAATCTATATGTATACTTTTGGTTTTCATTGAATTTCATTTTGTTAGATACAGCCCAGTGTTCTAGTCTGTCAAGATCCATCTGGATCTTGAGCCTATCTTCTTGAGTGTTAGCTATTCCTGCCAGCTTAGTATCATCTGCAAATTTGGTAAGTTCCCCTTCTATTCCCTCATCTAAGTTGTTAATGAAGATATTTAAGAGTACTGGGCCTAAGACGGAACCTTATGGCACTCCACTGCTTACTTCTCTCTATGTAGACTTAGACCCATTAAGGACTACTTGTTGAGTATGATTTGCCAGCCAGTTGTGAGTCCATCTAGTGGTGGTGCTATCTATTCCACTTTTTTCTAGCTTACTAAGAAGTAGGTTGTGGTCTACTTTGTTGAATGCCTTGCTGAAATCTAAATGTATTATGTCCACAGTATTTTGTTGGTCTACTAATTTAGTCACTATGTTGAAGAATGAAGTAAGATTAGTTTGGCATGATCTGTTCTTAACAAACCTGTGCTGACTGCTAATTGTTACCTTACTTGTTTCTAGATATTGGCAGATCTGTTTTTTTATTATCTTTTCCAATATCTTCCCAGGTATTGATGTTAGGCTGATTGGTCTATAGTTTCCTGGGTCTGCAGGAGCAGTGGTGGGATTCAGCCAGGACAGGCTGGTTCAGGTGAACTGGTAGTCAAAATTCTGGCTGTCCCCACCTCTCCCCGCCCAGCCCAGTCACTCCTCATCTTGTTCTTGATCCCAGGGAGCAGCAGGGAGGCCTACTAGGCTGCATAAAAGGGAGCTGCAAGGCGGCAATGGAACAGCAGCCCCGATCAGCTGAATCAGTCATTTCAGTCAGATCGTACAACTTTGGGAGATCTTTTTTCCCCTCAGAAGTTGGAAGCCTGACTGAACTTTTTTTAAACTGGTAGTCACATGGTTGTCTTTTGTTGCCCTGAATAAAGGCATTCCAGAACATCCACCATTCTCTTACATGCTTTCCTGTTCTCCTGCAGGGCAACAAAAAGAAGACCATGTGACTACCAGTTTAAAAAAAGGTTCAGTCAGACTTTTCAAAAAAAAAATTGGAACTTCTTTTTTTTGGAACAACTTTTTTTTTGGAAGGTCTGACTGAACCTTTTTTAAACTGGTCGTCACATGGTCTTCTTTTGTTGTCCTGCACACAGGAGCTGGAAAGCAGGTTAATGAGAGAGTGGTGGTTGCTCTGGAATGGGGTGGAAGTGAAGATTTTGCATTATGATTGCTTATAAGTAAGTAAAGGGCCTGTCACATAGGCCGATGGATGCAAAACGTATGTAAAAAGGACACCGCGGATGAGAAAATTTTCCATCCGTTGTTATCCCGAATTTGCATAAGCAGAGCAGACAACAACAGAAAGGAACGGACGGGGGGAGGACGTAGCCAGGATGTAAAGCGGATGCTCCATGGAAGACTAGCAGATAGAAGTGGATGGAAGCAGATGGCACATCCGCAGGGCTTCCAGGGGAGCACAGCGAAGTGGACGCACAACGGAAGGAACGGATGCAGAGTGGATGCCTAGTGGATGAAGCGGATGCAGAGCGGAAGCCTAGTGGATTCTTAGCGGATGACTAGCGGATGCAAAGTGTTCACTGAGCATGCGGGGAGGATGCATTGCATCAGCCCCGCGGATATAAAGGGAAGCAGCTCGCAAACAAGTCACCATTCAGAGGAAAGACCTGCTGCCAGACCTGCTACCAAAAGGAGTGTGTGATGATCCATGGTGGACATGACTGGATGCTGTGGAAGAGCAAGAGCCAGATGAAGGCTGAGTAGATCTGCACCGCAGTGCTGCTGAACTGAAAGTGAGATCCAGGTGATTTCCTTCCCCTTTTTATAGGAAATATCGGTTTTCCGCTAGGTGTCCTTTTGCATCCTCTAGGCATCCTGCAGACATCCTAAATATCTGAAATACGTCCCCTGTATGAATGTTTTTTCCATTTTAATGCTTTGTATGCAAGCTGCATCCGCTTTCATCCTTTCTACGTCCATGCTACTAACGCTGCATGTCCGTTCCACGTCCGTTTCGCTTCCTCCCTGTGTCCGTTTTCCGCTGCGAGTTGCACGGATGCGCAGCGGATGCCTAGCAGATATAGTGGACGCGAAACGGATGACGATGGATGTATAACGGATGTTCCACATATGTGTAGCGGATGTCTAATGGACGTGTTGGATACATTTTCCGCTCAAAAAGTTTTGTGCAGCTCAAAACTTTTTGAGTGGATGAAATGTCAGTAGACGGATGCTGAACAGATAGAGAGGATGAAAAACGGATGCAGTGAGTACAGAACGGATGCATCGCGTTAACCAATGGATGGCAAGTGTTTCTCTCCGTTTTACATCCTTTTTCCATCCGTTGGTGCTGTGTGACAGGGGCTTAAGAATCAGTAAAAGAGGAATGGAAAAATCCCTCTTTGTAGGTTAGTGTTTTTCAATCTTGGCAAGTTCAAGGTGGGCTAACTACATGCTGCCTTGGGAATTCTGGGAATTGAAGTCCATGCATCTTAAAATTCCTAAATTTGAAAAGCATGGGTCTACACTGAATCTTAAGATTTTCTATTCCTGTTTTATTTAGAGTTTGGTGTAATTAAATGAGTAGTGGTTTCCTTAACAAATAGTGATTAAAGCAATTTGGACCATTAATGGACTTTTTGTGAGAAACTGAAATTAAAAATTGATCAGGGCTTTGATGATTAGATATGGGATTATGGAAATAATGTAGACAAATGTTAATTTTAGAGTAAGAGTTTGATATGCACCAAAGAAAGTTGGAAGACTTCTTTTTTCAATTTTCCTTCCTTTCTTCTTTCTTACACTTTCACTCTTTTTCTTTCCTGAGCCTTTGCTTTTTCTAAATAGGTTTTTTTTTGTTTATCCCTTAGCTTTTTTTTATGTATGAAGGATCAAACACTCAGCCATTATAATTTTACATTTCTTATTTATAAGGAATATAAACATAAAAATAAAAACAAAAGGTGGAGAATCATCCAGCAGACAACAACCTGAGGCAGGTATGGCAGGAACTGTAGCATCTAACCAACTATAAGGGCAATACAATGAAGACAATCAACTTTGATGCCTCATTGGCAGAGGAGTTGAACATCTTCTTCGCCTGCTACAAGGTCAAGTTACCTGACCCTATAGCCCCAGCCCACCAGCTCTCCAATTCCCAGCCACTCACCTTGCATGAACATCAAGTGAGAGCTGTATTGAAGGCCCTGAATTCCAATAAAGCTGCAGATCCAGATGGGGTGCTGGGGATAGTGGTTAAAACCTATGCTGACCAACTATCAGACATCCTAACAAGGATTTTTAACATCTCTCTGCAAACGGCCAGTGTTCTGTCATGTCTGAAAGTAGCCACTATTATTCCAGTCCTGAAGAAAACAGCAATAAACAGCCTGAATGACAATAGACCCATTGTATTAATGTCTGTAGTGATGAAGTGCTTCAAGAGACTAGTTCTTCAACACCTCAGGTCATGCCTTCCATCAAACTTCGACCAATATTAGTTTGCCTACAGAGGAAATAGGTCAACAGGCAATGCCATTGCTACTGCCCTACATTCTGTAGTGAGTCATCTAGAGAAACCTGAGAAGTACGTCCAAATGCTTTTCATAGATTACAGCTCAACTTTTAACACCATTTTGCCGGACATCCTCATCAGAAAGTTGACTGACTTGAATTTTCCTTCCCTCACCTATGATTGGATTAAAGGCCTTATGATGGACCAGCCACAAACAGTGAGAGCTGGGTCTTTCACATCTTCCTCCCTGAAGCTCAGCACCGGCTGTCCTCAGGGCTGTGTGCTCAATCCCTACCTGTACTCGTTGTACACATATGACTGCACATCTTCTAACCCATCTAACATGATAATAAAGCTTGCAGATGATACCACCGTACTGAGTCTTATTACAGGAGGAGATTAATTAGCACACAGGGAAGAAGTCCAGAAATTATCTACATGGTGCTCAGAAAACAACTTGCATCTAAACACCAGCAAGACAAAGGAGATGATGTTAGATTTCTGGAAGCAGAGAGAGGATCCTGCCCACTCTACATCAAAGGGTCTGTGTGGAGAGGGTCTCCTCTTTCAATTTTCTGGGAGTCCATCTTAGCCAAGATCTCACCTGGAAAAATAATACAATTCAGGTGGTCAGGAAGGTTCAAAAGCTTCCTTTTCCTTAGGGTTTTGTGGAAATATCAGGTGGAACAATAACTAATGACTTTCTTTTACCAGTCTACGATAGAAAGCATCCTTACATATTGTATTATGGCATGGTATGCTGGCTTGGCATTATGCTGGCTTGGTGATGAGCACAGCACAAAAAAATTATGGGCTGTCCCCTGACACCACTGGATGAAATCACCAGGCCCCTTTGCCTCAGCAGAGTGAGGAAAATCCTCAGGGATGATTCACACCCTGGTCAGCACTTCTTTACTCTCCTACCATTGGGCAGGAGATATAGAAGCATAGCCAGCTGAATGAATAGGCTGAAAAATAGCTTTTATCCATGGGTTATTAGACTTCTGAATGCAACATAAACACCACAATTAGGTTTAAGGAGGCTCATTTCAATTTCATTGTACACATGTTGTGCATTGGCAATAAACATTTGGTAGATTGATTGATTGATTTACAAAAATCATATCAAAATTTAGAATGAAATCTAGGAACCATCTTGTATAAGGCAGGCTCTGAGTCCCTCTAACCAAAAAGTATTTATCGATAGAAGATAATATTTGCTGAATTGTGGGTTCCCGGCAGGGTGGAATGCTACCGGTTCTGCCCAGTTCTATAGAACTGGTAGCTCTAAACAGCAGCAGACACTGAACCAGTTCTGTGTTTGCTGCTGTTTAGCCCACCCACCCAGCTGGGCTCTTACCTGTCCTTTATTTCCTGTTTTTTCAATCTCAGCTGCTTTGCATGATACAGCTCAGGTTGAAAAAAAAGGAAAAAAGAGGCTTTTCAAATGCTGCACACAGTGCTTTTCAGCTATCCAGGCGGCACAGCTTAAGGTTTTTTGACACGCATGCGCAACGTGCGTCAGGTGTGCATAAGCACAAAGTGCACATGCACGCGCAAAACATAATCACTAAACTGGTAGTAACGCTGGTTGAATCCCAGCCCTGGTTCCTGGTGCTCTCTGAGCTTGATGGTTTTCTTGCAGATGCTTCATTACCAAACTAGGTAATATCAGTATTAGAAGGGAGTGGAGTTTGTTTTTATTTTCATATACTAGTGGCTTACCCTGTCAGTGTTGATCAGTTGCTTCACAAACAATGTTTTGATTGGTGCCAGGTCTCTACAGTCTCAGGCAGAGAAAGGCTTTTCTGCACCCCTCCCTCAAATACAGTGTTTCCCAGCATTCCTTCAGGAACCTCCAACATGTACACTGTGGTTATTCATCCTGGAACAAATCCTCTTTCCCTGCAACTTCAAATTTTGCTGTATACTGGGAAGATGTGTAGCTAAAAATCAGTGTACATTTCGTGTACATCTGACATTGGATTCCAACTTTAGGTGACATTATGGCTGATTATTTTGTTTCAACTACTAGGAAAGAAATGAGTGAGAAATCATCATTTTTATAATTATTCCTAAAGTAATGTGTGTATAAAAGGCAGGACTGATCACTGATCATAACAGCATAAGAATAGGCACTAAGCACCAGATCCATAGAAGCTGGGATTTATCACACTAGATAGAACCCAAGGAGTCAGTGTCTCTTAGGTGAAAGATATATGGACTTTAACTCCCAGAATTTTCCATCCAGCCATCAAGGAGTCTCCACAGAAGATTGTGGAGAATAATAGAGCTAAGAATCTGTGATAGTTCCAAATCCAGAGGGACAGGCAGGCAATCAATCAATCAGAAAGTAGTCTTGGCTAGGAAAGATTTTTGTCCAACACTGGCACACAATTAAACTCCTTTGGTTTGTTAATTGTATTTCCATTGTAAGTGTTTATTTTGCAATTAATTAATTGTAATTATGAAAATATCAGCCATTCTTTTATGTATACAGTGTAATAACTTTATAGACTCTCATTTTCAAATCCATTTTCAGCTCCGTTTGTCTTGACTGGTGAAACTTGTTCCTCTTCCATAATATCTTTTAAATGCTAACTATAGTGTCAGACACTTTTAAAAGTAACTGAATATTACTGATCCCTGCTCCTCGCCAGCTTTCTTCGCTTGCCAGTCTTCACCACTCACTTAATTTTTGGTAAGTTGCTCTGTCCAGGGACTATGTGACACCACCCAATCCATACTCTGACAGTGAGAGCAATCAACCCATGGAACAGAAGTTGCCTTCAGAAATTGTGTGAGCTTCATCACTGGAGGCTTTCAAGAAGAGACTGGACTGTCATCAGTCAGAAGGTGTAGGGTCTCCTGCTTGGATGGGGCGGGGGTTGTACTAGATGACTACAATGTCTGTTTGTTAATCTGTTAAAATAAGGAAAGGGGAGGAAACTGGAACCTATACAGGCTGACCTGGTGTCAGGACAGCTGGGTCTCTCCCCCCCCCCCCCCGCCTCCACAACCTACCCCTTCAGATAGAGTCCATTTGACAAGTGGAAATTGGTCCAGGAAAGAAAAGCTGCCTGGATTATTTTAAAATAGCTGAAATTCAGATATTTTTTTCTCTTCCCAAATAAAGTTTGGCTGTTGTTTTGGGGGGTTCAAGAACATCCAGCTGGACACAATCCGACTTCATCACCCTACACTATACCTAGGGACAATTCAGAGAGCTGAAAAAAGTGAATTATGACCAGTCCTCACATTTATGACCATCACAGCATTCTTAACAACCATGTCACTCATTTCACAACTGTGGTGCTCCACTTCACCACGGTGACAAGATAGGTAAAAAAATGCTAGGAAACCTCACTTTGAACAAACATCTCACTTAAGTAACAGAAATTTTGGGCTCAGTTGTGGTTGTGAGTTGAGGACTAGTTGAGTTTTATTTCCCTACACATAGGGCTGAAAAAAGTGAATTATAAAAGTGCAGTCCTTGCACTTTCGACCAGTTCTTGCACTTATGACTAGTCCTTGCACTTATGATCATTTGCACTTATGACCACCTAGCCATGCCCATCTGGTCACATGACCACATAGCCACGACCACCCCATTACATGACCACATAGCCACACCAATCCAGTCACATGATCACATAGCCATGTCCACAGAACCAGTAGTAAAAAAATTAGAATCCCCTCACTGGGGAGGAGATTTACATTTATATATTAACAGCAGCTGGTCCCAAGATATAACTATACTAAAGTAATTCTGTGATATGGAGTTAATTACCAGTTGAAAACCATTCTATTCTCCACGAGAGTTCTCATTTCTCCTAATTGCTGTGCATGTTTCTCTACAAGCTTATGTAAACAATGCATTACGAACTCTAGCTGACCAGATTATGTGGGCTGAAGTTAAATACCCAGATTCCCTTCCCATTGTTTTAGGAGATCTTAACAAAGCCAATTTAAGGAAAGAGCTACCAAAATATTTTTAGCATGTCAATTGTCTCACTAGAGGCAAGAATACTTTAAACCATTGCTACACAACGTTAAAAGATGCTTATCGGTCTTTACCATGAGCAGCTGTGGGACATTGATCACTGCATGATTCATCTTGTACCTCTTACAGACAAAGACTTAAAACCATAAAACCAACAATTAAATCAGTGAAGACTTGGACTGAGGAGGCAAAGTTAAAGCTACAGGCTTGCCTTGAGTACACTGATTGGAATATTTTTGAAGATACCTTTGCAGACATGGATGAGCTCTCAGATACTGTAAAAACATATGTCAGTTTTTTTGTGAAGACCTATGCATACCAACCAGAAACCTGCGAATATACAGTAATAATAAACTTTGGTTCACAGCTAAACTTCCTTGTACCAAAGAGGAAACCTACATAAAAGATAATAGTATGCTGTATAATCAGGCCAAAAACAAGGGAGATCAGAGTAGCAAAAAGAAGTTACTCTGAAAAGGTAAGAATCAGTTATCAACAAATGAACCAGTAAACATGTGGAAAACTCTTAAAAATATCACCGGTTACAGCAAACCTTCTTCCCATGCTGAAGGAAATCAACAACTGGCAGATGACCTGAATGTTTTTTACTGTAGGTTTGAGTGAAAACTACTGCCACCCATCTTCACAATCCTCATCTCAGACACACCAACAACAGCCAAATTTCCTACAACCTACCTCATCCCATTGGGCCCACCACCTCTGGTGATTACAGAGGCTGACACTGCTGAGAATGAAGTGCAACGTTTATTTCACAGACAAAAGCCAGGAAAAGCACCAGGCTCAGAGAAAATAACTCCTTCTTGCTGAAAAGTTTGTGCTGACCAACAGGCCCCCATCTTCACCCACTTCTTTAATAAATCATTCGAGATGTGGTATGTTCCTTCTTGCTTCAAATCTCTACTATCATCCCAGTGCTGAAGAACTCTTCCATCAAGGAACTGAATGACTTAAGACCGGCTGCTCTAATATCTGTAGTTATGAATACCTGTCATGCCCTTGGTAGAGTCAGACTCTGAGAGAGAGGAGGTACAGTCGACAGGGAGTGGAGTGTGGCTCCAGAGGTTGTGGAGGATGCTGGAGAAGGGCAGAGGCTGCCTGGGCAGTCAGAGAAAGTATCAGGCCCATCCCCTCTGCATCCTAGGAGACGCAAGGAGGAATGAAGAAGGCAACAACTTGGCTTACGACAGAGGAACTTGGCTTACAACAGACATTGGTTGCAGCTGGGCAGACTAGTATATAAGAGAGGCGATTACAATACAGCATTGTCAGAAGCAAAGCATGTGTTATTTTGGGCTGAAGTTATCTTGGTTGGCATCCTTCCAACAGCCTTGTTATCTCCTTGAATTTGGTAGTTACTTATCCTGATCCATTGTGGAAATTTCATCATTGTAGTTTGTTTGGTTTTTTATTTCACCTCTATCTGCTCATTAAGTTCAGACTGTATTGCTTTCTTTTAAAGACTATTTTTGAGTACATTTTATCTCTAACTGAGAATTATTGAACAGTGGGGCCAGTTGGAGGCATTAAAGGACATTTATTTACATTTTGGATTTTGTTACAATTGTCATCATAATACCTTTGGAAGGCAAGTGCTTGCCCACCTGAAAACCATCACAGATCTGCTGTTAGACCCCTGCAATTTGCCTATTGAGCAAATAGATTGACAGACGATGTTGTTAATATGACTCTGCACTACATCCTACAGCCTCTTGAATCTCCAAAAACCTGTGCAAGGGTCTTCTTTGCAGACTTCAGCTCAGCATTCAATGTCATCATTCCAGATATTCTTCTAACTAAACTAAATCATCTAGCTGTACCTAACCACACTTATAACTGGATCATAAGCTTCCTTACAGACATGAAGCAGCAGGTGCAGCTAGTCAAAATCACATCAGATACCAATACAATTAGCACAGCCCCACCCCACCCCAGGGCTGTGTGCTCTCTTCACTTCTCTCTATACACCAATGATTACATCTCAAAAGATCTCTCTGTTAAAGTATTGAAGTTTGCAGATGATACAACAGTGATTGGTCTCATTCTAGACAATGATGAATCTGCATACAGACAGGAGGTTGAGCAACTAGCCTTGTGCAACCAGAACAATCTTGAACTAAATACACTCAAAACCATAGAAATGGTGATAGATTTTAGGAGAAATCTTCCTATACTACCACCACTTACAATACTCGACAACACAGTATCAACAGTAGAGACCTTCAAGTTTCTAGGTTCTATTATATCTCAAGACTTAAAATGGACACCTAATATCAAAATGTCATCAAAACAGCACAAGAATGTTCTTTCTGTGCCAACTCAGAAAGCTCAAACTGCTGACACGGTTCTACAGAGGAATTGTGTGTGTCATCTGCACTTCTATAACTGTCTGGTTTGGCTTGCAATCAAACAAAACAGACACAGACTTCAACAGATAATTACAACTGCAGAAAAAAACAATTGCTACCAACCTGCCTTCCATTGAGGACCTGTATACTGCACAAGTCAGAGGGTTGTGAAAATATCTACAGACTCCTCACATCCTGGACATATCCTAGACATAAATTGTTTCAACTTCTACCCTCAAAATGATGCTACAAGGCACTACACACCAGAACAACTGGACATAAGGACAGTTTTTTCCCGAATGCCATCACTCTGCTAATTCCCATAACACTGTCAAATTATTTACTAAGACTGTGTTACTATTATTATTTTCATCCTTCCTAGTATCTATCTCTTCCCACTTATAACTATAATCATGTTGATTGTATCTTTACTATTTATATTGTTTCCTAGTATGATTTGATCACTTATTAGTAATCTATGACTATCATTAATTGTTATATCTTACAATTTTTGATGAATGTACTTTATCTTTCTTTTATGTTCACTGAGAGCATATACACCAAAGACAAATTCCTTGTATGTCCAATCACATTTGACCAATAAAGAATTCTGTTCTGTTCTAGTCTAATCTAGTTTAGTTTAGTTTCAGGCTGATTGCAGAGTTTGCAGCTTGCAGATTTTGGATCTGCTTTCACTTATCTGGTGAGGAAGATAGGGGAAGGGGTTCAAAATAGGCTGGGGGAGTGCTGTAGTGGCCCTGTGATCAGTCATAAGGTCGAATCTCCCTGAATTTGGTACATGTGATGAGGTGGTGATACATTACCCATAACTTCAAAACCAGGTCATACATAGCTTTTTTTGGAGGGGGGGTTCCATTGTAACTTTGAATGATTGCTAAGTCAAGGACTACATGTTGTAATAATGTAGTAAAATATAATATGAACGGAAGCATGTTTTTGAAGAAAATAATTTTAAATAGATAATAATGGAATCAATAGAACTATGTCATATAGAATAGAGATATTTTATTTATTTCATAATTTGCATCTATTATAAAAATAGTAGATTGGAAGAATTTCACAACTAAATGCCCTTAACTCTAGTTTCATTTAATCTAGGCAAGTTCATTTAACTTAACTTGAGTTATAAATGCCTAAAACAGGCAACTTGTAAACTGTAATTTATGATTTCACAGACAGTTAATATTGTGTGCTGCTTATTGATATATTGTAGACTTTTTTCTTCATTATCCTTATGGAAAAATTAAAACATGTTTTAAAAATCGGATAAAATGTTATCATAGTCTCTCAGGCCCAATTTTTAAATTGTTATTTAAAAAAAAAATGTGTCAAACCTATTTTGAATTAATTAGCCAGAGAAACTTTGCTTTAAGTATCATGTACTTCTTTCTCCTAACTTTTACCTTTAATTTTATTTGCCTCTAAAAATGAATGTAACATGAAAATATTCTAATTAGTGAGGATTTTCTGAATATATTGCAAAGTATTTCTTGCAAAAAAGGTGGGGGCAAATCCCAAGTCCCCTGAAATTCACAGTAAAGGAGCAATATTTGATATATGAGTGCATATATTCTCATTCTAATACACAATGAATTTTAGGGAATAGTTTGTACATAGTATGCTTATTACAGAATCACTAAAGCCCCTGTCACACTGCACCAACGGATGCAAAGAGGAAGTAAAACGGACAAAAAAGCTTGCCATTCATTCGAAAACGCGATGTACTCACTGCCTCCGTATTGCTTCCTCTCTATCAGTCCAGCATCCATTTATGGACGTTTCATCCGCTCCAAAAGTTTTAGGCTACTTAAAACTTCTGCGCGGAAAATGTATCCAGCTCGTCCGTTCTGCATCCGCTACGCATCCGCTACGCATCCGTTATGCATCCGTTATGCATCCGTTACACATCCGCTATATCCGCTAGGAATCTGCTGCGAATCCGCGCAACTCGCATCCGCCCAGATGCAGGGAGGAAGTGGAAAGGATGCAGAACGGATGCAGAACAGATGCAGAACGGATGCAGAACGGATGCAGAACAGAAACAAAGCATTTAAAATGGAAAAAACGTTCGCAGAGGGGACCTATCTTGGATATTAAGGATGTCTAGAGGATGCCTAGAGGATGCCTAGCAGAAAACCTATACTGCCTATAAAAAGGGGGAGCAACTTGTCTGCATGGCACTTTCAGCCCAGCAGCCCAGCAGTGCAGACCTCTGCAGCCTTCATCTGCCTCTTCCTCTTCCACAGCATCCAGTGATGTCCACCGTGGATTGCGACACAATCCTTTCGGCAGCCAACAACCTCCTGCAACACTGTGAAACCATCTACAGTCTCTGTGAACAGTATTACGGGAAGAAATGGAGGCACCCAAAAAAAGTCTGGCTCCGAAGATGGTTCACCAGAAGAGCGCAGTACGTACTTTACGACAAGCTGAAGGTGGAGCTCAGGAGCGAAGACCCTCGGGCGTTCCAGAACTTCATGAGGATGCCTCCAGCCATGTTTGACGAAGTTGTGCAGCGCCCGACACCCAGGTTGACCAAGACAAACACCAACTTCCCGCCCAGCCTGGAACCTGGGCTCAAGGTGGCACTCACTCTGCGCTACCTGGCCTCAAGGACCACCTACAGTACGGCTGGAGGGTGCCACCCAGCACCATCAGCTTTGTTGTCAGAGAAGTGGTGCAGGCCATCATCGAAGAATACAAGGAGGAGCTCCTCCAGTGCCCCTCCACTGAAGAAGGATGGAAGAAAGTTGCAGAGCAATGGTATCAGAAGTGGAACTTCCCCCACACCGTTGGAGCCATCGATGGCAAGCATGTGGCCTGCAAAGCTCCAGCCAAGTCGGGGTCCACTTATCAGAACTACAAGGGTTTCTTCAGCATCATCCTCTTTGCCATGGTCGATGCTGACTACAAGTTCATGTACATCGATGTTTCAGGCAACGGCTCATCTTCAGATGCCCAGGTATGCAACGACAGTCACCTCAAGGAGGGGCTGGAAAGCAACCTCATGGTGGGCTTCCCAGATCCAGACCCGCTGCCCAACGACACGCAAGATGTGCCCTACTTCATCGTGGGGAATGACGCCTTCTCCCTCACAACCTACCTCATGAAGCCCTACACCTCCAGATGCCTCACCCGTGAAGAAAGGATCTTCAACTACAGGCTGTCCAGGGCAAGGCGGGTGGTCGAGAACGCCTTTGGCATCCTGGCCAACAGGTTCCAGGTACTTCTCACCAACATGCAGCATCACCCAGAGACCATGAGGAGGATCATGGAAGCTTGCTGCATCCTGCACAATCTCATGCGCACCCGCTACCCAGTCTTGCAGAACAGGCTCGTGGATCTCCAGCAAGGCAATGGGGACATGGAGCCTGGGGAATGAAGGCAAGGGCGAAACCTGATCGACACTGAGGATGTGCAAGGGTGCAACAGAGCCTCACGTGAGGCGAAGAAGCAGCGCAACCTCCTGAAACACTGGTGCAACTCCGCAGCTGGAGCGGTGGAGTGGCAAGACAGGATGGTAGATGCTTAATGGATGATTTCTTCAGCCTGTCTCATCACACGGATGAGATTGGGCCATGTATGTTTGGTTGGCCTACATTGAACAGGGCGTTTAATAAAGAGTTTTGTTTATGTTAACATGTGTGGATCAAGGCTTACATTGTAATTGATAATGAAGGGCCATAGGGGTGGCACCTGGGAGGGTGGACCATACAGTCCCACTATGCTTGCACTGGAGGTTTATCTATCCCACAGCTATTACCCATCCCATAGGTATCCCTGCCCATCCCACAGGTATCCCTTCCCATCACACAGCTATCTTAACCCATCCCACAGGTATCCCTTCCCATCCCACAGCTATTTTAACCCATCCCACAGGTATCGCTGCCCATCCCACTGCTATCTTAACCCATCTCACAAGCATGCAAAGGCTAAACCATTTCTAAAAGTTTCCACCCAGACTTTATAGAAAAAAATTAATTAAGCAAGTGTGTGAAACAAAGATAAACTTTATTAATAACAAGCTGTAAAATAAACATGACCCAAGTCAAGTGTCCAAATAAAGTCCACAAATATCCAGGCAGCCAGTCTCTGGCACTCCTCTTGGCCACTCGGAGGTGTGTGCCCAGGCTAAGATGTTAGGGAGCAGGTGCTGTGGAGGTGGGTGCTGCTGCAGTGCTGGTCTGAGGTGTTATTGGAGTGCCTAGCCCCGAGAGGACAACGGGATGGTGTGTTGAGGAATGTGTCGGACAGCTGGCTCAGCCCCGTGATGCTGAGATGTCCTTCCTCCATGCCATGGGGTGTCAGCCTCAGTACTGAGGACAGATGTACTGAGGCCGGGCTTGGCTGTGGGATGGAGGAAGGAGCAGTGTAGTGGGGCTGCCTGCTCTGCAGCGGGGTGAGGACTGTCGAGGTTGGCATCGGTGGCATCATTGGCATCATTGGCAGTGGTGTCACCCGATGACTCTGTGCCTGCATCTGTAAGGGCTGCTGCCTGTGCTGCTGGACCTCCGGGTAGCTGTAGCCCTAATAGGTGAGGGGGTGTGGGAAGCCTTGGTATGGGAGGGACATCACCTGGGGTGGAGGAGCAGACCTGGACGGGGTGGGAGCAGGTGCCTCTGGGTCTGGAGGGTTGTTAAGCAGCGTGGTGATCCTCTCCTTCACCACCTGGTACTGGGCATCCGCCATCTCCTTGAGGGTCTGGTTCACATAATTGAGGAAGGGCTTGCGGTTGGAGGAGGAGGATTCGATGGGGACCAGCTGAGAGAGGAGACCTATGCTGGTGCGGATGGTGTCCCTGATCTCCACCAGGACCTTGTGGCTCTGCCCCTCCTGCGGTCCGGCTCTCTGCCTTACTGTGGTGGTGGAGGTGTGGGTGGATGCGGCTTCGGCAGCGGTGGACTCGATGTCTCCTTTCTCCCACCGCACCAGGGATTCCTCCTCGCTCTCCACCACGCTTTCAACACCTGCCTGGGGGTTCTCCACCGTGGCACGCTCCACAGATACCTGCATAGAGACAGGGACTGACTCTCGGCCGCCACAGGACTGGCTCCCAGCAGGCTGCCGGAGAGAGAGGGTAGAGATTTGGGCTCCTGGTGCTCCTCAGTGGCGGACCTCACCCTCCAGGAAGCTGCACTTGGCCATGACATAGTTCTCTCTGTCCGTCAGCTTAACCCTGGCCTGGCCAGATTTTTTGCAGTGCAGCTTCCCGTACCAGGTGTGCATGTGCTTCCACCAGCCGAGGAGCACCTCCGAAGTGTAGTCCAAACTCTCCGCCCTCTCTCTCCAAGCAGCCTGCTTCCACTTGGTGTCCCTGTACAGCCGGTGTCCCTTCCGCCACAGATAGTCGTTCTCTCTCAGCCACTCCAGCACCTCATCCTCGTGCGCTTCCTCGATGTAATACTGCCTCCTCTCCCATTGTTGCATACACCTCTTCCTCCCTTTGACAGGACCAGATGGGCCCTCATCAGAGGGGCTTTCAGGTTGTAGGGGCTGCTCCTCCACACCAACAGCAGCAGCAGCAGCAGCAGCATCACCAGCAGGATCATAATCAGCAGCAGCAGCAGCAGCAGCAGCAAGACCAGGATGAGCAGCAGCAGAGTAAGCACCAGCAGCAGGGTCAGCAAGACCAGGAGCACAAGCAGAACGAGCAGGACTAGGAGCAGCTTCAGCAGAGTACGCAGCAGAAGCACCACTGCCAGGAGCAGCTACAGCAGAAGCTCCAGTAACAGAAGAGCGAGCCCAAGCAGCAGAAGCCCCAGCAGAAGCAGAGTCAGGGACATGGGGCGGGAGGGTGGCCCTGTCCCTCTTGCCAGGGATGGCGGCAGGTTGCTGAGACTTTCGCTTCTTCCCCATGGTTGTGGGGTTGCTGGCTGGCAGGGAGGCTGGCAGGAAGGCTGGCAGGCAGGAAGGCTGGCACCAAGGCTGGCAGGAAGCTGGCAGGAAGGCAGGCACCAAGGCTGGCAGACAGACTGGCTGGCAGGGAGGCTGGAAGGCAGGCTGGCAGCAATGTTGGCAGGGAGGCTGGAAGGCAGGCTGGCAGCAAGGCTGGCAGGGAGGCTGGAAGGCAGGCTGCCAGCAAGGCTGGAAGGCAGGCTGGCAGCAAGGCTGGCAGGGAGGCTGCCCAGGAGGCTGGGAGGCAGGCTGGGAGGCAGGCTTGGAGGCAGGCTGGCAGCAAGGCTTGCAGGCAGACATGTAGGCAAGAACTCTGAGGTATCCAGCAGCAGGTCTTTCCTCGGAATGCTGGCCACGTGGAGCTGCTTCCCTTTATATCCGGGGGGCTTGCGCAATCCCCCCCGCATGCGCAATTAACGCCAGGCATCCGTTAGGCTTCCGCTGTGCATCCGCTAGGCTTCCACTGTGCATCTGCTTCATCCGCTGTGCATCCGTTCTGCATCCGCTTTTTCCATTCCGTGTCCGCTTCGCTGAGGCCCCCCGGAAGCCTAGCGGATGCGCCATCCGCTTCCATCTGCTGTGCTTCCGTTCCGCATCCGTTTTGCATCCGCCCTGCGTCCTCCCCGCATCCGTGTTGTCCGCTCCAATTATGCAAATTTTCGCCCCTTTTGAGCACGGATACAACGGATGTAACATTTTTCTCTTCCGTTGTGTCCTTTTTGCATCCGTTGGGCAGTGTGACATGGCCTTAACTGTGTTCTTTTTGGAGAAAATGGTAACGTTGCTACAATGTGTTCTTTATGTGGTTCAAACAAAACATGTCTTGACCCAGCAGGCTGATATAGATCTTGATCTGAAGATCTGTAGTAAGATACATCAACCCAAATACAGCTTCAAATACTAGTGAATTGACAAATAAACAGATACAATTAATAAAATGAACAACATAAAACTACCCCCTAAAAGGAACTATTAGTAAACATGTATGGGCAACATTTTCACATAAATGTAATAAGAGAAATAAATTGACCTGTTTGTATAACAAATAAAAGCCATCAAAGTACCCTGAAAATTTATGTAAATTACATTCTTTTTACTTTTTTTGTTTATTTTTTTAGTACAAAAAATTAAAATACCAACTCCAAAGGAAAAAAGTGGAAATTTTACAAGACCAAACTTAACAAAGACTTTTAAAAAGAAAGGAAAAAGTGGATTAAAAAAGCAAAAGAAAAGAAAAAGAAATACATTATCCCCCCTAGTTGAGCACTGACAAATATATTGCAACAATAATAGCTTTCTCCACTTAAAGCCCATGTCACACTGCACCAACGGATGGAAAGAGGATGTAAAATGGAGAAAAACGCTTGGCATCCGTTGGTTAACGCGATGCATCTGTTGTGTACTCACTGTGTCTATGATTCATACTCTCTGTCCGTCCAGCATCCGTCTACTGAGATTTCATCCGCTCAAAAAGTTTTGAGCTGCACAAAACTTTTTGAGCGGATGAAGTAACCAACGTGTCCATTCTACATCTGCTACGCATACTGGGAACATCCGTTATACATCCGTTGTCATCCGTTACACATCTGCTATATCCGCTAGGCATCTGTTGCGCATCCGCACAACTCACATCCGCTCCAGCGGAAAACAGACACAGGGAGGAAGCAAAACGGATGCGGAATGGACACACAGCGTTAGTAGCACAGACGTAGAAAGGATGAAAGCGGATGCAGCTTGGATATAAAGCATTAAAATGGAAATAACGTTCGTATAGGGGACGTATCTCGGATATTTAGGATGTCTGGAGGATGTCTAGAGGATGCGGAAGGGCACCTAGCGGAAAACCAATATTTCCCATAAAAAGGGGGAGGAAATCACCTGGATCTCACTTTCAGTCCAGCAGCCCTGCTGTGCAGACCTCTTCAGCCTTGATCTTGCTCTTGCTCTTCCACAGCATCCAGTCATCTCCACCATGGATCATCACACACTCCTTTTGGTAACCACCATTGTTCTACAACAGTGCGAAGCCCTCTACAGGCTCTTTCACCTGTTCTACGCAAGGAAAAGGAGGCGTCCAAGGAGTGTGTGGGTCCGAAGATGGATCGCCAGAAGAGCCGAGTACGGACTGTATGACAAGCTGATGATGGAGCTGAGGAATGAAGACCCTCTTGCATTCCAGAACTTCATGAGGATGCCACCAGCCACGTTTGACGAAGTTGTGGAGCGACTGAGACCCAGATTGACCAAGGCAAACACCAACTTCCAGCCCAGCCTGGATCCTGGATTGAAGGTGGCATTCACTCTGCGCCACCTGGCCTCAGGGACCACGTACAGGAGCATGCAGTACGGCTGGAGGGTGCCACACAACACCATCAGCTTTGTGGTCAGAGAAGTGGTGCAGGCCATCATTGAAGAATACCTGGAGGAGCTCCTCCAGTGTCCCACCACTGAAGAAGGCTGGAGGAAAGTTGCAGAACAGTGGTATCAGAGGTGGAACTTCCCCCACACCGTTGGAGCCATAGATGGGAAGCACGTGGCCTGCAAAGCTCCAGCCAACTCAGGGTCCAATTATTTCAACTACAAGGGCTTCTTCAGCATCATCCTCTTTACCATGGTCGATACTGACTACAAGTTCATGTACATTGATGCTTCAGGCAACGGCTCATCTTCAGATGCCCAGGTATACAACGCCAGTCACCTCAAGGAGGGGCTGGAACGCAACCTCATCATGGGCTTCCCAGATGCAGACCCCTGCCCAACGACACACAAGATGTGCCCTACTTCATCGTGGGGGATGACGCCTTCTCCCTCAGAACCTACCTCATGAAGCCCTACACTTCCAGATGCCTCACTCTTGAAGAGAGGATCTTCAACTACAGGCTGTCCAGGGCAAGGCGGGTGGTGGAGAACGCCTTTGGCATCCTGGCCAACAGGTTCCAGGTACTTCTCACCACCATGCAGCATTGCCCAGAAACTGTGAGGAACATTGTGGAAGCTTGCTGAATCCTGCACAATCGCATGCGCACCCGCTATCCAGTCTTGCAGAACAGGCTCGTGGACTGCCAACAAGGCAATGGAGACATGGAGCCTGGTGTACGGAGGCAAGGAGTAAACCTGATAGACACAGTGGATGTGCCAGGCCCCAGTAGAGCTTCGCGTGAAGGGAACAAGCAGCGCAACCTCCTGAAACACTGGTGCAACTCCCCAGCTGGAGCAGTGGAGTGGCAAGACTGAATGGTAGATACTTAATGGATGCTTCCTTCAGCCTGTCTCATCACACTGATGAGATTGTGCCATGAATGTTGAGTGGCCCTACATTGAACAGAGCATTTAATAAAGAGTTGTGGTTATGTTGAAAGGTGTTGATGAATGATTAAATTGTTATTGATAATAAAGGGCCATAGGTGTGGCACCTGGGAGGGTGGACCATACAGTCCCACTATGCTTGCACTGGAGGTTTATCTATCCCACTGCTATCCTTACCCATCCCACAGCTATTACCCATCCCACAGGTATCACTTCCCATTCCACTGTTATCCTTACCCATCCCACAGCGATTACCCATTCCAAAGGTATCCCTGCCCATCCCACTGCTATCTTTACCCATCCCACAAGCATGCAAAGGCTTAAACCATTTCTAAAAATTTCCACCAAACTTTGTTTACTAAAAGAACTGAACCAAGTGTGTGAAGCAAAGATAACCTTTATTAATAACAAACTGTAAAAGCAAAATGACCCAAATAAAGTGTCCCAAGCAAAGATAAAGTCAACAGGTAGCAACCCAGTCTCTGGCACTCTTCTCAGTCACTCTGAGGCGTGCCCATAGTCTGAGGGGTGAAGGGTCTAGGTGCTGTGGAGGTGGCAGTGGCTGGAATGCTGGTCTGAGGCTCCATTGGGTTGGAGAGGACCTGGCCCCGAGAGGACAACAGGGGATGGTGTGTGGAGGAAGCTCACAGAGAGCTGGCTCGGTCCCGTGATGTTGAGAGCCCCTTCCTCCATGACATGGGGTGTCCGTCCCAAGACCGATGACAGATGTTCTGAGGCCGGGCTTGGCTGTGGTGTGGAGGAAGGAGGAGTGTAGTGGGGCTGTGTGGTCTGCAGCTGAGCGAGGTGAGGCGTTGGTGGCATCTGTGGTGTCAGTGGCATCTGTGGCATCAGTGGCATCGGTGGCACCTGTGGCAGGTGAGGAACCTGTGCCTGGACTGGGAAGGGCTGCCTGTGCTTCTGGACCTCCTGGTAGCCATACTCTTGGTAGGTTGAGGTGCTGTGGAAAGCCTTGGAAGGGCTGTGACATCACCTGGGGTGGAGAAGCAGACCTGGAGTGGGTCAGAGCAGGTTCAGCTGGGCCTGGAGGGTGGTGCAGAAGACCTGTGATCCTCTCCTTGATCACCTGGTACTGGGATTCGGGCAGCTCCATGAGGGTCTGGTTCACGTAGGTGAGGAAGGGCTTTCTATTAGAGGATGGTATGTCGGACAGTACCAGCTGAGAGAGGAGATCTACGCTGCTCTTGATTGTGTCCCTGACCTCCAAGAAGACAGTGAGGCTCTGTCCCTCCAGTCTGCCTCTCTGCCTGCTTTCTGTGGAGGTGGAGCTGGGGGTGGGTTGGTCTCTGGTGGCAGTGGCTTCTTCTTGCCCCAACTGCATCAGGGGCTCCTCCATGTGCTCCGCCACAGGGAGTGCAGTTGTCGGGGGGGGGCTCTGTTGTGGGGTGCTCCACAGATATCTGCCTGGACACAAGAGCTGACTCTTGGCCAGAAGAGGACTGGCTCTCTGTGGGCTGCCTGAGAGTGAGGGTAGACAGAGGGGCTGCTCCTCAGTGGCAGATCTAACCCTCCAAGAAGCTGCACTTGGCCGTCACGTAGATCTCCCGGTCGGTGAGCTTGACCGCGGCCTGGCCAGACTTCTTCAGGTGCAGCTTCCCGTACCAGGTGTCCATGTGCTTCCACCACCCGAGGAGGACATCCGAAGTATAGCCCAGGCTCTCCGCCTTCTCTCTCCAAGCCGCCTGCTTCCGCTTGGTGTCTCGATAGAGTCTGTGTCCCTTCCTCCAGAGGTACTCGTTCTCCCTCAGCCATTCGAGCACCTCATCCTCATGTTCCTCTGCAATGGAGTACTGTCTCCTCTCCCCCTTATCTTGCAAATGCTTTTTCCTCTCTCTGGAAGGGCCTTCTGGACCCTCATCAGTTGGGCTTTGAGGTTCTAGGGGCTGGTCCACCACACCACCAACAACAACAACAGCATCAGGACCAGCAGCAGCACCAGCAGAGTCAGCACCAGCAGAAGCACCAGCACCAGGAGCAGCACCAGCAGAGTAAGCACCAGCAGAAGCACCAACCCCAGCAGAGTCAGCACCAGCAGCAAAAGAAGCAGCAGCAGCAGAAGTCCCAGCAGAAGCAGAGTCAGCGCCAGGGTGGTGGTCCTGTCCTTCTTGCCAGGGCTGGCAGGAGTAGACACAGACTTCCTTTTCTTCCCCATGGTTGTTGGCTGAAGATGTGTCTGGCAGCAGGTCTTTCCTCTGAATGGTGACCTGCTTGCGAGCTGCATCCTTTTATATCCGCGGGGCTGACGCATGCGCAATGAAAGCTTTGCATCCACTAGGGATCCGCTAGGCATCCGCTAGGCATCCGTGATGCATCTGCGTCATCCGCTAGGCATCTGCTCTGCATCCGTTCCTTCTGCTGCGCGTCCGCTTCGGTGTTCTCCCCCAGAAGCCCTGCGGATGTGCCATCCGCTTCCATCCACTAGGCTTCCGTTGAGCATTCGCTTAACATCCTGGCTACATCCTCTCCCCATCCATTCCTTTCCGTTGTTGTCCGCTCTGTTTATGCAAATTTGGGGCACTTTTGAGAGCGGATAACAATGGATGGAAAATTTGCTCATCCACTGTGTCCTTTTTACATACGTTTTGCATCCGTCGGCCGATGTGACCTAGCCTTAAGAATCAGACCTAAGATTTATAAACTTCTACATCTCTTTGAAACCAAATTGGCCTGTTATATAACCAGCTAATAGAATCCGTCTTACTTTTTTTCTGGGCTATTGAGATAGACTGTAAAGTGTTAACATCTTATTCTGAAAAATGTCTAGCTTTTCCTAGGTAGAAACTACTTATTTTGTCACAGTTTACAGCAATCCAGCCAGCACAAAAGCAAATAATCTAACTGGATTCATTATATAGAAGAAACTTCTTTATGTACAATAATATAAAACATGATGCTTGTATACAATACCCATGCAGCTCTTGCAATGTGGAAAAGAGAAGAAGTACACGAACAAGCACTAGAACTCTCAAGCAAAGACAAAATGAATTCTTTTATACACAGAAGAGTTAAGCTAAGCCACACCCAGCTCCAAGCTGTCTCAGTCACCAAACAGTCCCCATTGGCTAACTAGTTGTCATGCCTATGCCAGTTCATGAATCCTTATACATTGACACTCCTCCCTTTATGACTGGAATAGACATAAAATGAAATAACTTAATATTCTTCCCATGGTGCACTCCACCTAATGGCTTGGTCATTATGTCTGCCAGATTGTCCTCTGAAGAACAGTGAGGCAAGCTAATTAATTTACATTTGATGTCTTGTCTTATATTATTATATTTAATATCTACATGCTTGCTTTTATTTTTTACGGTCACCTGTTGCCATTTTAATGCAAGCAGCATTATCTTCAGACACTATTACAACTTCATTTACATTTTTTACATTTAAATTTACATACAGCTATATGTACCAAGTTACCTCTGAACAAAATTCAGATAAAGCAATTTTTTTTTTCTCCACAGTAGAAATGGCTACAGTTGTTTGTTTTCTGGACTTCCAACCAATTAAAGCCTCTCTAAATAATACCACAATCCCAGAATTAGACTTTCTGTTTTTTACATCACTGTCATAATCACTGAGCATAACATTTTAACTTTAATTCTTCAGAGACCTGTATTTGAAGACCCAAATTCAGAGTTCCCTTCAAATACCTGAGAATGCTTTTTACACCCATCCAATGCAATTGCATTAGTTCAGCAGTAAAGCAACTTAAGATGCTTATTGCACGAGCTATATCTGGTCTGGATCACTGGATCACAGCTATAACAAGCTTCCTACTGCTGACTGATATATCTCTTGATCACAGGCTTCACTTTGGTCCTCCCCCAAATTGTTATGAAAATCTGTGCTCATAGGTGTTGGAGCAAAATTACAATCCTTCATGTTGTATTTCTCAATTTTCAATTTTCCTTCTTTGACTGAGAACATAACCACCTTTATATTTTTTTGTATTTCTTCACCAAGATAATTTTGTATTCCTTCACCAAGATAATTTTGTATTTCACCCAAATTTTTCAGTTCAAATTGCTTCTCTCTGATTCGCAAATTCTTTTACCTGTGACACATCTTTTGCAATGAAACAAATATCATTCACAAATCCTAATAATTGACAATTCCACCTTATAACTTTCCAGTATATATGCAACCATCAGCCTTCCAACCCTTGAACCCAAACCCCTTCAATGCATAAACAGATATTCCAATTCCTCACCGACTGCTTCAGCCTATAAATGGCCTTGTTCAATTTATATACAATGATAGGCTTTTTATTTTCTTGAACCATGTAAATTTCTTCCTCTAATTCTGCATTGAGAAATGCTGTGGTTATATGAAAATGGCAAATTTTATGGTCACGTGCCACTGCCAACACTAGTGCCAACCTTATGCTTTTATTCTTTACCATAGGCGTGAATACATCATCATAGTGCACATTTTTTCTGTATGAAAAACCTTGTGCCACTAATCTTGCCTTATATTGGATCTCATTGTTGGGTAGTACTTTTTTTTTGTATACCCATTTACAACCTACATCTTTGCAAAGTCATATATGTTCACCCATAGATTTCATTTCTTTGTTCATGGCTTCTTTGCACTTCACTTGTTCAATTTTAGGTAATGCCAATACTTCTTGATAGTTTCTTGGCTCATACCAACATTAAACACCTTTATTTTACTAGCAGAATTCCTGTCAGGTGGAATCCCATTGTTTCATCACTCTGACCTGTGTGGCATTGACTGTTCTTGTATTTCAACCCTCTCTTGCTTCATATCTCAGTCAACATTTTCTCCTGACTCCTTTCCTTGTTTTTTTTTCAGCTTCTCTGCCCTGAATACAGACACCATTACTAAGTGAGTTACCATCACTAAGTGGATCATTATCACTAAGTGGATCATTCCAAAAATTGGCATCGATTCTGTTCCAATTTTCCTCTGCAAAGCTAGCAGACCTGGAAATAACTATTATTTTGCTCCTGTCACTAAAGCTCTTTGAGCCTGGCTCATAGCCTGTAAACCGGAGCTTTCTAGCCTTTGGTTGACCTTTTCTTCTGATTGCTTTTGGAATACTTTATGCACTCATGCATTACTTCCAAACATCCTTGAATGTGCCAGAAATGGCTTTCTCCCATATAACACTGCATATGGGATATCATTTACAGATGAACTCCACAGCCTATTGATTAAATAATTGGCAGTCAACATGACTTCACCCCAATATGACCTGCTCAGACCAAAATCCTCCAGCAGTGAGTCCTTCATTGTTTGTAAGATTCCATTCACCTCTCAGCTATACCATTCTCAGCTGCTTTGTAAGGATTTGTGCATCTTTGTTTTATTCCTAACTGTCCCAAACAATGTTGAAAACTTGCTGGCATGAATTCTGAACCTGTTGTTTATATCTCCTTTCTATAAAGCTTACTCATTGCTTAAATTTTGAAGCATCTCTATTTTACTCTTTAGTAAATAGCAAAAAACAAATATGCTGTAGTCATCTACAGTGGTCAGTGCATTTTGCTGTTCCCAAACTGGCTTGTATTGGCCCAACCAAATTTGCATTTACCTGCTCTAGAGCTCTTGTTGTTTGCCTTGTGCTACTCTTGTTTATTGGGAGTGCCTTGGACTTTGATTAGTTACATACTGCATAGTTGAGCTATGCCTTACACCCTTTCAAGTTTAATCCTTCCCCAAACTGTCTTTTGCAAAACTCTGAAGCTGTCCAAGTTAAACTAAGTCATGCCCAGGCTCCAAGCTGCCTCAGTCACCAAACAGTTCCCATTGGCTGACTTGTTGCCATGCCTATTCCAATTCATGAATCCTTATACACTGACATATTTTTATTATCTTTTTGAAATGAATGAAATTAATAATCTCTTGTGCTATTTTAAGAGAATGGCAGTAAAATGTTTACATCAATTGAAAAAGGGAGAAAAGAAGGCAGAGAAAGAAAGCCATAGAGATAATTTTGTGAACATTGAGGAATGATATGCTTCAAGATTTCCAGAGAAGAAGTGATTAACTAAATACGATTCCATTGAAAATGGAATGAAGAACTGACAAGTGGATTGACTTTTGTAATTTCTCTCCAGATAAAAAGCGGACTTGAGATTACCCACAAGTGTTCCATAGAGTTGCTCCTCATGAGGAAATTTCAACACAGCAGTTTCTCTTGGATATAGAGTGGAATAGCAATCTTGCTCAACACAGATGGTGCCTTTAACATTGGGTTGTCATATTTTCTTTTCTAATCAGTTTTAGAAATTACTTATTAACTGCATTTCAACTATTAGGAATCTTTGAATCAAAAAGTCTGGAAGGAAACACCAGATTTTCTTCAATTCTTAGTGAAAAAAATTAAGCCCATGTCACACTGGCCAACGGATGCAAAACGGACACAACGGACGAGCAAAATGTTCCATCCATTGTTATCCGCTCGCAAAATGGGCAAAAATTTGCATGACCAGAGCGGATAACACGGACGCGGGGAGGACGCAGAGCAGATGCAAAGCGGATGCGGAACGGAAGCCCAGCGGATAGAAGCGGATGGGAGCAGATGGCACAACCGCAGGGCTTCCGGGGGGCCTCAGCGAAGTGGACGCGGAACGGATACAGCGGATGCAGAACGGACGCCGAACGGATGAAGTGGATGCACAGCGGATGCACAGCGGATAAAGCGGATGCACAGCGGAAGCCGAGCGGATGCACAGCGGAAGCGGAACGGATGCCGAGCGTTAATTGCGCATGCGGGGGGGAAGTATTACATAAGCCCCCCGGATATAAAGGGAAGCAGCTCGCACGTGGCCAGGATTCCGAGGAAAGACCTACTGCTGGACACTTCGAGTTCCTTGCCTGCCCTGCCAGCCTGCCTTCCAGCCAGCCTTGGTGCCTGCCTGCCTTCCTGCCAGGCTTTCTGCCAGACTTCCTACCAGGCTTCTTGCCAGCCTTCCTGCCAGCCTTGGTGCCTGCCAGCCTCCCTGCCAGCCAGCAACCCCACAACCATGGGGAGGAAGCGAAAGCTTCAGCAACCTGCCGCCATCCCTGGCAAGAGGGACAGGGCCAACCTCCCGCCCCCTGCCCCTGACTCTGCTGGTGCTGGGGCTTCTGCTGAAGCTGCTCCTGACGGTGGTGCTTCTGCTGGTGCTGGGGCTTCTGCTGTTGCTTACTCTGTTGAAGCTGCTCCTGGTCCTGCTGGTCCTGCTCGACCTGCTCGTGCTCCTGGACTTGCTCGTACTGCTCGTGCTCCTGGTCTTGCTCGTCCTGCTCGTCCTGCTTGTGCTCCTGGTCCTGCTCGTGCTCCTGGTCCTGCTCGTGCTCCTGGACTTGCTGGCCCTGCTGGTGCTTACTCTACTGCTGCTGATCCTGGTCCTGGTGTTCCTGCTGCTGCTGCTGCTGATGATGATGATGATTATGATTCTGCTGGTGAGGATGATGATGCTGATTATGATCCTGCTGGTGAGGATGATGATGATGATGATGATGATCCTGCTGGTGCTGCTGCTGGTGGTGGTGTGGAGGAGCAGTCCCTACTACCTGGGAGCCCCTCTGATGAGGGCCCATCTGGTCCTGCCAAAGGGAGGAAGAGGCGTATGCGACAACAGGAGAGGAGGCAATACTCCATTGCGGAGACGCACAAGGATGAGGTGCTGGAGTGGCTGAGAGAGAACGACTATCTGTGGCGGAAGGGACACCGACTGTACAGGGACACCAAGCGGAAGCAGGCTGCTTGGAGAGAGAGGGCAGAGAGTATGGGTTACACTTTGGAGGTGCTTCTCGGCTGGTGGAAGCACATGCACACCTGGTACGGGAAGCTGCACCTGAAGAAATCTGGCCAGGCCACTGTGAAGCTGACAGACAGAGAGACCTACGTCATGGCCAGGTGCAGCTTCCTGGAGGGTGAGGTCCACCAACGAGGAGCACCAGCAGCCCCTCTCACGACCCTCTCTCTCCGGCAGCCTGCTGCCACCCAGTCCTCTTCCGGCCGAGAGTCAGTCCCTGTCTCCAGGCAGGTTTCTGTGGAGCGTGCCATGGCGGAGAACCCGCGGACAGGTGTGGTAAGCGTGGTAGAGTGCGTAGAGGACTCCCTGGTGCGGTGGGAGAAAGGAGACATTGAATCCACCACACTCCTAGCCGCATCCATGCCCCCCAGCTCTGCCTCCGCAGAAAGGCAGAGAGCCGGACAGCTGGAGGGGCAGAACCGCAATGTCCTGCTGGAGATCAGGGACACCATCTGCACCAGCATAGATCTCCTCTCTCAGCTGGTCCACACCGACTCCTCATCCTCCAATTGCAAGCCCTTCCTCACCTATGTCAACCAGACCCTCAAGGAAATGGCGGATCCACAGTACCAGGTGAAGGACCGGATCACCAAGCTGCTTCACAACCCTCCAGACCCAGAGGAACCTGCTCCCACCCAGTCCAGGCCTGCTCCTCCACCTCAGGTGATGTCCCTCCCATTCCAAAGCTTCTCACAGCCCCTCACCTACCAGGGCTATGGCTACCAGGAGGTTCAGCAGCACAGGCAGCAGCCCTTCCCAGTCCAGGCACAGAGTCATCGGGCGACACTGTTGCCACCTGTTTCACTGATGCCACCGATGCCACCCACGCCAATGATGCCACCGACAACAGCGATGCCACCCACACCAATGATGCCACCGACGACAGTGATGCCACCCACGCCAGTCCTCACCCAGTTGCAGAGCAGACAACCCCACTACACTACTCCTTCCTCCACCCCACAGCCAAGCCCGGCCTCAGTACATCTGTCATCAGTACTGGGGCTGACACCCCATGGCATGGAGGAAGGACCTCTCAGCATCACGGGGCTGAGCCAGCTGTCCGAGACCTTTCTCAACACACCATCCCGCTGTCCTCTCGGGGCCAGGCACTCCAGCACCACCCACCACCACAACACCTGGACCCTTCACCCCTGAGACTGGGCACACCTCCGAGTGACCAAGAATAGTTCCAGACACCAGCTAGCTGGCTACCTGTGGACTTTATTTGGACACTTGATTTGGGTCATTTTTTTTTACAGCTTGTTGTTCAATAAAGTTTATCTTTGATTCACACACTTGCTTCATTTCTTTTTTTTAATAAAGTCTTTGTGGAAACTTTTAGAATTGGCTTAAGCCTTTGCATGCTTGTGGGATGGGTTAAGATAGCAGTGGGGTGGGCAGGGATACCTGTGGGATGGGTTAAGATAGCTGTGGGATGGGAAGGGATACCTGTGGGATGGGTTAAGATAGCTGTGGGATGGGAAGGGATACCTGTGGGATGGGAATGGATACCTGTGGGATGGGTTAAGATAGCTGTGGGATGGGAAGGGATACCTGTGGGATGGGCAGGGATACCTATGGGATGGGTAATAGCTGTGGGTTAGATAAACCTCCAGTGCAAGCATAGTGGGACTGTATGGTCCACCCTCCCAGGTGCCACACCTATGGCCCTTTATTATCAATAACAATATAATCAATCATCCACACATGTCAACATAAACACAACTCTTTATTAAACGCCCTGTTTATTGTAGGCCCACCCAACATACATGGCCCAATCTCATCCGTGTGATGAGACAGGCTGAAGAAATCATCCATTAAGCATCTACCATCCTGTCTTGCCACTCCACCGCTCCAGCTGGGGAGTTGCACCAGTGTTTCAGGAGGTTGCGCTGCTTCTTCCCTTCCCGTGAGGCTCTGTAGTGGCCTTGCACATCCTGAGTGTCGATCAGGTTTCGCCCTTGCCTCCATTCCCCAGGCTCCATGTCCCCATTGCCTTGTTGACGGTCCACGAGCCTGTTCTGCAAGACTGGGTAGCGGGTGCGCATGAGATTGTGCAGGATGCAGCAAGCTTCCACGATCCTCCTCACGGTCTCTGGGCGATGCTGCATGGTGGTGAGAAGTACCTGGAACCTGTTGGCCAAGACGGCAAAGGCGTTCTCCACCACCCGCCAAAGGCGTTCTCTTCACGGGACAGGAGTCTGGAAGTGTATGGCTTCATGAGGTAGGTTCTGAGGGAGAAGGCGTCATCCCCCACAATGAAGTAGGGCACATCTTGCGTGTCATTGGGCAGGGGGTCTGGATCTGGGAAGCCCACGATGAGGTTGCCTTCCAGCCCCTCCTTGAGGTGACTGGCGTTGTATACCTGGGCATCTGAAGATGAGCCGTAGCCTGAAGCATCGATGTACATGATACTTGTAGTCAGTATCGACCATGGCGAAGAGGATGATGCTGGAGAAGCCCTTGGAGTTGAAATAAGTGGTCCCCGACTTGGCTGGAGCTTTGCAGGCCACGTGCTTGCCATCTATGGCTCCAACGGTGTGGGGAAAGTTCCACCTCTGATACTACTGCTCTGCAACTTTCTTCCATCCTTCTTTAGTGGAGGGGCACTGTCGGAGCTCCTCCAGGTATTCTTCAATGATGGCCTGCACCACTTCTCTGACCACAATGCTGATGGTGTTGTGTGGCACCCTCCAGCCGTACTGCATGCTCCTGTAGGTGGTCCCTGAGGCCAGGTGGCGCAGAGTCAGTGCCACCTTGGGCCCAGGTTCCAGGCTGGCCAGGAAGTTGGTGTTTGCCTTGGTCAACCTGGGTGTCAGGCGCTGCACAACTTCATCAAACATGGCTGGAGGCATCCTCATGAAGTTCTGGAACGCCCGAGTGTCTTCTTTCCTGAGCTCCACCATCAGCTTGTTGTACAGTCCGTACTCTGCTCTTCTTCCGATCCATTTTTGGACCCAGACGCTTCTTGGCCACCTCTTTTTCTTCCCATTGTAGAGTTCACAGAGCCTGTAGATGGCTTCGTACTGTTGCAGAAGGATGGTGGCTGCCAAAAGGACTGTGGTACGATCCACGGTGGACATGACTGGATGCTGTGGAAGAGCAAGAGTCAGATGAAGGCTGCAGAGGTCTGCACAGCTGGGCTGCTGGTCTGAAAGTGAGATGCAGATGAATTGCTCCCCCTTTTTATAGGCAGTATAGGTGTCCCTTTGCATCCTCTAGGCATCCTCTAGACATCCTTAATATCCGAGATAGATCCCCTCTGCGAACGTTTTTTCCGCTTTAAACGGTTTGTTTCCATGCTGTATCCGTTCTGCATCCGTTCTGCATCTGTTCTGCATCCGTTTCACTTCCTCCCTGCGTCCGGGCAGATGCGAGTTGCGCGGATGCGCAGCGGACGCCAAGAGAATATAGCAGATGCGTAACAGATGCGTAGCGGATGCATAGCGGATGCAGAACGGACGAACTGGATACATTTTCCGCGCAAAAGTTTTAGGTAACCCAAAACTTTTGGAGCGGATGAAACGTCCATAAATGGATGCTGGACGGATAGAGAGGAAGCAAAACGGAGGCAGTGAGTACAGAACGGATACATCGCGTTAACCAACGGATGGCAAGCTTTTTTGTCCGTTTTACATCCTCTTTGCATCCGTTGGTTCAGTGTGACATGGGCTTTAAATACTAGTTTAAGGGCTTTTTAAAAAAATCAAGGGTTAAACAGCAAAAGGTTATTAGAACTTTTTTGAAAAGTTACAAGTGGACTCTATATAGATTTGAAATAAGATCTTGGAATTAATTTGAAGACAATGCTTTGTTTTTGAGTATTTTTAAAAAACATGAATAGGATGAGTCTTTGAAGGTTGTATGCTAGAAATAATTAAGGATTATAATTAAAGGAGAAGAACACTTAAATTTGACTTCGTAATATAGAATGAAGCAAAATATTTTAACATTGGACATACTGAAGTATATTTTTGAATTACGGATGCAAAAGTTATTTTAAGAGGTTTTGCCTCCATAGATATTATATTTAAAAGATGTTATAGAATATGAATTTTATATGACAAAATTGACATTGCTATAGGCTATAATACTGATGCGGAAAGTGATGCTACACTGGACATAAAAAAGAAAGCAAGTAATATCTTAATCATTAAAATAATTAAATCATTAAAAGAAATATACCAATTAAAAAGTAAGAGGGTGACTTGCATAATTTTCTTATATTGGATTTAGAAAAGAGGCTTGCAAAAACTTTGAAGAAATCTGTGAGATGGGACAAAGAAAAAATAAAAATAAATCAAGTTCCTAAGATAATGAACCAAGTTCCTAGTCAGACAGCTAGTCCCTAGAGACATTTAGGGAGATGAAATCCAAGCAGAAAAACAATTAGGTCAGGATCACAGAGGTTTTCAGGCAGGAAGCGGAGGTCCTGGAAAGTCCAGCCCAAATCATACATGAGTATTTCTCCCTCAAGGATGGAAAATCCTTAAATTTAAAATCCTTAAATCCTTAAAAAAATTAGGCGGAGAGAATTTTTAGCTCTGATCAGAACCTTCCAGGCTCTCGCCCTCCGCAAGCAACCCACTCTGCTTACCTGAGACTCCACTTACCAACCAGCAAGATCACTTAATGACTGAAAATGATAATGAAGAATTGTAGCAATTGAGCAAACCAGTCACATGTTTTTGAGCAAATTTCAGCTCCCTCTTGTCATGCTTCATTCAACAATTGAGATTCTGGACTTAGTTGTGATCAAAAGTTGAGAATTGCTTCTTTACTACATTCTTTTTTTTGTTTATTTTTATTTTAGTTTGCTACTAAGAATTACAATTGCAATTATTTTACTAATATTTAGCATTTAGTAATAATGAAATTACTATTAAAATATAAAAGAAATAGTTTGCATGCTAGAATCCTTTGTGATAAAGAAGATATGTATTCATGAAGAAGTTTTCTTCTTTGTTAAGTTCATTTGCTTTAGGATTCATGCTAATTCTACTTTAATCAAAAGACAGTAGTAGGTTTCATTTATTTATTTATTTATACAATTTATTGCCACCAATCTTACCTCAGGGTAACTCTGGATGGCTTACAATCATAAAAGCAATGCATTTGATTCCTCCTTTTGCTGTGAAATAATCAGAGCTTTTTTACTTATTTACCAGATGAGGTTCTATCAGAAAACTTCTTGGACTACAAAAACCGTGGAGTAAATGGCTCTCACCAAGGCCAGATTATCTGGAAAATTGATGCTAGCTCTTGCTTTGCAGAATGTAAGTATCATCGTTCTTCCTCACTAATTTAGGGAACATTGATAAAGCTGGGCTTGCAAATCAAATCAAAATTTAGTAATGTCATCATTCAATTTTTCCTGCATAATTCAATTAATGTTCATTTATTGTGTTGATCAGCAGAGATTTTTAAATTTATGAATACGTGAAGTCAGGTTCAGTTACTCACGTCTAAATATCAAGTGATTTGGGTTTCTTTTTTAACTGAAATTTATGATCTTTATAAAATAAACAAGGCTGTGTAATTATTTTCTTCTTATAGAGATTAATGGATTATTAGCCCTGTTATAGTCTTTATTATTTGTCCCTTTATTACAGTTTGAAGAAGTAGGTACAGGGGTGGGATTCCACCGATATAACAACTGGTTTGGTGATTGCGTGCTTCGCATTACAAGTGAAGAAAATAGCTGAGATGCAGCAAACCACTCTGTCGTGCAAATCAGCTGTGCTCTAAACAAAGGAAGTAAAGGGCAGGAAAGAGTGGGGTGGGTGGGCAGGCTCACATGCTCGTCACAGCGAACCAGTTCAGAGAAAGCTAATCTTCAGAGCAAGGGGTTTGCTCAAACCAGTCTGAACCAGTAGAATACCACCCCTGGGTAGGTACTTTTGGTCCCACGTAGCAAGGACCCAGGGTACCTTTGTATATTCTTCTATACACAGTTATTGCATTATTCCTGACATAACTTTTAAGGATTTTCATATGGTATCTCTAAAATTCAGGAATGTAAGTTGAATGATATTAGGCTATGCCAAGTATACTATAAGAAACCACAACAGCAAAGCAAAAAATAATAAAGCAAGGACACTGCTGTTTTGGAAAAGGACCAAATTACTAGGTTAGATTTAATGGTACTTTATTATTAATAATGAAAAATGTGCATATACAGTATAATTATACAGTATAATTTCATCTTAGACCTTAGAGGAAACCTTTCCAGACTTCTATCTCTTTCATCTAATAATTATTCTATTTTTCAGTCTACAAAAAAAAATGTTCCAAGCCCAACTGGACTTGCTCTTTGAAAGCTCTTGAAATCTGTTGCCACATATACTGGCTTGATCTGTCATGATTTCTACTGGTTTTCATGGCACTGATAATATGGAGATACTACACATGATGCGAGATATTTTCCATTCAACTCCACGTTATTCCAGAATTATTAATAGGGAAGGAAATGCATTGGAACATGAAAAACAGTGTGACAAATCATTCTTTCTTTTTCTTTGTTTTTATCTATTTGAATTCATTTGGAAAAGGGATGGCAATGTGTGTCTGAAATAAATTGCTTCTCAAATATAAAACTTAATATATTTCTTCCTTCAGTAAAATAAGTAAAGATTCTCTCAAGATAATTTACTAAGCAGCAATATTGGTTCCATTGAATAGCCTGCCCCTTCTCCTAGGATTTCTTCCCTCCCAGCTTCTTAGGACAGTCTAGCACTGGTGATCATTTAGGGGCTACTCAATTACTTTCTCCCACTCAGTCATTCCCTTTTTTAAGGAATCTTATTACCAGGGGTGAGATTTAGCTTGTTCGGGTGAACCAGATGTTAATTTTACATTTGGGTGAACCAGATGTTAATTTTACATTTGGGTGAACCAGTAGCTCTGATGACCAGCTGGCCCCATCTGCCCCGCCCCACCCAACCAAAGAGTCCCCACAAGGTCTGTCTGGCTCCCAGGTAAGTGTAGGGAAGCATCCTGGGAGCAAAAATTGAGTATTGGGGGGGGGGGGTCTGGTGCTACCCCCCCTGAAGCCTGTTTTGGCTGCTAGGAGGCTCCAGGGGGTCTTTCTAGGTCCAAATGGAAGACAGGGGGGTATCCAGTACTGCCTCCCCGTGCCCCAATTTGGCTGCCAGGAGACTCCAGGGAGGCCTTCAGGATAGAAAGTAAGCCTGTAAGGGAGGGAAGGGAGAAAGAAAGGGAGGGAGGAAGGAAGAAAAAAGAAAGAAAGAAAGAAAGAAAGAAAGAAAGAAAGAAAGAAAGAAAGAAAGAAAGAAAGAAAGAAAGAAAGAAAGA
>BLBF01000019.1:18608498-18620218 GCA_015471245.1 Laticauda colubrina
TCTTTCTTTCTTTCTTTCTTTCTTTCTTTCTTTCTTTCTTTCTTTCTTTCTCTCTCCCTCCCTCTCCCCCTCCCTCCCCTCTCATACATACACACACACACACACACACACAGCACTTTTGTAGCTTAACAGACATGCATTTTGAAGCAGCTCCTTTAAATTTCTCCAAGGTTGGAGTGAATTCCCCCACCCCCTCTGTCAGACTGCACTCCGTTTCACTCCAGGCACTTTAACTCACATGGGGAAAGTGATACTTGCAACATTCATGGGGAATCCTTGGAGAAGTTTTAAAGGACCTGCTTCAAAATGCATTTATTTTATGTTGCAAAAGTGCTCCGAGGCTCGATTCCTCCCCCACCCCCTCTGTCAGACTGCACTCCTTCTCACTCCAGGCACTTTAACTCACATGGGAAAAGTGATACTTGCAGCATCCATGCCTTTGTTCCTCTCTCCCCGGGGAGAAAGAGGACATGGGGAACAGAAAACAAGGAGAGTGATTGGGAGACCAGGTTGGGGGTGTGGCCAGCCAGGGATCGCCACTGGTTTGGCAACCCATGCCAAATAACCGCTATCGGTTCGCCTGAATAGGTGCGAACTGGTTGAATACCACCTCTGGTGTATAGGGAGAAAAGAAGTGGAGAGAGCACAGACAGTCTTGGGGGGGGGGGGGGGCTGTGTTAATTGTACAGGTATCTGATATGATTCTGCCTAGCTTCAACTGCTGCTTCCTGTCTGTTAGGACCCACTTACAAGTGTGTTCAGGTACTGCTTGCTGGTTTAGTTTAGTTAGAAGAATGCCTGGAATTATGGTATTGAATGCTGAACTAAAGTCTACAAAGAGGACCCTTGTGGAGGAGGGGAGATTCTCTCTTTGGAGATTCAAGATGTTGTAGGATGTAGTGCAGAGCCATATTAACAGCATCATCTGTCGATCTATTTTCTCAATATGTAAATTGCAGGTATTCTAGCAATTTCCGTGATGGTTTTCAGGTGAGCCAGTACTAGCCTTTCAAAGGTTTCACAACTACAAATATTAGAGCAACCGGACTGTAGTCATTCAATACCTTGATGGAGGGCTTATTCAGCACTGTGATGATAATAGAATGTTTGAAGCAAGGAGGAACATACCACATCTCTAGTGATTTATTAAAGATTCGGGTGAAGATAGAGGTCAATTGGTGAGCACAGACATTTAAGCAAGATGGATTTATCTTATCTGGGCCTGGTGCTTTTCCTGGCTTTTGTCTGTTAAATACATCTTGCATTTCTTTTTCTGTGATCATCATGGTTTGTGAACCCAATGGGTTGGGGTCAGTTGTAGGAGGCTTGGCTGTTGTTGATGTGTCTGAGATGGGGATTGGGGAGATAGGTGGCTGTAGTTTTCTTTTAAACTTGCAGTGGAACACATTCAGTTCATCTGCCAGTTATTGATTTCCTTTTGCCTGGGAAGGAGATTTGCTATAGCCAGTGATGTTTTTAAGAGTTTTCCACATGTTTGCTGGTTCATTTGTTGAGAACTGATTCCTTAACTTTTCAGAATAGTTTTTTTTTTTTTTTGCTTCTCTGATCTCCCTTGTTAATACATTTCTGGCCTGATTGTACAACATTCTATCACCTTTTCTGTAGGCTTCCTCTTTGGAGCGATGTATCTGCTTAAGTTTAGTTGTAAACCAAGGTTTATTATTAAATTCCTCGTGGCAAGTTCCTAGTCAGTATACATAGGTCTTCACAGAATATGACATATGATGTTACAGTATTTGTTAGTTCATCTAAGTCTGCAGAGGTATCTTTGAACACATTCCAATCAGTGCACTCAAGGCAAGCCTGTAGCTTTAACTTTGCCTCCTCAGTCCAAGTCTTCACTGATTTAATTGTTGGTTTTATGGTTTTAAGTCTTTGTCTGTAAGCAGGTATAAGGTGAATCATACAGTCATCAGTGTCCCACAGCTACTCATGCTAAAGACCAATAAGCATCTTTTAGTATTGTGTAGCAATGGTCTGAAATATTTTTGCCTCTAGTGGAACAATTGACATGCTGAAAATATTTTGAAACCTCTTTCTTTAAGTTGCCTTTGTTGAAATCTCCTAAAATAATGGGAAGGGAATCTGAGTATTTGGCTTCAGCCTCCATAATCTGGTCAGCTAAAGTTCATGCCTTGTTTACACAAGCTTTTGGGGGAACATACAGAGCTATTAGGAGAAATGAGAACTCACAGGGACAATAAAATGGTTTACAGTTGATAAAAGATTCAAAGTTTTCATCACAAATTATTTATTATAGTTACATCCTGTGATCAGCTGTTGTTGATATACTGTATAAACATAAGCCTCCTCCCTTCTTTTTACCTGATGACTCTGCAGTTCTGTCTGCTTTTTTAAATCTGAAACCCTGGGATATTCATGCTGTTGTCATCAATTTCCTCATTTAGCCAGGTTTCAGTGAAGCAGAAAGCTGCTGAGTTGTAAAAATCAGAATTGCATCTATTTAAAAGGAGTATTTCATGCATCTTATTAGCAAGTAAACTTAATTAGTCAGAAAGATTGAAGGGAGAGATGTTCCCCCCACATTCCTTAGTCTGTTCAAAATTTCCACTCTTTTACCTTGTCTGCTCTGCCATCTCTTGCTCCGTTTGTTTGTGGTAATCAATTGCTCTGGGAAATTTGCTTCTTCCTGAGTTAGAATCCTTTTCACATTTGTAAAGACATTGGGTTGAGGACACAGAAAGCTGCTCCTTAAAGAAACATTGTTTAATTCTTAGCAAATGGTCTTATGAGTATGAAATCTATAATTAATTGCGTAGAATAATAAAAAAATAAAGAAACAATGAGAAAGCATTTTACCAAGGCACCCATCGGCGGCGCAATCTTGGATATGTAGGTTAATATGTGGAACCATATACACATTTAACATCACAATAAAAAATTCAATTATATTGAATTTAATACCTAAGGTGATGAGACCTATGGCCATTTCTATGCCTTTTCATTTGAATTCTTCCTTGATCAGTATGCCCCCCTATTGCCTGGGCTTTCCATGCTGGGGTGATCCAGAACTTAAAGCCAGGCATAAAAATCAGCTGTTAACCAGGTCTCTTACTGTGATTAGACCAAGATTGGATAGAAATATATGTAGTTTGCATCATTTGTTCTGCCAAACTGCTAATACATAAATCACTGTATAATTAATACCTGTAGTAGAATAAGAAGCAGAGTTAAAACTGGGAGTGGATTAGTCAGACATCTGCAAATATGTCATCAAGGAAACCTGATATATTGAGGTATACTCATTCATTTGTAACTTGTATTTTCCTTGAAGTCTCTACTGTGCAAAACAGTTTGCTTGGTCAATAAATAGCCAATCAAGTATTGATTACATGCAACTATTGAAAAATCTTACTTTTTGCTGATGTAATAATCAGTTTATAGATTGAAAATGATGATCCTACTGACCATCAATTTAAGATGTAAATTCTGGCGTAGTGGAGTTTTTCCAAAAATAAATATTTTACCTATTAGTCAAAGCACAATAAATAGGAAGTTATTCTTACATTGTTACATTCCAAATATTTATTATATAGTTCAACATTACATTAAAATAATATTTTATTCTTAGTACCATAACATATGGTAATGTTAATCCCCAAAGGGAAAATAATGAAAAAGGATTAGCACCATGTTACACTTTCAACATAACTATTCATTACTAAGTTTCTTCTCACATATCCCATTTTTATTATCTAGTAATATTTTTTCCTTTTTGGATTATTTAAACAAATTTAAACATGGAGTTTTCCAAAATATTTTAAATGTCTTTGTTTTGCTCTGCCATCTAATTTTCAATGTGTTGGAATTAATTTTTAAATGTGTACTTTCAGAAAAGCTGCACATCTAAATAAGCATTTATTTATTTATTTAATTTCTAAATAAGTACTAAAACATATAATCACTCAATAGTTCTTGAAGAATCAAATCCACATTTGGGGTTACATTATACAAGAAAGATTTTGCTTCCAGAACATTTTTATTTAATCTTAATAGATTTTTGGCTGCTGATCGCAAAAATAACCTCCAGTTTAACCTATCATTGATAGAAATATTCGGTTTTTGTGCAATGCAAATGTTCATCATTTTGTATCTTTTAGCCAAGAAACATATAAAAATATAGAACTATTGTTGAAACACATCCAGTAAATCAAGTACAGGATTGGCCACTTGTGCTGGCAGAAGAGGCAGCCTAATCATTCTGGCTGGTGGAGTCCCGTCAGGCCGATCATTCTGGCTATTGGGGTTCAGGAGGGTTCTGCCCTCTGGACCATCTTGCCCCCTGATATGAGTTTGGTCCCAACCTTCTATCCTTTTGTAAGGCCTAAAGACATGGCTCTGCCAATTAGCTTGGAGCCCTAATGGGGGAACAGTACAGTGGTTGATCAAGTAACAAGAGATCCCACCTCCCCACCCCTCATTATACCCCCTGCCCTGCTCATGTGTACTTTTATTTTAATGTTTCATTTTTATGTACGTTTCAATGTATATGTACAGGTATATTTTATGACTGTAAGCTGCCCAGAGCTATCCTATATTGAGATGGGTGGCCAATAAAATTTAACAAACTGGAATATCTATGGAAATCTACAAGTAATGATTCTGTTGCTTGGAATTCAGATATATCAAGTACTATTGTTATGTATGTTAAGGGGACAGCCATGTAAGAGAATTGCAGTGCAATAAAAAGAAATGGCCACTCCAAAAGAATTTGTTCCTGGACAGAAAGAAATATGGCACATGAAAATATTTTTGACTCTGCTTCATATAAAACTTGGACTGATGAAAGATTTAATAAAAGCAATGAACAAGAAAGGTGAAGATTTTTGTAATTTAAAACAGATGTTGCCAGAATAAGTAATGCCAAAATTAAGAAGGACATTTTTTTGACACACAGATCAGATACATTATCATGACAAAGGATTCTAAGATCTGTTAGGGGTGCCAGAAAAAATCACCTGGAATGCATTAAAGATACTGTTGTTGCCAAAAATTTTCTTGTCAAATAACCAATGAACTACATTCATATGGTTGCCAAACTTCTTTCAGAAGAGGTGTCAAACTGGTGGGCCAAGTGCAGGTGTCACATGCAGGCCACACCCACCCTGGCTCCACAAAGGCAAAAACATTGTAATACATCACAATAGGTCATGTGATGCTATCAAATTTGACACCTGTTCTAACAGCATACAAAACTAGGCAACATATCACTAAAGATTCATTTTCTGCATTCACTTTTTTTCTGAAAATCTAGGTGTAGTCATTGATCAACATGGTGGAAAGTATTACCACATTACCATAGCACATTACCACAATGGAAAAGCAACGTGCTGGCAACTGGAACCCATCAATGCTGGCTGGCTATTGTTGCATCAGATAGTGAGATGCATTGTATATTGACTACAAATGAGCACTTTTGGTCCTGGTGAACTATGCAGAATTATCAGAAAAAATTTGCAATTATTCATTAGACTCATTAAAATTAATTTCATGTTTCTCAAGACTCCTAGGTGATACAATCATTCTGAAATTTTATTTGTGTTCAGTTTGAAGGGATCTATCATAATCACTATGAGGTTTTCAAAAAACAAAACATTTGAAAAATATTCATTGTCCAGTGTTACTTCTGAAGTCAATTTTGCATCCAGATGATGCCTATAAGTTTCTGAAGTTTAGATGGTGTGTAAGAGCCAGATGGAATGCTGTGGTATAGAAATGCTAATTTTTTACAGGCAAATGTAAAAAAACAGAAAATGTTTTCATTATGATGTTATGTGCTTCGTAAACCACTTTTAAAAATAGTGTTGATCATCCCATTTTAAATTACATAGTGACATTAGTCTATTTAACAGTATTTGGCATTGGGGAATTCTGAGACTTATAATCATGAAGAAAGGTTATATTAACATATTCCAATCAAGGAGCTTTATACAACTGATGAATGAATAGATACAGCTTCATGGTTACAATGAGTATTTCATTTGCATATCATAGGACATTATTTCATTCATTCCATTTCATTCAGTTTAATCCACCAGCTGTGACTTTCCATCTGGTAAGAAGAAATATATAGTAGAATTCTATTTTCTGCTGGCTTATTAATGCAAGCAGGAACTACTATAATACTGTCATTGTACTTTTAATTTGTACATTGCTTAAAACAGGGGTGTCAAACACACGTGCTGGATAAAGCCTACACAGGCCACACCTACCCCGCTATGTAAGGGCAAAAACAACCCCATTACAGCCTAGTACTGCCCGCAATGCGATTAGGTTTGACACTCCTGATTTGGAATGTAATCTTAAGGAAAAAATCCACCAAATTTCAGGGAATATCAGTAATGTCATAGATACATAGATACAATCAGTGGTGGGATTCAAATTTTTTTACTACCGGTTCTGTGGGTGTGGCTTGGTGGGGTCATGACTATGTGGTCATGTGACTGGGTGAGTGTGGCTAGGTGATCATGTGACTGGGTGGACATGTCCAATTTAGAAGTCCATTTTGCCGATTTAGCAGTCCATAAACAATACACAGTAGCCCCCTTTTCTATTCTTCTTTTTAATACTACATGAAGTTTTTGCTCTAGGTTTTCTATTTTACTAGGGGGGAGAGGTTGGCAATGCCTGGAGAAGGAAAGGCAAACTTTCCACAGGTCTCGTGGCTATATTTAAAAGGCCAGCTAATGTCATTGGTATTGGGAGATTCATTGATGAGGTGATAGTGACTGGAGGTACGATGTTCACTGGTACAGTAAGTGGAGTTGGTAAATTGACAGGTGTGATGAGCATTAACAGAAAACCCATTGGGCTGGAGATGTTAACTGTGATCAAAACAATGGCTGGGCTTCTCATATTCATTGCAGCTGCCACAATGTGAGGAGCTGCTCCTTTGGTACTAAGTGAATTTTGCCCCATTTAATAACCTTTCTTGCCACAGTTATTAAGTAAGTCACTGCAGTTGTTAAGCTAATAATATATTAATAGTTGTTAAGTGAATATGTCAGAAAGCTGCAAAAGTTGATCACATGATCCCAGGACACTGCAAATGTCATAAATATGAATCAGTTGACAAGCGTCTAAATTTTGATCATGTGACCATGAGGATGCTGCAATGACTATAAGTTGTAAAGCAGTCATTTCAGTGCTATTGTAACTTTGAATGGTCACTAAATGAACTAATTTAACTGCAATGATTCACTTAATAATTATAGTCATAAAATGGAGCAAAACTCACTTATCAATTGTCTTGCTTAGCAACAAAAGCTTTGGAGTCAGTTGTGGTTTAAGTCAAGGACTACCTTACAGTAGGAATTTATTAGACCCATTTCAGGTTAACAGATAGTATAAAAAGACATTAAACTTTAATCTCATTTCATCTGACTGATGAAGGTTGTTGTTATCCTGAAAAGGAGCTATCAGATTTCTGATATTTTGGCTACCAGAGACTAACAGGGTCTTTTGCAACAACGTCTACAATATGAAAACACTTGTAAGTTCTTACTCTCACACCAAAACTTTTTAAAATGCACAGATAAAAAACTGTAGAGTTTCAAAGGCAGTACTTAAGATAAAGTGAACTTCATTAATATGTTGGTGGCTATTTATAGTACAGAGAATATTTGGAAGACAACTGTCAGGGTTCCAGAATTTGTCTGAATTAATCATTAACTCCAAGACAGTTTCACTGAATATAAGGATGTTGTCTAGGTACACGAGGACCTTCCAGAAGAGGTACGGATGTAACACCTCATTGATGAGTTGCATAAATACTGTGGGAACCCCCTAAAGTCTGAAAGGCATGACTCTGAATTGGAAACTGCCCAAAGGGCAGTTAAAGGCTGTTTTCTCCCTCTTTGTCTCCCATTTTCTCCCTCTTTGATGCAGACCCAGTAGTATGCTTTTCTCAGATCCAGCTTGGTGAATACCTTGCTTTTTGACAGTTCAATAAGTCAATAAGTTCAATAAGTCCTTCATGAGGGGGAGAGGGTACATGTTTTTGAGGCACATAGCGTTTATATCCCTAAAGTCCACACATAATCTCAACCTGCAATTCTTCTCTGAACAACATGGGGGCAGCTAACCTCGATTTGGCAGGTTCAATAAACCTCAGTCCAAATTGTTGCTGATGTATTTCCTTAAATCAGTCATTTCAGCAGGTGTCATTGAATACATCTTTGGTTTTGGTAGTTTCACCCTGGGATCTAATTCTATGGTGCAATCAGTGGCTCGATGTGGAGGTAAAACATTACACTTCTCTTCACTGAATGCTTCAGCCAAGTCTTTGTATTGGTTGGGTATTTGGGGGGTATCTGGGAGAAGATCATATGCTGTGGGTGCTGGTTCATGTTTGGGTTCAAGTTGACTGGTGGTTTTGTAATGGGAGGAAAGGTGGCAGTGGCCCTGGGCCAATGAGGATTTTCCTGAATCCATTCTCCCATTTGATTGTAGGGGCCCATTTGTCTACTCAAGCAAGTCCCAATATGATTGATTCCAACATTCTGGAGGCCACTATAAAGCGTATGAGTTCGCGATGAGGACCCATTTCCATCTTGATCAACTCTGTAATTGAGTAGCCGGGGTCCCTCCAATTAATGTCCCATCCACTTGGTCAAATCAGATTGGGCGTTTAATGGTTTAGTGTTTATGCCCAATTGTTCAACAACAGGGAGTCCGATAAGGCATCTACAGCACCCAGTATCAGTGACAGCTTCTAATTCCCCAGCTTCCCCTGTGTTAAGTACCACCAACTTTATTTTGACAGTAAAAGGTATGTGATGGGAGCACTCACCATTGGGTCATCTTCACCAGTAGGGTTCTCGGGGAGGTGTTGTTGGTCTGGGAGTCCGCTGCTCCCTTCTGCGTAGAGGGGACCTTCCAGGCTGTGTCTAGCAACCCACCTAATGTCCAGAGGTCTTCCTTGACTTTTCCAACCTGTGACAGCCATACTAGACTTTGATTGTGGTGCTCATGGTACAGGTGCAGGAGCCAGACAGTCATCTGCTCTTTGGCCATCCTGGCCACTGTGGTAACAAGTTATCATCCTATTGGGTCAGATGTGAGCAGCTTCGGTTGGTCTGGTCAGCGGTCTCCTAGCCACAGTCCTCTTAGGTGGGCCTTCAGGAAGGGGTTTTCAATATGGGTTGATGTTGCAGTCTAAGCTGAGGGCAGTGGCTTAGCATGCCTTCAAGGCCTCTTTTAAGAATGGCATTCTTAAAATAGTGTAATATCATCCTTTCAGGCCAATCCATGAGATGGCCTGAAATAAATCAATATTTGAGATAAAGTCCCAAATAAAGTCTGATAAGGGTCGCTTGCCTTGTCTCATTTCCATGAACCACTCTTCATTTTCTGCCACCCTGTCTGGATTTTCAAATCTGAGTCTTAATAATTGAATAAATCCATTGACATCTTGTAATTCTGGGGCTTGTTCGTTGTGCAGTTGGTCCACCCACTCAGAAGCATCCCCTTCATTCATCCCATCTGTTATGGCAGTAACCAAATCACACTCTGTCACATTGATCTCCAAATTGGTCTATATGGGATTGGATTTGAGTGAGGGAGTAATTAAAATGTTCATGGCACCCATCGAAGATGGCTTTGAACTATAATTGGTCTGGTCTGGGTCATGATTGGGGAGGTGGTATGGAACTAGCACCTGTAGGTTGAACTGGAATGAAAGGAGCCTGATGGGCCAATATCTAGTCTGGGCAGGTCCCTGAGGCCTGACTGGGTTGTGCCTCTCTGAAAGAGGGGCCTCTGCAGGGTTGCTCCAATAAGGGTTTGCAATTGTGGTTGCCATGAGGAAGGTGGGTGTTGGCTGGTTCCCTGCCTGGTTGGAGGGGGTTGCTGCCTGGTTAGATCCCCTTCAACCCAAGGCTTTGCTGGTCCTGGGCTGGCATCCATTGGCACTGAATCCACCTCTGGCCTGGATGAAATCACCACCCTGGAGGGATACTATCTGTCGAGGGTAACCTCCTTTCTGGAAGGTGCGGAACACCTCTGGTAGTCAGCACCTCTTGTTGCCATGGGTTTTCATGCTGGCCTCCTCCAGCTGGCATCTGTGTAGTCTCCTTCGCTGTGTACAGAGAGCTAAGGGAAGATTTATCTTCAAGCTGCCTGTTTAAAGCAGTTTGGCAACTCCCCCATGAGCTGGCCCATGTTGACCTGGCTCCCAAATTATCTTCCTCTTCTGCAATTCTAAAAGCATCCATCATCTCCTCTAAATCCTCTAAATGGAGGATTCAGCTACAGATGCGCCCCCCCCCCAACAACCCCCTCCTGCTCACTTTCAGTTTCGGCTGATTGTTGAGTTCTCTCCATCATTGGAAAAGAAATCTCTGAGGTATCAGCAGCCCCGAAATAAAAATGTGAGTGCTGCAATAGTATCAGGATTCCAGAATTTGTCTGAATTAATCATTAACTCTGAGACAGGCATCATCTCAAGGTTCTTTATTAATACAGCAACTGGTATCAGCTGTAGAATTTCAACACTGAAGATATCCCCAAAACTTTGCACAAAATCCAACCCAATCCCCCACTTCTTTTCTACACCTCATAAATCACGTGAACCAATTACTTGTAGCTGACATTTTTACTGTGACATATTTAATGACCTTGAACTTTTAAACTAAACTTTTTTTTCTCTCCTTCTAACAAAATTTCCATTACATCACTCCCCCTCCTTCATCTGTGGCAGCGATGAATTCCAGAGCTGACAACAACATAAAGTTATTTCCACCAACATTCAAATTAAAGCCCATGCCACACTGCACCAACGGATGCAAAGAGGATGTAAAATGGACAAAAAAGCTTGCCATCCGTTGGTTAACGCAATGTACTTACTGCCTCCGTTTTGCTTCCTCTCTATCCATCCAGCATCCGTTTATTGACGTTTCATCCGCTCAGAAAGTTTTGAGCTGCCCAAAACTTTTGAGCGGAAAATGTATCCAATGCATCCGTTCTGCATCCTCTAGGCATACGGGGGACATCCGTTCTGCATCCATAATGCATCTGCTATATCTGCTAGGCATCCGCTGTGCATCCGCACAACTCAAATCCGTTCTAGCGGTAAACGGATGCAGGGAGGAAGCAGAACGGACGTGCAGCGTTAGTAGCACGGATGGAGAAAGGATGAAAGCGGATGCAGCTCATCCGCTCTGCATCCGCTCTGCATCCTCTATGCATCCACTCTGCATCCTCTACGCATCCTCTATGCATCCGTTCTGCATCCTCTCTGCATCCTCTACGCATCCACTCTGCATCCTCTACGCATCCTCTACGCATCCTCTATACATCCGCTCTGCATCCTCTATACATCTGCTCTGCGTCCTCCCCACGTCCGTTCCTTTCCGTGTTATCTGCTCTGCTTATGCAAATTTTTGCCCCTTTTGAGAGCGGATAACAACGGATGGAACATTTTGCTCATCCATTGTGTCCTTTTTGCATCCGTTGGGCAGTGTGACATGGCCTTAAGAATGGAATACAAAATGAAATCTGAATGATAAAATATAAATAAAAGTGAAAAAAGTAAAACTAAAAAATAACTAAAAAAATCTAGATAAAGTATTTTGAAATCAGATGTGAGATTTTTAGCTTATACCTACCTACCTAAATTTGGAGGCTAGAATGTCTGTCTGTCTGTCTGTCTGTCTGTCTGTCTGTCTGTCTGTCTGTCT
>BLBF01000019.1:18636807-18672968 GCA_015471245.1 Laticauda colubrina
AATTTAAAACCAGGAGCTGTAAGACCCATATCCATACAGAAGCCTGAGGATGGCAGATGAGATTCTGCTGAAACGTTGCTACAACTTTAACAGAACTACAATGACGTGGGATAATACCCGAAGGAAGCTAAACAGCACACATGTAAGTACCCGCGAAAACCTAAGAAAACACACACATATATATATATATATATATATACACATACACACACACACATATCCAAGGTGACTTGGGTAATTGTGTGTTAAAGAATCTTTCAAACATATTACAGTGGTTTGTTGTTGTTTTGTAAAAGAGAAAAGAAATTGAATCTCACTAATTTTAACTTGCCTATGTGTAGATAAACTTTGTTTCTATTACAGTTTTGCTAACCTAAACTCTATCGTTTCTCCCATTGTGAAAACTTACCTGTTATTTCTATTTAAAATTCGTAAAATTACTCTTGACTAAAGTTTGCATTTTCTTTTCAATTTTTTAATATTTCTCAATTAACAATTTAAAGTTCCAATTATAATTGCAGAAATGTATCATATAGAATGCACATTTCCTCTCAATCCATTGTATCTCCTCATCTTAGTTACATTTTCTACCTTACTTCAAAATTTGCATAACTTGTATATAGATAATATTTAGGACATATTTCATTCATGTTGGGTATATTTTCCTGTGGCTGCAAATTGCAGAACAAGATCAAAACACATTGTCTTTCAGAGGAGCTTATTCACCATTCCTGGTTTTTTAATGAAGAATTATATACTTCATATACTATTTTTCCTTAGAATACAAATTGCTGTTACTAAGATGCTATTAAAGGCCCTGTCACACTGCCCAACGGATGCAAAACGGACACAATGGATGAGAAAAATATTCCATCCGTTGTTATCCGTTCTCAGAAGGGGCAAAAATTTGCATAACTGCAGCAGATAATACGGACGCGGGGAGGACGCAGGGCGGATGGAAAGCGGATGCGGAATGGAAGCCCAGCAGATGGAAGCAGATGGGAGCGGATGACACATCCGCTAGGCTTCCGGGGGGCCGCAGCAAAGCGGATGCGGAACGGATACAGCGGATTCAGAGCGGATGCACAGCGGATGAAGCGGATGCACAGTGGATGCACAGCGGAAGCCCAGTGGATGCCGAACGTTAATTGCGCATGCGGGGAGGATGCATTGCGTCAGCCCCGCAGATATAATGGAAGCAGCTCAGAAGCAGGTCGCCATTCAGAGGAAAGACCTGCTTCCAGACACATTGACTACCTTGCCTGGCCTGCCTGAATGTCTGCCTGCATGTCTGCCTGCAAGCCTTGCTGTCTGCCTGCCTGCCAGCCTTGCTGCCAGCCTCCCTGCAAGCCTTGCTGTCTGCCTACCTGCCAGCCCTGCTGCCAGCTAGTCTGCCTGCCAGCCTTGCTGCCTGCCTGCCAGCCTTGGTGCCTGCCTGCCTGCCAGGCTTCCTGCAAGCCTTGGTGCCTGCCTCCCTGCCAGCCTTCCTGCCAGCCACAACCCCACAACCATGCTGAAGCACAGCAAGCCTCAGCCATCTGCTGCCAGCCCTTGCAAGAGGGACAGGGCTACCATCCCGCCCCCTGGCCCTCACTCTGGTTCTGCTGGGGCTTCTGCTGCTTCTGCTTCTGGAGGAGCTGATGACAAGCACTCCAGCACCAGCCACCTCCACAGCACCTGCACCCTTCACCCCTGAGACTGAGCGACCAAGAGGAGTGCCAGAGATTTATTTTTGTCTTATAGCTTGTTGTTAATAAAGTCTATTTTTGATTCACACACTTGCTTCATTTCTTTTTTTTAATAAAGTCTTGCTGGAAACATTTAGAAATGGTTTAAGCCTTTGCATGCTTGTGGGATGGGTTAAGATAGCAGTGGGATGGGTTGAGAAAGCTGTGGGATGGGCAGGGATACCTTTGGGATGGGTAATAGCTTTAGGATAGATAAACCTCCAGTGCAAGCATAGTGGGACTGTATGGTCCACCCTCCCAAGTGCCACACCTATGGCCCTTTATTATCAATAACAATGTAATGATTGATCCACACATTTCAACATAAACACAACTCTTTATTAAATGCCCTGTTTATTGTAGGGCCATTCAACATACATGGCACAATCTCATCAGTGTGATGAGACAGGCTGAAGGAAGCATCCATTAATCATCTATCATCCTGTCTTGCCACTCCACGGCTCCAGCTGGGGAGTTGCACCAGTGTTTCAGCAGGTTGCGCTGCTTCTTCCCTTCACGTGAGGCTCTGTTGGGGCCTTACACATCCTCAGTGTCTATCAGGTTTCGCCCTTGCCTCCATTCCCCAGGCTCCATGTCCCCATTGCCTTGTTGGAGGTCCACGAGCCTGTTCTGCAAGACTGGGTAGCGGGTGCGCATGAGATTGTGCAGGATGCAGCAAGCTTCCACGATCCTCCTCACGGTCTCTGGGCGATGCTGCATGATGGTGAGAAGTACCTGGAACCTGTTGGCCAGGATGCCAAAAGCGTTCTCCACCACCCGCCTTGCCCTGGACACCCTGTAGTTGAAGATCCTCTCTTCACGGGTGAGGAGTCTGGAGGTGTAGGGCTTCATAAGGTAAATTGTGAGGGGGAAGGCGTCATTCCCCACGATGAAGTAGGGCACATCTTGTGTGTCGTTGGGCAGTGGTTCTGGATCTGGGAAGCCCACGATGAGTTTGCATTCCAGCCTACCCTTGAGGTCACTTGCGTTGTATACCTATGCATCTGAAGCTGACCCGTTGCCTGAAGCATCGATGTACATGAACTTGTAGTCAGCATCGACCATGGCGAAGAGGATGATGCTGAAGAAGCCCTTGTAGTTGAAATAAGTGGACCCTGAGTTGGCTGGCGCTTTGCAGGCCACGTGCTTGCCATCGATGGCTCCAACGATGTGGGGGAAGTTCCACCTCTGATACCTCTGCAACTTTCTTCCATCCTTCTTCAGTGGAGGGGCACTGGAGGAGCTCCTCGTATTCTTCGATGATGGCCTGCACCACTTCTCTGACCACAATGCTGATGAGGTTGTGTGGCACCCTCCAGCCGTACTGCATGCTCCTGTAGATGGTCCCTGAGGCCAGGTGGCGCAGAGTGAGTGCCACCTTCAGCCCAGGTTCCAGGCTGGGCCGGAAGTTGGTGCTCTGCTTGGTCAACCTGGGTGTCAGCTGCTGCACAACTTCGTCAAACATGGCTGGAGGCATCCTCATGAAGTTCTGGAATGCCCGAGTGTCTTCGTTCCTGAGCTCCACCATCAGTCTGTTTTACAGTCCGTACTCTGCTCTTCTCCCGATCCATCTTCGGACCCAGATGCTTCTTGGCCGCCTCTTTTTCTTCCTGTAGAACAGGTGAAAGAGCCTGTAGATGGCTTCGCACTGTTGCAGAAGGATGGTGGCTGCCAAAAGGACTGTGTTACGATCCACGGTTGACATGACTGGATGCTGTGGAAGAGGAAGAGGCAGATGAAGGTTGCAGAGGTCTGCAGCAGGGCTGCTGTTCTGAAAGTGAGATCCAGATGTGTTGCTCCCCCTTTTTATAGGCAGTATAGGTGTCCCTTTGAATCCTCTAGGCATCCTCTAGACATCCTCTAGACATCCTTAATATCCGAGATAGGTCCCCTCTGAGAAGGTTTTTTCCGTTTTAAATGCTTTGTTTCCGTGCTGCATCCGCTAGGCATCCGTTCTGCATCCATTCCGCTTCCTCCCTGCGTCCGAGCAGATGTGAGTTGTGCGGATGCAGAACGGGTGCCTAGCGGATATAGCAGATGCGTTACGGATGCAGAACAGATGCGTAGCGGATGCAGAACGGATGAATTGGATACATTTTTCGCACAAAAGTTTTGAGCAGCTCAAAACTTTCTGAGCGGATGAAACGTCAATAGACGGATGCTGGACGGATAGAGAGGAAGCAAAATGGAGGCAGTGAGTACATCGCGTTAACCAATGGATGGCAAGCTTTTTTGTCCGTTTTACATCCTCTTTGCATCCGTTGGTGCAGTATGACAGGGGCTTAAGCTTTAAGTATTTAGTAAGCCCATCAGTTTATAGCTGTATATTACTACTGTAGTTTCAGAAAATTTAATAGATTACATTTTTTTATATATACTGAATATTTACATACTAAAACCCCTGTTCCTAATGGATGCAAAGAAGATGTAAAACATTTAAAAAAGCTTGCCATCCATTGGAAAACGCTATGCATCCGTTGTGTACTCACTGCATATGTGTTTCATATGCTCTATTGCTTGAGCATCCGTCCACTGCGATTTCATCTGCGCAAGAAGTTTTGAGCTGCACAAAACTTTGTGAGCGGATGAACTTTCCGCCACATATGATGTACATCCACGGCATATACGGGCAACAAACGTTCTATGTCTGTTATCATCCGTTAAACGTCCGCTGTATCCTCTCAGCATCCTCTAGCCATCCCCTCAACTCACATCCGCTGCAGCTGAAAACGGAAAGAGGGAGGAAACAAAAGCTACACGGAACGTCGATACAGCATTAGTAGCATGGAAATAGAAAGGATGTAAGCATATGCATCTCGTAGAAAAGTATTCAAAATGGACAAAACGTTTGTATCTGGGATGTATCTCGGATATTTAGGATGTCTGCAGTATGTCTAGAGTATGTAGAAGGACACCTCACGGACTACCGATATTTCCTATAAAAAGGGGGAGGAAATCATCTGGATCTCAGTATGAGTCCAGCAGCTGTGGTGTACAGACCTCTTCACCCCTGGTCTTGGTCTTCAACATCATCAATCGTTCTCCACCATGTATCATGACACAGTCTGTATGGTAGCTGCGATCATTCATCACCAGAACCAAAACCTGTTCAGACTTTTTCACCTTTTATACAGAAGGAGAAGAAGAAGACGTCCAAGAGCTGTGTGGGTCCGAGGATGGATCGTGAGAAGAATGGAGTTTGGACTGTATGACCAGTTGATGGTGGAGCTGAGGAATGAAGATCCTCGTGCATTCCAGCACTTCATGAGGATGCCACCAGCCATGTTTGATGAACTTGTAGAGCGTCTGAGACCCAGGTTGACCAAGCCTGGCACCAACTTCCATGCCAACCTGGACCCTGGACTGAAGGTGGCACTGACTCTGCGCCACCTGGCCTCTGGAACCACATACAGAAACATGCAGTACGCATGGAGGGTGCCACACAACAGCATCAGCAAAGTGGTCAGAGAAGTGGTGCAGGCCATCATCAAAGAATACGTGGAGGACTCCTCAAGTGCCCCACCACTGAACAAGGCTGGAGGAAACTTGCAGAAGAGTGGTATCAGAGGTGGAACTTTCCCCACACCGTTGGAGCCATAGATGGGAAGCACGTGGCCTGCAAAGCTCCAGCCAACTCAGGGTCTACTTATTTCAACTACAAGGGCTTCTTCAGTATCATCCTCTTTGCCATGGTTGATGCTGACTACAAGTTCATGTACATCAATGCTTCAGGCAACGGGTCAGTTTCAGATGGCCAGATATACAATGTAAGTGACCTGAAGGATGGGCTTGAACGCAACCTCATCATGGGTTTTCCAGATTCAGACCCCCTACCCAATGACACACAAGATGTGCCCTACTTCATCATTGGTGATGACACCTTCTCCCTCAGAACCTACCTCATGAAACCGTATAGTTCAAGATACCTCACCCGTGAAGAGAGGATCTTCAACTACAGGCTGTCCAGGGCAAGACGGGAAGTGAAGAACGCCTTTGCCATCCTGGCCAACAGGTTCCAGATACTTCTCACCACCATGCAGCATGAGCCACAGACTGTAAGGAGCATCGTGGAAGCTTGCTACATCCTGCACAATCTCATGTGCACCTGCTACCCAGTGTTTCAGAAGAGACTTGTGGACCATCAACAAGGGAATGGGGACATGGAGCCTGGTGAATGCAGGCAAGGACGAAAGCTGATAGACACTGTGGATGTACAAGGTCCCAACAGAGCTTCACGTGAAGGGAAGAAGCAGCGCAACCTCCTGAAACACTGGTGCAACTCCCCAGTTGGAGCAGTGGAGTGGCAAGAAAGGATGATAGATGATTAATGGATGCTTCCTTGAGGCTGTCTCATCACACTGATGAGATTGTGCCTTGTATGTTGAGTGGTCCTACAATGAATAGGGCATTAATAAAGAGCTTTGTTTATTTTGAAATGTGTTGATCAATGAATAAATTGTTATTGATAATAAAGGTACATATGTGTGGCAGCTGGGATGGGGGACCACACAGTCCCACTATGCTTGCACTGGAGGTTTATCTATCCTACAACTATCCTTATCTATCCCACAAGCATGCAATGGCTTAACCATTTGTTAAAAGTTTTCACCAACACTTCACTAAGGTAAAAAAATAAACCAAGTGTCTTAAGCAAAGATAACTTTTATTAACTTTCTTAGGTAACCTTTATGACTTTATTAGATAAGCAAAATGAATCAAGTAAACTGAATTAAGTGTGTTAAGCAAAGATAACCTTTATTAACTTTCTTAAGTAAACTGTATGACTTTATTAAATAAGGAAAATGAACCAAGTAAAGTGTCTTAAGCAAAGATAAACTGAACAAGTAAACAACTCAGTCTCTGGCACTATTGTCAGTCACTCTGAGTCATGTCCATGGTCTCAGCTGTTAAGCGGGCAGTGGAGGTGGCTGTGGCTTGAGTGCTGGTCTGAGGCATCATTGGGGTGCTTGGCCCCGAGAGTACAACAGGGGATGGTGTGTTCAGGAAGCTCTCTGAGAGCTGACTCAGTCCCGTGATGTTGATAGGCCCTTCATCAAGTACCTGAGATGTGAGGCACAAGACTGATGACAGATTGTCCGTTGACGGTCTTGGCTGTGGGGTGGAGGAAGGAGGAGTGTAGTGGGGCTATCTGGTCTGCAGCTGGGTGAGGTGTGGCGTCTCTGGTGTGCAATGAACCTGGGCATGGACTGGGAAGGTCTGTTTTTGCTGTGGGAAGTCCTGGTAGTCGTAGCCTTGGTAGATGAGAGGCTGTTGAAAGCTGTGGAAGGGCAGTGACATTGCCTGGGGTGGAGGAACAGACCTGGACTGGGTAGGAGTAGCTTCAGCTGGGCCTTGAGGGATGTGCAGAAGTGCTGTTATCTTCTCCTTCATCACCTGGTACTGGGCCTCGGGCAGGTCCATGAGGGTCTGGCTCACGTAGGTGATGAAGGTGTGGCGGCCTGAGGATCCCCTGTCCAAGTAGACCAGCTGAGAGAGAAGTTCTGTGCTGGTCTTCATTGTGTCCCTGATCTCCAACTGGACACTGTGGTTTTGGCCCTCCAGTCTGCCTCTCTGCCTGCATCCTGTGGAGCTGGGGGTGAGGGTGGGGGTGGGTTGGTCTCTAGTGGCTGCTGCTTCTTCCTCCATTTGTGACAGGAGATCCTCCAAGTCCGCTGGCATGGGGAGTGCAACTGTCGGGGGGTTCTATGCCATGGAGCTCTCTGAAGACACCTGCCTGGACAGGCTCGCTGTCTCCTGGCTGGAAGAGGACTGGCTGTCTGTGGGCTGGCTGAGGGGGAGGGGTGTCAGAGGGGCTGCTCCTTGGTGGCGGATCTCACCCTCCAGGAAACTTGGCCATGACATACATCTCCCGGTCAGTGAGCTTGACAGCGGCCTGCCCAGATTTTTTGAGGTGTAGCTTGCCATACCAGGTGTGCATGTGCTTCCACCATCCCAGGAGTGCAGTGTACCCCAGGCTCTCTGCCTTGTCTCTCCAGCTGCCTGCTTCTTCTTGGTGTCCCGATAGAGTCTGTGGCCCTTTCTCCAGAGGTACTCGTTCTCCATCAGCCATTCCAGTACCTCATCCTCATGGTCCTCGGAAACGGTATACTGTTTCTTCTCTTCCTTATCCTTGCCTTGTCTTTTCCTCCCTCTGGCAAGGCCTTCAGCAGCAGGGCCTTCAGGGGCTGGAGCACCAGGGCCTTCAGGGGCTGGAGCACCAGGGCCTTCAGCAGCAGGGCTTTGAGTGCCTTGGGGCTGGTCCACCACAGCAGCAGCAGCAGCGGCAGCAGTAGCAGTAGTAGCAGCAGCAGTAGCAGCAGCAGCAGCAGCAGGAGCAGCACCAGCAGCAGCTTCAGAGTCAGTGCCAGGGGGTGGGATGGTGGTTCTGTCCTTCTTGCCAGGGCTGGAATGAGTAGGCATGGGCTTCCTCTTCTTGCCTGACTGACGAACCATGTTGTTCCTTGAAGATGTATGTGGCAGCATGTCTTTCCTCTGAATGCTGACTGCATGCGTGCTGCATCCTTTTATATCCATGGAGCTGATGCTATTCATACTCCCCGCATGCGCAGTGAACGCTTTGCATCCAATATACATCCGCATGGCATCCGCTTTGCTTCCTATAGGCGTCCGTGATGCATCCGTGTCATCCGTTATGCATCCGCCCCTTCCACTATGCATCCATTTTGTAATTCTCCCCCGGAACCCCTTCGGAGGTGTCATCCACTTTCCTCCGCTGTCATCCGCTAGGCTTCCTATGAACATCCGTTTAACATCCCTGCTACGTACTACCCACGTCCGTTCTTTTCCGTTCTTTTCCGTTCTGTTTATGCAAATTTTTGCCACTTTTTGGAGTGGAAATTTTTCTCATCCGCTGTGCCCTTTATGCATACATTTTGTGTCCATTGGCCAGTGGGACCTAGCCTTAAGTAACAAGCTACTGCTCTGAATTGTCATTACAATTCTAAATAGAGCTGAATAAGTTTTTGATATTACCAGCTTTTTATTATGGTTTGTAAGTCAGTAAAGCTGTGGTAAATAAGCTTTTAAAATTGCTATGAAGAAAACAAATTCTTTCAAGTCAGATCTGACCCCTAGCAACTCTATGAAGAAATCCACATAGTTATCTAGATCAGTGGTCGCCAACCAGTGGGCTATGAGAAAATTTTGGTGGGTCGCAGGGGTGATACTGGCAGTGGATGGATTGATGTGCACAGGGAAGGGTAATGCGTGGGAAATCATGGCATCGGACCCATGATGTTCCCTGGCCTGCAAGTGGGTAGGGGGTGGGAGAAAGGAATCTCTGAACTGGTGCTGGGTGATGGTAGTCTGATGTCCAGAGACCAATGAGCCATATGCTGAAGACCAGATCGCTGATGGGGAGGTGGGGCAATGCTGCAGTCTCCCTAGCCAGGGTGGCCAACCTTTTGGACCTCAGGCACCACCAAACTCATAATTTTAAATCCCACGGACCACTAATATGAACCCAGCATGCCGCTTGCTGAAGCACCTGGACTCCGACTGACGGGATGAGGTTCCTTTAGGCACTTAGCTTGGCTGCCTGTTTCTACAACCTTAAATATTCAAAGAGTCATTTGGACCTATTTCCCACAGAAAACAAAATACTGGCATCCCTCATCTCTCTCTCTCTCCCTCCCTCCCTCCCCCTTCCACTGCACATGTGAGCGCTTCTGGTGAAGGAGAAGAGAAGCTCCTATGGGGAGGGGGTCAATCCTCCCGCTCGCAACATCTTCAACTGAGGGCATCACTGGCAGCTGCTTTCTGCAGCTTAGGAGGTCTACGCTCTTCCCACTGCTTCTCAGCCTCCTTGATGTGCTGAGGCAGGAGGCAGCAGCCACGACACAGGTTTGCTAGGGACACTGCAGGATTGCCCCACCTTCCCATCAGCCATCTGGTCTTCAGCACACTAGCTCAATATCTGTGTTTTGCTATGAAACTATGTGCTCAGGTTTAGTTTTTGGGGAGGAAAATAAAAGGGAAAAAATTCTGCCCTGTCAAAGTGAAGAGTTTTGAATGCTGTTTGCTGTGTGAGCAAGAAGGAGACAGCAAGGAGTCGGTGTGACTTATCTCAATTGTTCTTCACTAAAGCTGCTTGGTACTGTGAAACTGAATCTGGAACTCCTCTCCTCTGCTTGTGTTTTGCATTTGGAACAGATTTCTTTTCTGGTGGGGAGGTGGAGTAGAACTCCTTAGCATCAGAGTGTGTTAATAATATACGAAATAGTAATGCTCTGATTGTCATTTCGAAAAACCCTTTCTCAGTGAGCACCTAGAAGCCAAGACATGCCAAATTTCAAGTTTGTAGGCTTTACAGTTCTAGAGATTTTGTGATGATGCTTGAGTGGTATTTTGCTTTTATATATGTAGATTATTACTATAACCATCATAATACAATTAAAAGTAATTGTACTTATAACTTAGTGACCATTCAAATTTACAAGCACACTAAAAATAGTGATATGACCATTTTTCACACTTATGATTGTTACAGCATCTCCATAGTCAGGTGATCGAAATTCAGACCCTTCGCAACTGACTCTATTTTTTTATTTATTTGGAAAAGTTATATTGCTGCCTACTTATTCAAGGCGGCCTACAGGAAATTTATGATGGTTGCAATATCTTGGAATCATTTTATCACCTTTGGTTACTAACTGCCATGATTCATTTAACAACTGTGGCAAGAAAGGTTATAAAGCAGGGCAAAATTCATTTAACAAATGTCTCACTTAGCAACAGAAAGTATAATTATATTAAATTGCTTTGTAAACAAGTTAATGTGGAATTTTTTAGAAAAAAGGTAAAGCCCCTGTCACACTGCACCAACGGATGCAAAGAGGAAGTAAAACGGACAAAAAAGATTGCCATCCATTGGTTAACGCGATGTACTCACTGCCTCCATTTTGCTTCCTCTCTATCCGTCCAGCATCCGTCTATTGACGTTTCATCCGCTCAGAAAGTTTTGAGCTGCCCAAAACTTTTGCACGGAAAATGTATCCAATTCGTCCATTATGTATCCGCTACGCATCCGCTATGCATCCGTTCTGCATCCGTTACACATCCGCTATATCCGCTAGGCATCCGCTGCGCATCTGCGCAACTTGCATCCGCTCGGACGCAGGGAGGAAGCGGAACGGATGCAGAATGGATGCAGAACGGATGCAGCACGGAAACAAAGTGTTTAAAATGGAAAAAACGTTTGCAGAGGGGACCTATCTTGGATATTAAGGATGCCTAGATGATGCCTAGAGGATACCTAGAGGATGCAAAGGGACACCTATACTGCCTATAAAAAGGGGGAGCAACACATCTGGATCTCACTTTCAGAACAGCAGCCCTGCAGTGCAGACCTCTGCAGCCTTCATCTGCCTCTTCCTCTTCCACAGCATCCAGTCATGTCTACCGTGGATCGTAACATGGTCCTTTTGGCAGCCACCATCCTTCTGCAACAGTGCGAAGCCATCTATAGGCTCTGTGAACTCTACTACGGGAAGAAAAAGGGGCGTCCAAGAAGATGGTTCACCAGAAGAGCAGAGGACAGACTGTACAACAAGCTGATGGTAGAGCTCAGGAGCGAAGACACACGGGCATTCCAGAACTTCATGAGGATGCCTCCAGCCATGTTTGACGAACTTGTGCAGCGCCCGACACCCAGGTTGACCAAGACAAACACCAACTTCCGGGCCAGCCTGGAACCTGAGCTCAAGGTGGCACTCACTCTGCGCCATCTGGCCTCAGGGACCACCTACAGGAGCATGCAGTACGGCTGGAGGGTGCCACCCAACACCATCAGCGTTGTGGTCAGAGAAGTGGTGCAGGCCATCATCAAAGAATACAAGGAGGAGCTCCTCCAGTGCCCCTCCACTGAAGAAGGATGGAAGAAAGTTGCAGAGCAGTGGTATCAGAGGTGGAACTTCCCACACACGGTTGGAGCCATCGATGGCTAGCACGTGGCCTGCAAAGCGCCAGCCAAGTCGGGGTCCACTTATTTCAACTACAAGGGCTTCTTCAGCATCATCCTCTTCGCCATGGTCGATGCTGACTACAAGTTCATGTACATCGATGCTTCAGGCAGTGGCTCATCTTCAGATGCCCAGGTATACAACGCCAGTCACCTCAAGGAGGGGCTGGAAAGCAAACTCATCGTGGGCTTCCCAGATCCAGAACCCCTGCCCAACGACACACAAGATGTGCCCTACTTCATCATAGGGGATGACGCCTTCTCCCTCACAACCTACCTCATGAAGCCCTACACCTCCAAATATCTCACCTGTGAAGAGAGGGTCTTCAACTACAGGCTGTCCAGGGCAAGGCGGGTGGTGGAGAAAGCCTTTGGCATCCTGGCCAACAGGTTCCAGGTACTTCTCACCACCATGCAGCATCACCCACAGACCGTGAGGAGGATCATGGAAGCTTGCTGCATCCTGCACAATCTCATGCGCACCCGCTACCCAGTCTTGCAGAACAGGCTCGTGGACCTCCAGCAAGGAAATGGGGACATGGAGCCAGGTGAATGGAGGCAAGGGTGAAACCTGATAGACACTCAGGATGTGCAAGGCCCCAACAGAGCCTCACGTGAAGGGAAGAAGCAGTGCAACCTCCTGAAATACTGGTGCAACTCCCCAGCTGGAGAGGTGGAGTGGCAAGACAGGATGATAGATGCTTAATGGATGCTTCCTTGAGCCTGTCTCATCACACTGATGAGATTGGGCCATGTATGTTGAGTGGCCCTACAATAAACAGGGCATTTAATAAAGAGTTGTGTTTATGTTGACATGAGTGGCTGATTGATTATATTGTTATTGATAATAAAGGGCCATAGGTGTGGCACCTGGGAGGGTGGACCATACAGTCCCACGATGCTTGCACTGGAGGTTTATCTATCCCACAGCTATTACCCATCCGAAAGGTAGACCTGCCCATCCGACAGGTATCCCTGCCCATCCCACAGCTATCTTAACCCATCCCACAAGCATGCAAAGGCTTAAACCATTTCTAAAAGTTTCCAGCAAGACTTTATTAAAAAAAAGAAATGAAGCAAGTGTGTGAATCAAAAATAGACTTCATTAACAACAAGCTATAAGACAAAAATGAGTCTCTGGCACTCCTCTTGTTCGCTCAGTCTCAGGGATGAAGGGTGCAGGTGCTGTGGAGGTGGCTGGTGCTGGAGTGCTTGTCATCAGCTCCTCCAGAAGCAGAAGCAGCAGAAGCCCCAGCCCCAGAAGAGCGAGCCCGTGCTGCAGAAGCCCCAGCAGAACCAGAGGGAGGGCCAGGGGGTGGGATGGTAGCCCTGTCCCTCTTTCCAGGGCTGGCAGCAGATGGCTGAGGCTTGCTGTGCTTCCGCATGGTTGTGGGGTTGCTGGCTGGTAGGGAGGCTGGCAGGAAACAAGGCTGGCAGGAAGGCTGGCAGGGAGGCAGGCACCAAGGCTGGCAGGGAGGCAGGCACCAAGGCTGGCAGGCAGGCAGGTACCAAGGCTGGCAGGAAGGCTGGCACCAAGGCTGGCAGGAAGGCTGGCAGGGAGACAGGCACCAAGGCTGGCAGGAAGGCTGGCAGGCAGGCAGGTACCAAGGCTGGCAGGAAGGCTGGCAGGAAGGCTGGCAGGAAGGCTGGCAGGAAGGTGGCAGGGAGACAGGCACCAAGGCTGGCAGGAAGGCTGGCAGGGAGGCAGGCACCAAGGCTGGCTGGCAGGCAGGCATGAACCAAGGCTGGCAGGCAGGCTGGCAGGCACCAAGGCTGGCACCAAGGCTGGCAGGAAGGCTGGCAGGGAGACAGGCACCAAGGCTGGCAGGAAGGTTGGCAGGCAGGCAGACACCAAGGCTGGCAGGCAGGCATAAACCAAGGCTGGCAGGCAGACTGGCTGGCAGCAAGGCTGGCAGGCAGGCAGACAGCAAGGCAGGCAGGGAGGCTGGCAGCAAGGCTGGCAGGCAGGCAGACAGCAAGGCTGGCAGGGAGGCTGGCAGGGAGGCTGGCAGCAAGGCTTGCAGGCAGACATGCAGACAGACATGCAGGCAGGACAGGCAAGGCAGTCTGGAAGCAGGTCTTTCCTCTGAATGGTGACCTGCTTCTGAGCTGCTTCCGTTATATCCACGGGGCTGATGCAATGCATCCTCCCCGCATGTGCAATTAACGCTCGGCATCCGCTAGGCTTCCGCTGTGCATCTGTTGTGCATCCACTCTGCATCCGCTTCATCTGCTGTGCATCCGCTCTGCATCCACTGTATCCGTTCCGCGTCCGCTTTGCTGAGTTCCCCCGGAAGCCTAGCGGATGTGCCATCCGCTCCCATCCGCTTCCATCTGCTAGGCTTCCGTTCCGCATCCACTTTCCATCTGCCCTGCGTCCTCCCCCCGTCCGTGTTATCTGCTCCGGTTATGCAAATTTTTGCCCCTTTTGAGAGCAGATAACAACGGATGGAACATTTTGCTCGTCCGTTGTGTCCGTTTTGCATCCATTGGGCAGTGTGACAGGGCCTTAAGGGAAATGATGCTGAAAAACAAGACCTGCTGTTATAAAACACAATTGAACTTAATGCAGAAATCTGAACAATTTTCTGTTGGTTAGTATGAATCACATGTGCCATTTTCAAAAGCCATCTATCATAAATGTGAGTCAGTTGCCATGTGTCTGAACTTTGATTACATGACTATAGAAATGCTGCAATGATCATAAATATAAAATTATACAATAAGCAGAACAGTGATGGGATTCAAAAATTTTTACTACCAGTTCTGTGGGCGTGGCTTGATGGGCATGGCTGGGGAAGGATACTGTAAAATCTCCAGTCAGAGGTGGTATTTTCCGATTCTCTGAACTACTCAAAATTTCTGCTACCGGTTCTCCAGAACTGGGCAGAACCTGCTGAATACCACCTCTGAAGCAAAACTTATTTTGTGCTGAGCAAGAATAAGAAATATGAAGTCAGGTTTCCTTTTTTCAGAAATTGTTTCCTAACTTTGAATATTTACTATATTTTTATCTAATTATCTCTAACTCCCTAACCCCATTTATATACCTTCTCAAATTAGCGTATCAAAAGACAAAAGTGTTTGACTTACAACAGTTCATTTAGTGACCATGCAAAGTTACAATAACACTGAGAAAGTAACTTATGATTGTTTTTCATACTTACGATCATTACAGCATTCATGATGTATTTTGACATGATCAAAATTTGGATGCTGAGCAACTGGTTCATATTTATGATTGCAGTATGCTGGGGTAATGTGATCATCTTTTGCAACCTTCTGACAAGCAAAGTCAATGGAGTAGCCAGATTCACTTAACAACCCTGTTACTAAATTTATAATTGCAGTGATTCTCTTAAAAACTGCGGCAAGAAATGTCATAAAATGGGGCAAAATCTACTTAACAATTGACTCTTACCAACAAATTTTGAGCTTAATTGTGATCATAAGCAAGGATTATGTCAAGTCATAAAATATTTCTATGGTTGTTTTAGAGTTGTGAGCAGAAAGGAAGGGGAGAAAGGGGTTTCAAAGAGCAGTGTGGCAGCTTGGAAATTGAAAGTGCATTCCATACATAGTTTTTTCAGAGATAGTAACTAGGTGACTGAAGTTTTTACTGGGCAAAAATCTAACTGGAGAACATGATTGATGATTCTTGGTTATGGATATATCTCATTGGAGAAGATGAATTATGATACACCAGGGGTGGGGGAAAACCAGGGTCAAGGATGATAATGAATTATGTGTCTCAGAATCAGCTACACCATATTAACTCACAATTAATCCTTTGAAGTTTTGGAAGTTTGGCTCGAGACTCATGACTGAATTGGAGTAACTGCCGGAATCCTGACAGACTACCTGTAATTGGGTTTTTAAAAATAACTTTTTAATTAGATTCATTAAATTTTATTTAATTTGAAGAATTATTTGAGTGCATGAATTATGTCCTCAAAATAAATTTTCTTGTACTATGACTGAGTCTGCTCAATGGATATAATTAAAAGTTATTACTTTTTCTTTCAGCTGAAACAAAGATCTGCTTCAAATATTACCATGGAGTGAGTGGGGCACTGCGTGCAACAACTCCCAGTGTGACAGTGAAGAATAATACAATTCCTGTAAGTATTATGCTGGCTTTTTGCTTATGACTATGATTCAATGGTATCAGTAGTTTTCATCTTTAAATCTGGGCTTGCTGAATTGTTGTGTTCTGTAATTCATTTCCAGTTTTTCTTCTCTTTGTGTATTTTTGCAATTTAATACAACTGTGAAAAAAATTCCAAGAATTTTTGTGAAGGTTGTAGAAACTGATTTGTAACTAAAAAATGAAAGTTTTCCTATTCTACAGTTATAAAGTTAGGCTTGCAATTTGTGTACCAAGTACTGATCAAACTGAAAGTCAAGGGTAATTGCATTTCTTTTTTTCAAAGTTGGAGGGGACCTTGGAGGTTTTCTAGTCCAATCCCCTGCTCAAGCAGGAGACCTTAGACCAGTGGTGGCAAACCTTTGGCACACATGCTACAGGTGGTATGCAGGACCCTCTCTGTGGCCATGCACAACATCACCCCAGCTCAGCTCTGCCATACAGGCACACATGCCTCCTTTCAAATCTTAAACTTTTCATTCTCTTTCCCCCCCTTCCTTTTTTTCCTCCACATAAAATTACTTGTTCATTAAAGATGGTTTCCTCTTTGTCCCAGTCTTTTTGTTCTGCAAGCATTTCTTGTTGTTTCTCATAGTTTGAAATCTCAATTTCTAAGAATTGAAACACGAAGCCAAAAGAACCTCTCCCTTCTTGTGCATCTTCTTTGTACTTTTTAAGTTCCATTTTCAATTCATCTCAAAGTAGTGCCATTTTAAACACCCTTAAACAAACACCCAATTGATTTTAGTCATTCAAATGCAATAACCAAAAATCTAGAGATCACCAAAATAATCCAAGTACTCCCAAGCTGTTTCTTCATGCTTCTTTTTTCCACTTTCTCTTCCTGAGGTTCCACTATTTTGTTGCCAAGTTTCATTTAAAATGTATCTTTTAGAAGTCTTTTCTAAAAAGACTTCTTTTTACTGTAAATTCCTTTTAATTCCAGGCAGTCTTCTCCCTTTTTTCCAGATCCTGCCCTTTTATTCTTTTTCTCCCCTTTCCTGCTTTTAAAAGGTTTTAAGTATCCAGAAATCTTTATTATCCCTTTGACATTTTATTTTCTGCTAAAATGCTTGTTGATGTCAAAGAGGATTTTTTTTTTTCAATTTCTTGTTTAGATCTCTAAGCTGTCAATTTAGGGAAAAGGAGAGAAGAAAAAAAACCAAATCCTTTCTCTTTTCTCTCTTTTTTGCTGCTTCAAAATCTTCTTTGGGAACAATGTTACTTTTTTTTTTTTTAGTTTAAATTCCAGGGTACCTTAGTTGTTGCTTTTGCAGTTTAACCTGGTCAACTAAAACTTTCTCTTCTTATCTTCCTCCTGCGCATTCTTTTCCGGTCGAGTTCTTCTTTGAGGTAACCATTTCTGACCACCACTGCAACCACTTTCGGGAAAGGGAGTAATGGCCAGCTGAGGAAGAGAGATGTGGCTCTCCTCAACCCTGCTGGCAGTCTCGCCCCTCTTCACCACCTCTATGGGGTAGCTTAGCCCCGAAACCAGCCGCTTTGGAGTGCTCCAGCGGTGAGCACGGATCAAAGCCATGCACGATCGCGGTTTTGGTCTGTCCGCGAAGAGGCTCAAACTGGAAGTTCCCTCACTGAATTGCATTTTTGAATAGGTCCAGTGTTCAAGACTATGGGAGCAGTCTTTTATATCTTGAGCCTACATTATAAAGTGTTGTATATTCCAGCTAGGTTGGTGTCATTTGCAGATTTAATGAGTTGCTCTTTATCTTCTCATCTAAATCATTTATGAAGACATTGAAGAATATAGGTCCTAAGACAGAATCTTTGATACTCTACTGCAAGCTTTCCTCCATATAGATGCAGTTTCATTAAAGACTGTGCATTAGGTTATGAATACATCAAAGTTGATGTTGTCTAACTCGCATTTTTCTAACTTATCAAGTAGTAAGTTGTCAGCAGTAGAACAAAATTACAGCCAAATTGACAAAGAAGCATTGGTGCAGTTGCTGGAGTTAAATGCTTCCATAAGTACCTCTATAGCCATTATTTCAAACTAGTGATGGACCACAAGCCATTGCTGGGCCTGCTTGCTGGGGATGACCAAATGCCACAAGTATTGTCTCCTCGCATAATCCATTGGACAGTTTTCCTAGCAGCATACAACTATAAACTCACACATCAATCAGGAAAAAACCTGAGCCACGCCAACACCCTCAGCCATTGCCTGCTACCCACCACAGTAGAAGACGCAGCCCAGCAACCTCAGTTCTCTTGATAGATGTTGTTCCACCCCCTGTAACAGCCACAGAAATCACCAGGCACTCTACCAAGAACAAAGTTGAGACACTGCTCCAAATCACCAGCCAGAATGAGCCCATCCTGAAGCAACACCATTAATGAAACAGTGGACTCAATGCCCAGTGGGACTGACCACCAGGTGGGCCTACCTTTGGAGTCAGGCCTGCTCAATTCAGGAACACCTATGGCCAAGTCTCCAATGCTGCTTCCAGAGGACCTGTGAGCAATTGCAACCAGTCTTCATAGTCCAGCCACCAAAACTGAACTTGTAGATCAGGGAGGAAGAGGCACCGCCCAGCTATTTGCAAGGCTATGCATGCTCTGTCCAGGTGGGAAGGAGTGTTGCGAACTGAAGTTTTCACTGCCTGCTGTTTAAGCGGGAAGGGACATTTGTTCTGATTGGCTGCCCAATTATAAAAGGAACACTGTCAGACAGAATCAGCTGTTGCTGTAAGCTGAGCTGCTGTCACTGTTAGCCGAATATTAGGATTAATAAAAATTAGCAAATGTTGATTCTTGACACCTTTGTTCTTTCACCCGCAGTATTGAATAGGATTAGATTATGGATGAAAAATATGTGTATACTGCATATATATAAATTTAAATGCACATGAAACAAAAATACTAAATAGTAACATGATAAATTTTTGCAATTGCAATTTTGTAATTTTTTTTTAGAACTTGATATTTCGATTGTAACTCTTTCTGGATTTTCTGCTCTTCCACTTTCATAATTCTTAGTTTCCTTTATATGCCTTGCTCTCTTGAAAAAAATCGCACATTTTCTTGTTTCCCTTTATAACTGATCTCTTCCTGGTTTGTTTTTAGATACATTGTATAACTATTTTCCCAGACGTATTTTCTTTACATCTCATGTTAAATAGCTGTTAAATAAACAGCAAAAAGAATATTGCTGATATCAGGCTGAGACACAAGTTCTGATTTAAATATGAAGAAAGCAAAAAAGCATAAGGTTCTCTTTTTAAAAAATAAATTTTATTAAAGCTTTAAAAAAGCATAAGTTTCTAATAAGAGTAATGGTTTTGTTATTTTAACATTCTACCTAAACTAAGCTATCTGTGTTTTTCTTTTCTTTCTAAGGATGTATAGTTTTTTTCATGGAAATTCACATATCTACAGTTGATTGTGAATGGGGAAATTCTTCATATATATTAAATAAACCAAATAAAATAAAAAGATCTGCTTTATTTATATCTATGTACATACATACTGTATATACTCACATACTCACACACACATACCACACAACCATTGCCTGTTGCATCATCATTCAGTTTCATTATTTCAGAGATATACATTATATTTATTTAAACAGATCATGAGTAAACAAAAATGTATGGGAGTGGGAATGATTTCCAACTTCCTAATGGCTTCCCCTTAATTTTGCTTATGGGAAGTCTGCATGAAGAAAGGTGGTGGAGAAGATGGTAGGGAAGGTCTCACATTGCTTGGCTAAGTCCTCCCCCAATCACTTTCCAAATACCATTGTGCACCTTTTCTGACCATGCCACACTCTTGCATCTCTCTTCTCTGACCTACATCATTAAACACATTCCTTTATCTGTGCTGCACTTTCTCACCCCTTTCCTGACCCTTCCTGCAGTTCTTGGGCATCCTTTCACTTGCACAGCCTTCGTGACCCATACTATGGGTCAACCTTTCAAACACGTGCCGCACCTCTCATGCACCTCATGCACACTTCCCAATCCTTTTGCATTTCTTGAATATCTTTTCTCCCTTCCATACCCAGCAGCAATCAGTTATAAGCATACTGACTTGATTTATAGGAAGATAAATGGGATAAAGTCAATGCCGAAGAAAGTCTCATCCCCTAATGCTCTTCACTCAGTTGCCATTTACTCCTGTACCATTTCTCATGCCACGCACACTATCACATTCTCCCCAACCTGTGCATTTTATTTATTATTACTGGACCTTTTTGCACTCCTTGAAAAATGGCATGCTGTCAGGGTGCATTGGAAATGACAATTGTATAGTATGGTAGCAGTGCTGAAGCAGCCACAACTTTTCCAAATTTCAAACTCATTGTGTTATAAGTCTGAAAAGATTTTGGATGCATTCTGTAAGTTAACCCATTTGAAGTACCTTGTTTGAAAGTTGCTCTGTGACACACCTTTTTGCCCAGTTGAAGTTTATAAACAGATAGGAGCTCTAGTGGTATTAACAGATTAACAGAGTTGGAAGGGACCTTGTAGATCATCTAGATTCTAGTCCAACCCCATACCCAAGCAGGAGACCATACACCATTTCTGACAGATGGCAGCCCAATCTCTTCTTGAAAGCTTCCAGGGATGAAGCTCCCATAACTTCTGAAGGCAAGGTGTTCCATTAGTTGATTGTTCTCACTGTCAAAAATTTCTCCTTATTTCCAGGTTGAATCTCTCCTTGTTCAGTTTTTATCCATTATTCCTTCAAGTGCTTTCAAAAATAGCTTGACATCCTTCTCTCTGTGGCAGCCCCTCAAATACTGGAACACTGCTATCCTCTCTCCCCTGGTCCTTCTCTTCACTAGACTAGCCATATCCAGTTCCTGTAACCATTCATTGTATGTTTTAGCTTCCAATCCCCCAATCATATTGTTTTCTCTTCTCTGCACTTTTTCTGGAGTCTCAACATCTTTTTTATAGTATGGTAACCTAAACTGGATGCAGTGTAAGATTTTACTTTTCTCTACATTCAATTTCATTTTATTAGATAGGGCCCAATATTAAGTCTGTCAAGTCCCATCTGGAACTTGAGCCTATCATCTACTGTGTTGGCTATTCCTGCCAGTTTAGTATCATCCACAAATTCGGTAAGTTCCCCTTCTATTCCTTCATCTAAGTCATTTATGAAGATATTGAAGAGTATTTGGCCTAAGACGGAAATTTGTGATACCCCACTGCTTACTTCCCTCTATGTAGATAAAGTACATTAAGGACTACTAGCTGAGTACAGTTTGTCAGCCAGTTACAAACCCATCTGATGGTGAGGCTATCTATTCCAGTTTTTTCTAGTTTACCATAGATTGTCTACTTTGTCGAATGCCTTGCTGAGTCTTAAGTATATTATGTCCACAGTATTTCACTGTGTTGGAGAATGAAATAAGATTGGTTTGGCATGATCTGTTTTGAACAAACCCATGCTGACTTCTAGTTATTACTACATTCATTTCTAGATGTTGCGAGATCTATTTTTTTGTTATCTTTTCCAATATCTTCCTGGGTATTGATGATAGGCTGATTGCTCTGTAATTTCCTGGGTTCTGTTTTTTCCTTTTATGAAGATGGGAACTATTGAGGTAATTCCCTGTTAGGAAAATGAGCGCACACAGGGAGACATAGTGAGAGTAGTGAAGAATAACACACACACAGCACACAGATACACTGTATAGTAAAATGTAGGTTTTTACTTTCAATAAATGTTTAAGCAAAGTCCAAACAAGCAGTCCAAGTCATTCACAGTTAAAGCAGTCAGTTTTCAGTCCAGGGATAATCCAATAACAAAATCCAGTATCAAACAGTTCAGTAACAGACTTACATCAAATCCAAGACGAACGATGATCAGTAAACAGTCAATGCAGGAACGGCAACACTCTCCAGGAAAGGACAGAACAGGACCCAGGTTTCTGGCTCCATCTTATGGCCATTTGAGGAACCACACCCAATTACAATTTTAGCATTCCCTTAAAGAGACAGTATTAAAATGTCTATCCTGGTTTATATATTTTCCAGCCAACAATTTGTTAGGTGGCTTACATTCCTAACATTCTCCCCTTTGGGTAGGACAATATATACAACCTTACATTCTAAGTCTACAATCCTCACAGCAAGCTTTATGCTTGACAGAGATTTGTGTTTTTGTAAAATGATCTGCGATGTTATTTTCTGATATACAGTATTCTAGCTTAATCATCTTACTTTGCACACATTGTCTCACATTTAAATATCTTAAATCTGTGTGTTTTGTTCTTGTTTTAACAATATTTGAAGCCATTTGTATTGCTGATTGGTTGTCTTCATAAACAACAAGATAATCTGTTACATCAATTCCCATATCAATCAATAGTTGCTTATAACAAACTAAATCTGTACATAATAAAGACAAACATGAGAATTCAGCCTCCATTGTTGATAAACTGAAATGTTTCTGTCTAATAGATCTGCATCCAATTAATGCTTTTCCCAATAATACTGCAGTACCTGATGTAGATTTATATGTATTTATGTCTGTAGCAAAACTTGCATCGGCATATGCAGATAAACTCAGTTCATCCTTAGGGTCCAAATACAATGCATAATGCATTTTTTGTTTCAGATATCTTAACACATATCTTAACATGCTTAACATATATCTTAACATGCTTAGCAGCTTGCCAGTGCCTTTCAGTCGACTCAGCGTGAAATCTCAATAATTGGATAACACTGTATGCTATATCTGGCCTTGACCAATTATTGAGATAAGATATACTACCAATCAAGGACTGATAAATGTTCTTATCAAAAACAGGACTTTGAACATCACTATGGCTAAACTCCTGGCTCATTGGTATTTTAGCCGTTTTACAAAATTCCATTTTAAAACTTTTTAGTAATTGGTTAATTTTATCTGCCCGTGAGATCTTCTATCTTCTCCTAGTTCTATCTATCTTTAAGCCAAGATATTGTTTAATTTCATCTAACTGAAATTTTTATCTTAAATTTCTTTTCTAACAGTGATATTATTTTAGTAGCTTCTTGTTCAGTTTTGGTGATTAATGTTATGTCATCAGTAAACAATAGCAGCAATGAAATTACATCATTACTTTCTCTTTTGAACAAACATGGATCAGCCATGCCAGCTACAAAACCTATCTTAGTTAATTCTTTCACTATACATTGGTTTCTGATTGCTTCAAGCCATACTCTTTTTCAATCTCCAGCAATCAGTTGTATTCTCATTTTTGATACCTAAAGGTTTTTTTAAACAAATAGTGTGTTGCAATGGTGCATGCAGATATGCCATCTTTACATCTACATTATTTACAATGTATTTCTCATTAGCTGCCCACACTAATGTTGCCCTTAATGTAGTAGCCTTCAGACGAGGTACAAACAATTCATTGTAGTTGTTTGCTGTCTGATTGAACCCTTGTACTACTAACCTGGCTTTATGGGTAGCAGTCCCATCCACACTAGTCTTTAGTTTACAAATCATTTACACCCTATGGCATGTTCACCTGGTGGTAACCTGACACTTTCATATCCTTCCAACCTTTTTAATGATTCCACTTCCTTATCCATTGCTTCCTGCCAAGCAGCCTGATCCTCAGCAGGATACAGTTTTAGTTCACTATAGTTACTTGGAACTGTATTCACTTGGCATATAACACTAACCTGATATCTATCAGGTGGTTGTGTTACACGGGTTGAATATCTCAGTAATACAGAGCTTACTGGTGGACTTTCCACCTGCTCCACCTGTTCCTGTTCTTCTATTTCTTCCTGTGCCTGTTCTTCCTCTTTAATGGCTATTTGTGGCTTACATATTTCATCTTTAGGGACTATTTGGATGTCAATAATAATAATATCATTGCTGGATTCCTATTCCAGTTTTCTCCACCCAACGTGCTCAAGGAATTTAGCACTAACGCTACAATAAACATGAGCTGTGCCTGAATCCCAGAATCTAAACGATCTATGGTTGGCTTAGTAACCTACAAAAAGTAATTTCTTAGCTCTATTTTGCCCTTTCAGTCTTACTTGTGAGGGAATATGCTCCCATGCTGGAGCTCCAAATATGTGTAGGTAACTTAAATTTGGTTTGTTGCCATGCCAACGAGTGAATGGCAATTCTCCAGTTCTTGTGTTAACTACATTGTTCAACACATGGTTACTAAACATAATGCCCTCACCCCACAGTGTTTCAGGCAAACCTGAATCAGATAACATAGTGTGAGCCATGACTTGTAATGTTTTCCCTCTTCGTTCAACAAACAAGTTATGTTGTGGTCTGTAAGGTGCAGAACGTTTATGCTCAACACCAGCCAATTTCAACATTGTTTGGAATCTCTTGTTAATAAACTCTGTCTCGTATCAATAACTAAGTAATTACTTTACTCCTCATTTTTCTTTCAGGAAATCTTAGCCAGTTAAAGAAATGATGAAATGTTTCTGTTTTGTTTTTCATAAAATAGCAGAAACCGTATCTTGAGTAATGATCCATTATACTCAAAACGTAGCAGGTACCTCCCAAACTGGGTTTTTTTAGGATCAGTTATGTCTGCAAACACAACCTCTAAAGGTTCTTTGGTCTTAAACCAATTAAGTCTGTTTGCAGGAGTAACCTTGCTTTTCTCCTGGCTACAAGTATTACAGTTTAAATATTTGCTACAGGCTTTCAATTTTACTCCCTCTGACAATTCAACAGATTGTTTCAACATTTTGAAATTAATGTGCCCCAGATGTCTATGTAGTAAAAGTATACATTCATCATGTGGCTTAACATTGTTATAAACCGAGTTAGCCATCTGCAACTGTTCATCATATATCACATATAAATCATTTTCTAAATTAGCAATAACACTTTTAACCTCTTTCTCTATTATATAGTTATCTCCCCTGAAGGTTACTACATAACCAAGATTAACTAAAGCCCTTACTGATAACACATTAAATTTCAGTTTAGGTACATATAACATAGTTAAATGCTCATTTACACAAGAACAATATGCAGTACCTTCACCAGATGCTTTCATCTTCCATCCATTTGCCAATGATACATGTTGCTTACTCATAGACATCTTTACAAACCTCTCTCTATTTTTAGTAATGCATTGCAATGCTCCACTATCAACAACCCACAAATCATAGTTTACAGTTGAATTGCTAGACATAGCTAAATTAACATTCTTTTTACCCTTTTGGTGATTACCAGTATTCTGTCATTTTCCCTTGTTACAGAATGTAGCTATATGTTCCCTAGCCCCACAAGAAAAACATTTCCAAACAGTTTAGGCAGTTGAACACAAATCCTCTTCTTGTGATTATTTCTTCCTCAGTTGGTCCATATCTACTCATCTTCTTGCCTCTTCTGACAACCTTCCGGTTATGTCAGTCAATGTCAGTTTAACTTTGGTCAGGACTTCCAGTGAAGATACGTAACTTTCATCCAATGAGGACAGAATGATGTAAACTTGATGCAGCTCTGAAAATATCAGTTCCTTTTCATGTAGCTCTTGAAAAGTTCTTTTCATGAAGTTCAAATGAGCTAACATATCTCCACCTTTCAGAAGACGTGCTCGAAACAGCTTATGTGTAAGATGTATGTGTGCACCTACACTGTCACGAATATAAATCCTCTTCAAATTCTCCCAAACCTAGTAGCAGATTCTTCCCCACAAATACAGATTAGTTGCTGGTCACTCAGTGTTAGTCCAATTATACAAAGAGCTCATTCGTTGTTCTGTTTAAAGTCACAAGATTCTTGGCATTGTCCTCATTTTCTGGATCTCAAGCATTTACATCTGGTGGATTTTGAACTACATTCCATAAACCTTCTCTAAGCAGAAGTAGACTGCACTCCATAGACCAGGAAACATAGTTTGTTCCATCCAACCAGTTTATCAGTGATAGATTTGTTGAAGTGTCTTGTGCCATCTTTACCAGGATAGTAACCCACAATTAAACAGTAAACAGCTGTCTGTATACGGTACTGTGTATTCACACAAACTCTCAGTTATCTGTGCCTGGTATGGCCTGGGCCCATAACCAGTATTGAGGTAATTCCCGTTAGGAGAATGAGTGCACACAGGGAGACGGAGTGAGAGTAGTGAAGAATAACACACACATAGCACACAGATACACTGTATAGTAAAATGTAGGTTTTTATTTCCAATAAATGTTTAAGCAAAGTTCAAACACAGTCCAAGATAAGCAGTTCAAGTCATTCATGGTTAACTCAATCAGTTTCAATCCAGGGACAATCCAAATATCAAAGTCCAGTATCAAAAACAGTTCGGTAACAGACTTACATCAAATCCAAGTATAACAGTAAATTAGGAGGAACGGCAATACTCTCCAATAGAAGAAACAGACTCACTGAGACTCTCTTCTGAGACTAAGCAACCCAGGTTTCTGGCTCCATCTTATGGTCATTTGAGAAACCACACCCAATTACAGTTTTAGGATTCTCTTAATGATACAGTATTAAAATGTCTATCCTAGTTTATATATTTCCAACCCAAATAACTGTTAGGGGACTTACATTCCTAACAGGGTCTTTAGAGCCTCGAGGGTCTTATGATCAGTCTCTACCTCAAAGGTTTCTGGTGCCCCTTCTCGAAAATGCCTCCAAGTCAACAAAACCCATCATACAGTGAATGCTTCTTTCTCCCAGACTGCCCACCTTTGCTCTGTGTCTGTCAGCTTTTTGGACACATAAGCACAAGGCATCAGTCGGCCTTGAGAGTCCTTTTGCAGCAAAACAGCTGTCACAACTACATTACTTGCATCCATTTGGACAATAAAAGGCTTGGTCACGTCTGGGTGCTGAAGGATGGGCTCACCTGCAAAGAGGAGTTTTAAGGCCTCAAAAGCTTTCTGATAGTCCACAGTCCAAGCCAGGGTTGATTTGGCTTTGGTTTGGTGGGCGATGGGCCCGTTTTTAATAGCTCCATCAAAGGGAGGGCAACTTCAGCAACGGATGGAATGAATTGTCTATAGAAGGTGGCAAACCCCAAGAAACTTTGAACTTGTTTTCAGGTTCTGGGGGTATTGCCAGTCCAGCACCACTTTCACCTTTCTGAGGTCCATTTCAATCCCCAGCTTGGATATTTGGTAACCTAAGTAGTCCAATGACTCTTTGTGGAATGTGCATTTTGAGAGTTTCACATATAATTTGGCGGCTAGAAGTTTTTCTGGAACTTGTCAGACCAATTGAACATGTTCTTCCATGGTTTCACTGAAGATAAGGATATCACCCAGATACACAAGAACCCAGTAAAGGTGCGGGTGTAACACCTCTCTGATGAGCTGCATAAACACTGCAGGAGCCCTCTGAAGTCTGAAAGGCATGACTTTGAATTGGAAGCTATCCAGAGGACAGTTAAAAGCAGTTTTCTACTCATCTCCTTTTTTGATGCGGACCCGGGAGTAAGCTTCCTTGAGACCTAGCTTGGTGAATATCTTGCCCTTCGACAGGTGGTTGAATAAGTCCTTCATAAGGGGGTGAGGATGCATGGTTTTGACACATATGGCGTTCACGCCTCTAAAGTTAACACACAATCTCAACCCACCATCTTTCTTCTCCTTGAACAACATGGGGGCAGTTAGTCTTGATTTGGCAGGCTCAATAAAACCTCTTCTAAATTGCTGTTGATGTATTTCCTTAATTCAGTCATTTCAGCAGGCATCATGGGTGGAAGAGGGGGCAATGGGCCCAGTCCAAGGAGGATTTTTCTGAATCCATCCTCTCATTTGATCGTTGGGGCCCATTTGTCTAGCCAAGCAAGCCCCAATTCTGACATCTTGGAGGCATCAAAATAGAGCAAAGGAAACAACAAAATACACAAAAGGAAAAAAAGAAATTAAATGCAAGATATTAATGATTGATTTAATAAAGCAGGGGGAGAACATTTTGAAGGTTAAGCAAAAGGAAAGGAAATTACAGAAAGAAGATTTGGAGAGAATAGTGGCAAAATTAGATGATTAGAAAAAGAAACAGTGGAAAGCAATAGAGAAAGGAGAAATGAATAATTGAAAGTGCCAAAAAATAGGGGACTTCCGGTGATGGGGTATGGACAAATGGAGGTGCTGAAGCTAGCTCTGGGTTTTATGTTACCTTTTCTTGCTGTTGGAGTGACCCTTGGGGGTGCACATATCCTGTAGAGAAACGTGCTGGTGTGGGGAGACTCGAGTTGCTGTGCAGAGAAGGTGATTCTCATCACAACACAGAGAGACCCTGTAGAGATCGACATCAAGAGACCGCTAGTAATGGTGGTCCTGAAGTCTGGATCATTACATACAAGAGGAAGCGAGTGAGTGATAGACTGTGGTGAATGAGGAGTGCAAGTGAAAGAATTTGCAATCGTGATTGAGTGTGGAGTATTGGAGAAAATTAGTCAGAGCGAAGCCCAAAAACAGCGACCAAAGTAGATATGAGTGGTGGTGAAAGCGAAAGGGCTCATAAGATGGAAGAGGGTAAGGATGCAACCAATCAGATAGAGAAGATAAGAAAATCGAAGAGATTTCAGTGACTGACAATAACTGGGGAAAAAAAAAAGAACAATGAGCTTAATTTTCAGGAAATGTGAGAGATTTGATTTGTGGATTTTGGGAAAATTGGAAGGACGAATCTGAGAGGGGGGGAGATCTGAAATGAGAAAACAAACAGCTTTATCATAACTTTAAATATTCCTTGAACAAAACCTAATAACTTACTGGACTCTTTTTGGATTATTGGCTTGGAGCTGTAATAAGTGGAGATCTATTAAATGAAAAGACTATATGAAATTTAGAAAGTGACCTGCAAGACTTTTAAATAGAAGGAAGAACGGTTATAGTGGAGAGTGCAGTGAGACTGTAAAACCAGAGACATTACTCATCAAGATTGTGTTTCTGGTGTGTTTGGTAAAGGAACTCTCTGATTTAGTGATGAAGAATTGAACAGCTATATCAAGACACTTTATGCCTTTCACTCCTGCTGATTGTATTAATTATTTCCACAAATCAACTCAACTGTTTTTTGAATGTGGTAAACATGATTCATATATGGTTTGATTGATATATTAGTAAATATTGAAGTTCATATCTGGATTTAATACATAGAAAAAAAAAGGAGGTAATAATTAATTATTTAAGTATTGCTATTTGACTATAGGCATTGATTGTATTAGATGAAATAATTAATTGTGATTAATTGTAATTAGTATAGATTAAATAATTAACTGTTATATAGAAAGGTTAATATATCTTAAGTTAGATTTGTAAACATTTGAAATACTATTCTATAATATTGATATTTAGATTAGGGATTTCATAGCACTTATAGATATACAGATTATAGATATACAGATTATAGATATACAGGTAGTACTTAAAATATAGAAGAATTTGATACAATATTAAGATCTACAAATCCAGGTATTTGATTTAGAAAATAGCTTTAAAACTGTTTTGGAGAATATATATATTGATAAGAGTGGTTAGTTTATTATATATTAAATTAATTAGAGCAGTAGCCATTGCCATTTGATACTCTTCAATAGTGAATCCTGATTTGGGATAACATATTTAGTATGATACAAAAACAAACCAATTTGACAAGAAATGACCTCTACAACTAATACAACACTTAAATCTGGGAAGATTACCTCAACACAAACAACTGCAGTGGCATTGCCCTCAGTGATGGCACAAAAGACAATTGAGAAAACACTATCTGGAAAGAAACAACAATATTGGCATCCCATCATGAATGCCAATATCCAAGTGACTATTCTTACTTTACAAGAATCTATACTGAAACTTCAGGAAATAATGACAAAAAACGATACTGAAACAAGAGCTGATACAAATGATTTAAAAGAAGAGATAGGAAACTTCAAGGCAGAAATGAAATTAGACATCTCAAAGCTGGATCAAAAAATTGAAATAATACAGCAAGCACTAGAGAGAAGCGAATCAACAATAAAGAAGCTTGAAAGCTTGGTGAGCAACTAAGAAACGTGAGCAAAAAAATGGACGACTCCTTGGTCTATCTGGAAATGGACTAGGCTGCAGCATATCTGAGATTCCAGAACATAATGGAATCTAAAGAAGAGGATTTGGAAAAAGTGATGGCAGGAATATTAGCAGAACTGTTGGAAAAAGATAAGGATGACATTCTGAAAGAACTAGACGAAGTCTACAGAGTGAGCACAAATTATGCAAGACATCATAAATATCCAAAAGAGATCCATGTAAGATTTGCCAGAAGAAAGGTTCAGGATGTTATATATAAAATATCTTGAGAAGAAACAATTACATCTTAAGGAAAAGAAATCTTGGTGCTTAAACAAATCCCAGAAGAGTGAGAGAGCAAAGGCAAGACTATAAATTCTTGGCGAACCAATTAAACCAAAAAGGCATTATATTTAGATGACTAATCCCAGAGGCTATTTTAATTTCATGGGAAGAAAGAAAAATCAGAATAGATTCCGTGGAAAAAGCCCAAGAATTCTATGAACGATTGGTAGGCCCTGAAGAATCAAGTAGTAAAGATGAACTAGAATCAAATTTGCAAGATGATCAAAACTATCAAAAGAATAGAGATAGGAATTTTAGGGACTCAAAAAACATATAACAACAACAAGAGAGAGAAGAACCGAAGACACATAATCAGCTACAAAGAGAGACAGGAATAACAAAGAGCAAGAATCAATTAGGTAATGGATGAGGAAAAGAAAATATTATCAATTAATATAAATGGCCTGAACACTAGGATAAAAAGGAAAAGAATACTAACCAAACTAATTAAACAAAATGCAGATATAATATGCTTACAAGAAACTCATATAAGGAAGGAAGATGAAAAATATCTAAAATGCCCCAAGCTAGGGAATTTGTATATGTTGCCAGCAGACCTCGGGAAAAAGAAAGGGATAGCAGTATACGTGAAAGAGGATATGAAAGCAGAGCTAATTTGGATAGATCCCAATGGAAGAATTCTGGTGTTACAAATTTGGATTAAATTAATCCCAATTCTACTAGTTATAATTTATGCTTCTAACGACAACCAAAAATATTTTTTTAAACAACTACATGGAAAAATAGTGGAACTAGAAAAAAGGAATATTTGTATCTTGGGGGACTTCAATGCCATTGTGGACCATCAGAAAGATCACAGTAGTGGGGGGGAAAAGAGGAAAAAGAGAGAATTACCAAAAGCATGTGAGGAAATGATGATTGAAGTAAATTTGATAGATATGTGGAGGAAATTAAATATGGAGAAAAAGCAATTTACATTTTATTCCAATCCAAATCAGTCGTAGACACGAATTGATATGATGTGGATGAACAGTGAGCTAACAATGAGTTAAAAGAGATTGAATTTTTACCTAACAAATGGGCAGATCATAATCCAATTCAGATAGTGTGGAAAGGTAGGAAAAAATCAAGGAAAAGGTGGACTCTAAACACACAGCTAACTAAAGAGAAAGAATTTATGAATAAACTTAAGAAGGAATTAGACTACTTCTTAAAAGAAAATAATAATGAGGCAACTATGAAACAGAATATTTGGGACAAATGAAGGCAATAATAAGAGGCATAATGATATCATACATTGCTAGGAGAAATAAAGAAAAATATGCCCAACAAAACAAATTAAAGCAAAGAATTAAAGAATTAGAAATCCAGTTACAAAACAGCCCAAAAAATTGTAAATTGCAAAACCAGATGATAATAACTAAACACAAATTAAATTTAATTGAACAGGAAGGAATGGTTTCAAAGTTGAATATAGCTAGACAGATATACTTTGAACAGGCCAATAAGCCAGGAAGATGGTTGTCCTATAAACTTAAAAAAGAGAAACAGAAAAGATTGATTTACCAATTAATAGATGAAAATGGGGGTGCCCAACAGGGAATAGAACAGAAAAAAGAAATTGAATGAAAATTTTTTGAAGACCTTTATTAAAAGAAGGAGGCAAATGAGGACATGATAAAATTTCATGAGAGTAAAATTATTTGGGTGCAACAAAAGATAAAATAAGCGGGGAGGAGATATTAATTAGAGATATTACATGGCCTGAGCTAAAAACAGCAATAGAAAATCAAAAGAACAATGAAACCTGAGGACCTGATGGGATTCCAGGTGAATTATATAAGAAAATAGGAGAACAAATAGGACATCTCATGGTGAAAGTATATAATGAGGTTCTACTTGCAGCTAGAATGCCAGATTCATGGAAGGAGACACTGATCTCGTTGATCCTGAAAGAAGACTCAGATTCATGACTCATACAAAATTATAGACCAATCTGTTAAATACTGATTATAAAATATTTACTACAATTATACCAATTAGACTAAACAAAATACTGAATAAATATATAAATAAAGATCAAAATTGATTTCTTCCCAATAGACAAATTAGGAACAATTTAAGAATAGCTGTGAAGATTATGGACCTAGAATGTAAGGTTGTATATATTATCTTACCCAAAAGGAGAGAATGTTAGGAATATGAGTCTCCTAACAGGTATTTGGGTTAGAAATATATAAACTAGGATGGACATTTTAATACTGTCTCCTTAAGGGAATGCAGGAGCATGCAATTGGGTGTGGTTTCTCTAATGGCCATAAGATGGAGCCAGAAACCTGGATTGTTGTGTCTTGGTCTGAGTCTCAGAAGAGAGTGTATCTTTATTTCCTTCTGTTGGAAAATATTGCCATTGCTCCATTTTTCCTAATTGACTGATATTTCTGGATTTAATGTAAATCTGATACTTAACTGTTTTTGACACTGGACTTTCTTACTGGAATATCCCTGGATTGAAAAACTGACTGATTAACCTGTGAATGATTTTGGACTGCCTATTTTGAACTTTGCTTAAACCTTTCTGGAAGTAAAAACCTACATTTACTGAACAGTGTATCTGTGTACTGTGTGTGTATTAGTCAAACACTATTCTCTATACGTCTCCCTGTATGCGCTCATTCTCCTAATGGGGAATTACCTAAACACTGGTTATGGGCCCAGGCCATACCAGGCTCACATAACTGAGAGTTAGTGTGAATGCACAGTACTGTATACAGACAGCTGTTTATTATTTAATTGTGGTTTACTATCCTGATAAAGATGGCACAAGTCACTTCAACAAGTCTATCACTGATAACCCGGTTGGATGGAACAAACTATGTTTCCTGGTCTAAGAAGTGCAGTCTACTTCTGCGTTAAGAAGGTTTATGGAATGTAGTTCAAAATCCACCAGATGTAAATGCTTGGGATCCAGAAAATGAGGATGATGCCAAGAATCTTGCTGACTTTAAACAGAACAACAAACAAGCTCTTTGTATAATTGGACTAACACTGAGTGACCAGCAGTTAGTCCATATTTGTGGAGAAGAGTCTGCTGCTAAGTGTTGGGAGAATTTGAAGAGGATTTAGGTTTGTGACAGTGTAGGTGCACACATACATCTTACACATAAACTGTTTAGAGCACATCTTCTGAAAGGTGGAGATAAATGAGAGATAGCTCATTTAAATTTCATTAAAAGAACTTTTCAAGAGCTACATAAAAACTGATATTTTCAGAACTGCATCAAATTTACATCATTCTGTCCTCATTGGATGAAAGTTATGATGATTATGTATCTTCACTGGAAGTCCTGCCCAGAGAAAAACTGACATTGACTGACATAACTGGAAGGTTGTTAGAAGAAGCAAGAAGACATCTGGATAGGGACCAACTGAGGAAGGAACAAGAAGAGGATTTGTCTTCAACTGCCTATACTGTGAAGAAATTTTTCTTGTGGGGCGAGGGGACATATAGCTAAATTCTGTAAGAAGGAAAAACAACAAAATACTTGCAAACACCAGAAGGCCAAGAAGAATGTTAGTTTAGCTATGTCTAGCAATTCAACTGTAAACAATGATTTGTGGGTTGTTGATAGTGGAGCATCACAGAGCATTAGTAAAGATAAAAACAGGTTTGTAAAGATGTCCACGAGTAAACAACATGTATCATTGGCAAATAGATGGAAGATTAAAGCATCAGGTGAAGGTACTGCATATTGTTCTTGTATAAATGAACATTTAACTATGTTATATGTACCTAAACTGAAATTTAATTTATTTATCAGTAAGGACTTCAGTTAATCTTGGTTATGTAGTAACCTTTAGGGGAGATAACTGTATAATAGAGAAAGAGGGTAAAAGTGTCACTGCTACTTTAAAGAATGATTTATATGTAATACATGATGATCAACTGAAGATGGCTAACTCAGTTTACAACAATGTTAAGCCACATGATGAATGTATACATTTACTACATAGACATCCAGAGCACATTAATTTCAAAATGCTCAAACAAACTGTTAAATTGGCAGAGGGAGTAAAACTGAAACCCTGTAGCAAGTATTTACACTGTAATGCTTGTAGTCAAGAAAAGGGTAAGGTTACTCCTGCAAACAGACTTAATGGGTTTAAGACCAAAGAACCTTTAGAGGTTGTGTTTGCTGACATAATTGGTCTTAAGAAACCAAGTTTAAGGGGTGCCTGTTATATTTTGAGTATTATGGACCATTACTCAAGATACGGTTTCTGCTATCTTATGAAAAACAAAACAGAAACATTCCAATATTTATTTAACTGGCTAAGGTTTGCTGAGAGAAAAATGAAAAGTAAAGTAATTACTTTTGTAACTGATAATGGGACTGAATTTGTTAACAAAAGATTCCAAACTATGTTAAAATTAGCTGGGGTTGAGCATAAACGTTCCGCACCTTACAGACCACAACATAACTCATTTATAGAATGAAGAGGGCAAACATTACAAGCTATGGCTCGCACTATGTTATCTGACTCAGGTTTACCTGAAACACTGTGGGGTGAAGCCATAAGGTGTAGTAACCATGTTCTAAACAATGTAGTTAATACAACAACTGAAGAATTGCCATTCACTCGTTGGCATGGCAGAAAGCAAAATTTAAGTTATCTACACACATTTGGAGCTCCAGCATGGGTGCATATTCCCTCACAAGTAAGACTGAAAGGGCAACATAGAGCTAAGAAGTTATTTTTTGTTGGTTATGAGGCCAACCATAGAACATTTAGATTCTGGGATCAAGGCACAGCTCATGTTTATTCTGTGCTAATGCAAAATTTCTTGAGCAGGTTGGGTGGGATAAACTGGAACAGGATTCCAGCAATGATATTATTATTGACACCCAAATTGTCCCTAAGGATAAAATCAGTAAACCCCAAATAGCCATTAAAGAGGAAGAGGAAGCACGGAAGGAAGTAGGAGAACAACCACAGGAGGAGGTAGAAGAACAGGAGCAGGTGGCACAGGAAAATCCACCAGTAAGCCCTGTATTACCAAGACGTTCAATCCAAGTAACACGACCACCTGATAGATATCAGGCTAGTGCTGTATGCCAAGTAAATACAATTCCAAGTAATTATAGTGAATTAAAACTGTATCCTGCTAAGGATCAGGCTGCTTGGCAGAAAGCAATGGATAAGGAACTGGAATCATTAAAAAGACTGGAGGTATACGAAAATGTTAAGTTACCACTAGGTAAACATGCCATAGGATGCAAATGAATATATAAGCTAAAGACAGGTGTAGATGGGACTGTTACTCATAAAGCCAGGTTAGTAGCACAAGGGTTCAATCAGACAGCAAATGACTACGATGAGGTGTTTGCACCTAGTATGAAGGCTACTACATTAGTGTGGGCAGCTAAGGAGAAATATATTGTAAATCATTTGGATGTAGAGACAGCTTATCTGCATGTACCGTTGCAACACACGATATATTTAAAGAAACCTTTAGGTCTCAAAAATGATAATATTGATAATAATGATTGCTGGAAATTGAAAAAGAGTCTTTATGATTTAAAGCAATCAGGATATGAGTTGAACCAATGTATAGTTAAAGAATTAGCTAATATAGGTTTTGTAGTTGGCATGGCTGATTTATGTTTGTTTAAAAGAAAAAGTAATGGTATGATTTCACTATTGTTATTATTTACTGAGGATATAGCATTAATCCCCAAAACAGAACAAGAAGCTGCTGAGAAAATTTCACAATTGGAAAATAAATTTAAGATAAAACAGTTAGGAGAAATCAAACATTATCTTGATTTAAAGATAGATAGAACTAGGGGAAGATACAAGATCTTGCAGGCAGATAAAATGAACCAATTACTAAAAAGTTATAAAAGGAACTTCGTAAGCTGGCTAAAACACCAATGAGCCAGGAGTTTAGCCATAGTGATGTTCAAAGTTCTGTTTTTGATAAGAACATTTATCAGTCTTTGATTGGTAGTTTCTCT
>BLBF01000019.1:18683332-18704925 GCA_015471245.1 Laticauda colubrina
TGGTAGTTGTTTGTTTATTTCCGTTTCCATGGTGAACTTGATTTTGGGGTGTGTGTTGTTTAGGTGTGTTAGGAAATTGTTTAGGTTTTCTTTTCCAGGGGGCCAAATCACAAATGTGTCATTGATGTATCTTAGCCATAGTTTGGGTTTGTGGGTGGCATTAGCCAGGGCTCTGGATTCGAATTCTTCCATGAACAGGTTTTCAATAACGGGTGACAGTGGTGATTCCATAGGGGCTCCTTCAATTTGCTTGTATCTTTGTCCTTTGTATATGAAATATGTGTTGGTTAGGCAGTGTTCTGTTAGTTCCATGAGGTCTTTAGCTGGTTGGTATTTATTTTTGATGATTTCAAGAGTTTCTTTTGTTGGGACTTGAGTGAATAGTGAAACCTAGCTAAATACTTAGCAAAACAACTACAGCCCCATGCTGAAACCGCAGCTTCATATGTACAAAACTCATACCACTTCTTAGAAATGGTCAAAGATCTACACGTAGAACAAAAAGATCTGCTTGTAAGTTTCGACTTCTAACTCTCTCATCTGTAATCCCCTCTTCTGTTGCTTTCTAATATTATACTTATCTTTCAAATTGTTCTTCTTTTTGGTTGTTTTTTTTAGTCTTAAATCTTTCACTCTCTTTCCCCCCTTTTCTTTTTTCCCCCCACTTAAAATTATTTAATCATTAAAGATGGCTTCTTCTTTGTCCCAATCTTCTTGTTCTTCAAGCATTTCTTGTTGCTTCTCATAGTTCCAGATCTCCATATCTAAGAATTGAAACACAAAGCCAAAAGAACTTCTCCCTTCTTGTGCATCTTCTTTCCATTTTTTAAGTTCCATTTTCAGTTCTTCTAAGAGTGATACCATTTTAAAAACTTTTAAACAGCTACCTGATTAATTTTAGTCATCTAGATGCAAAAACCAAAAATCACCAAATGATCCAAATAGATACTCCAAGGCTGTTTCTACTTGCTTCTTTTTTCCACTTTCCTTCCTGGGATTCTGTTATTTTGTTACCAAGTTTCCATTAAAATGTATCTTTGAGGAATCTTGTTAAAATTTCACTGTAAGTTCCTTTTAATTACAGTTCCATTCCTTAATTCCAGGCAGTCTCCTCCATTTTTTCCAGATCCTGCCATTCTTTTTTTTTTCTCCTTTCCTGCTTTTAAAAAACTTTTAAAACGTCCAGAAATCTTTTTTTATCCCTTTGACTTTTATTTTCAACTTAGATGCCTATTAATGTCAAAGTGGATTTTTTTTTCAATTTCTTGCTTAAGTCTCTTAGCTATCAGTATAAGGAAGGGAAGAAAAACTTAATCCTTTCCCTTCTCTCTCTCCTTTGCAGCTTCAAAATCTTCTTTGGGAACAATGTTGTTAAGTTTAAATTCCAGGGTACCTTGTTTATTGCTTTTGCTGTTTGACCCGGTCAACCAAAATTTTCTCTTCTTATTTTCCTCCTGCACATTCTTTTCCGGTCGAGTTCTTCTTTGTGGTGGCCATTTCTGACCACCGCTACAACCACCTTCGGGAAAGGGAGTAATGGCCATCTGGGGAGGAAAAATGCAACTCTCCTCAACCCTGCAGGCAGTCTCCCCTCTCTTCACCATCTCTCCGCGGTGACTTAGACCCGAAACCAGCCGGCCCAGGGCACTCCAGTGGTGAGCATGGATCAAAGCCATGGAGAGATGAGGTTTCGGTCTGTCGCTGAAGAAGCTCAAACTGGAAGTCGAGGACCCAGTTTGTTGAGGGCAGTATGCTGACTCTATAAGCCATTTAGAGAGGGCTGTAAAGTATGATAAACCAGTATATAAGTCTAAGTGCTATTGCTATTGTTATACTAGAATTTTAAGATTATGCTGCTGCCTATATTTTTTCATCATACAGCAGTATCTGTTCTTGCCTGTCAACCTCCCTGAATCATAATTTAAATATTTTACTTTATTCTTTATTGTATCAATCTTCTTATTGTGTCTCCTTGCTCTAATATTAATTTATTTATCACTGCCTTAGAAATTATTAAATAAAATATTAAAGATATGCGCTTATAACCATCATAAAAATGTGCAAATATGGTAAATTGTATCACATTCTTTGAGATGTCACTAGTAAAGCATTATGGTAGATTTAAATTATTTAAAAACATTCCCTTTTAACTGATTAGGAGCCACACCATATGGCTTTAAAGATTTGGAAGAGTAAAAAATAATTATTATAATAAATAATAGTTAATTAATAGTAAGAAAGTAATGTTGTTAGATGAAATATTTATGGCTCCACAGCAAATTTCTTTGAGAGATTGATCTAAGACAGTGATTTTCCTGCTTTCCATCCATTAGATTTTGTCAGCTAAGAAACACATCCTCTCTTTCCTTATTTATTTATTTTAATCTGTCTGGTGAGGTCTCATTTCTAGCTCAGCTTTTGTAGAGCAAAAAATGATGGTAGTAAAAAAGCTGCCGTTCAGGGAAGCCAGAGTATTTCCTGACCTTCTTAATAAGAAATTGCTGCATCTTCTTGGAATGCAAGTTTTGAAAATTACTTTAAAGATCCAAACCGTCATTCTTCTCAGCATTTTTCCCTAACTTAAAAACCACTCCATTATAATTGTTTTATTATTTCTGAAAACAGTTATAAACAGCCAAATCTGTTAGCAATAGCATTAAAACATTTAAATATTTCCTCCTTTTTAATGCATAAGTGAAATATCACCAGATTCCCAAGGTTAATTTGTTGTTTACTTTCCCTAAAGAAGTGTATTTGTATCTTATAGTATGTTTATTCCTCTTATTTCAGTAAATAATGTTCATCGTAAACTAATCATTCTGCAAGGTTCTCATCAGATATCTACTCCATGTAGATGGAGAGGGGTTTTATCTGGGATTACTGTATTCAGATTAGACCAGTCTTGTTGAGCTTTAAGTATTATGACAAAAAATTACTGAAACTTTTAATAAAATAACACTCTTTGTATCAGTCTTTTTGTTATACATATTTCATAGTTAATTAGTGTATATTATACTTCAGAATTAGCTCCCTTAACTTCATACAAGTTAATTAGTCAATATAAAGCCCAACTTTATCCATTTGGAATCATCCTGTATGTTGAGCGACATCTGGAATATATGCTGATTAGAAATGGTGGAGGTTGTAGTCTCAGGGTTTTTTTTTGTGTGTGTGTCTAAAAGTTATTTTCCTTAATTATGCCATTGTCCCTATTCTACTATTACATAATTATATTAAAAAATAGTAACTTGCTCTATCTCCAAATGAACATACATGCATAATACATACATATGTGTTTCTCTGATATGCTAATTATTTATTGTGTCTCTAACTGCATCATTTTAAAGATTAACTTCCAAAAATTGATCTGTGTTATTTCTTATGTTCTCATTTGTTTTAAAATTTGGCTGTCATTTTCAAACAGATTGATATATACTACCTGTGCAATTTATAAACAATCAGAAATGATGTTGATTTATAAAAATGTTCATTTATAAACAACCAGAAATGATGTATAATATAATAATTCTCATCAATAGATTGCATTGAAAAATATTTATAGAGAATTTTAACAGGTGTCTTCATCCTGTTTGATTCAGAAATGTATTTTGGGAGTGGACAGTGTTCTATATGTAAATTGGGTGACTCCAAATCTGCAAACCTGATTGGTCAAATAAACTAAGCATTGGATTGGTTCACTAGGAACCAACCCAAAGAGCTGCTGAAAGGCGGCAAATTTAAGCAACTGCCATTGGCTACAAGCAGGCAAGCCAGCCTGTATAAAAGGCTGGACTTGGCTTCAGCCAAGTGTTCCTATTTACTGACTAGTTAAAGAATAAAGCATTTGTTGTTGGAACCCGGTCTACCTCGTGTGTTTTCTGAATAAAACACTGGCGACGAGGATGGGATCGTCCTGAACGAAAAAAAAAAAAACACCTGCACACGGTGATAAGAAGTGCAGATGACAACCAAGATGCCTGGAAACAACGCACCGCCCGCACCCTTCAATCCCAACGAAGAGGATTGGGATTCCTATGCAGACCGCTTCCAAATGTATTTGGAGAGCAATGAAATAGAAGACATTTCAGAGCAACGCAAGAGAGCTGTGTTCCTGACTCACTGCGGGCCAACGCAGTGTTTTCAAGATGGCAAAGGCCCTTGCGAAGCCCCGAGATATTAAACAACTAATGTGGCCAGAATTGCAAAGAATTCTCAAAGCACACTACGCTCCGATGGTGTCAAACTTAATAAAGTGACACAAATTTTACCGCAGAGACCAGAGAGAGGGAGAGACCGTCGCCGATTTCGTTGCTGCTCTTAGACAAATAGGGGGTGAGTGTGATTTCCTGAACATTGACGAAGCGATGAGGGATCGCGTGGTGTTGGGTCTGAGAGACTCGACCGCACAGAGTAAATTACTCAACAAGCCCAACATCACCGTGACCGAAGACATCGCGGAAGCCACAGCTGCTGAAGCCGCGAAAAAATCGGCTGTCACAATGAAAAAGATGAACACACACAGCGAAGAAACAAACCCAACCAAAGACAGAAAGCAGCCTGCCACCACAACCCACTACGAAGAGTCTGGTGAAACATTCGAATCGAGTGAAGAAGACGACGAGGTCCACCGTTTGCTCACGAACAGAAAAGAGCGTGAAAGAAGGAATTGGCGGGAGTGCACTGGCTGCAGAGGAAACCATTCTCGAGCCGAATGCAGATTTCTCGATGCCATCTGCAGGCATTGCAAGAAACGAGGGCATATCGAGAAAGTCTGCAGGAACAAAAAAAGCTACAGCCCAACGAGACGCAGAAATTCCCCAACACAAGCTGAGCCTAAACGAGCTGAGAGAAAGTGGCAACAAGAGAAGCGAGCCAATACACACCAAACTGTCACTATAAAGAGCGCTCAGGCGGAAAGTGGGAAGAAAGTTAAAGTCATTGTAAAAATCGAAGGAAAGCACTGCAAGATGGAAGTGGACTCGGGGTCCTTCCTCTCCATGGTATCGTGGGACACAATAAAACAGCTAGTCTCAGATATCAAAACCAAAGAATTACAGAAGCAGCACCTAACTCTCAAGGACTACCAGGGAAACCAAATCCCTGTAGTCGGCATGGGACATTTCCGAGTCGCCTACAAACAACCCATCAAGGTGCTACCACTGACCATAGTCGACCGAGACAGACCAAGCCTCCTGGGCATTGAATGGTTCGTGCTATTGGGCATCAGGATGACCGGGATCGATCGAGTGACTACAACCGGCTGGGAAGACGACCTCATCCGAGAATTCCAGGACGTTTTTGATGGCTCACTTGGCAAGTATCGGGGAAATCCCATTTCTTTCAGTCTAAACCCCCAAATAGCCCCATGAAGAATAAAAGCCAGGTGAGTTCCTTTTGCACTAAAGGCAAAAATAGAGGAACAGCTGGACAAATTAATAGCCCAAGGGGTGTTAGAACCTGTGGACCATGCCAAGTCGGAAACACCTATAGTCACACCTGTCAAACCCAACGGGTCCGTTAGAATCTGTGGTGACTATAAGGCTACCCTGAACCATGCATTACAACCAAGCGCATACCTGGTGCCTGTAGTCCAGCATTTGCTTCACTCCCTGGGAAAAGGAAAAGTTTTTGCTAAACTTGACCTAGCACAAGCCTATCAACAGCTCCCAGTGGACCCAGAAACTGCTGAAGCCCAGACTATAGTCACACATAAGGGCGCATTCAAGTGTCACTGACTCCAATTTGGAGTGAGTGTGGTCCCAGGCATTTTCCAGAGTCTAATGGAACGCCTCCTAAATGGCATACAAGGAGTCGTACCATATTTTGACGACGTCCTGATCTCAGCCAAAGATGAAACCCAATTAAAAAAAAGACTCAAAGAAGTACTAACTAAGTTCAGAGAATCTGGCCTCAAAGTGAAAAAAGAAAAGTGTTGCCTAATTAAGAATAGCGTCGAATTCCTGGGCTATTTAATAGACGGAGAGGGTATACACCCTACAGACAAAAAGATTAAAGCGATTAAAGACGCACCAGAACCAAAAAACAAGACTGAACTACAAGCCTTTTTAGGACTAATTAACTTCTATAATGTATTCCTGCCAAATAAGGCCACTATAGCAGAACCATTGCACCGTCTTTTAGACAAGAAAGCAATTTGGACTTGGGGTTACAGAGAAAAGCAAGCCTTCCAAAAAATTAAAAGCTTGCTAACATCATCAAACGTTCTCATTCAATTTAGCAACACACTGCCCTTAAAAGTGACCTGCGACGCCTCCCCATTCGGAGTAGGTGCCATCCTAAGCCACCAACTACCTGATGGCAGAGAAGCGCCCGTCGCATATTATTCAAGGACTTTATCCAAAACCGAGCGGAATTACAGCCAATTGGACAGAGAGGCACTAGCAATTGTCGCAGGAGTGAAACGTTTCCACGAGTACCTATACGGGTGGACTTTTCAAATTATAACAGACCACAAACCGCTAATAGGAATTTTGGCGGGAAACAAACCTACACCAAATATCCTCTCCCCAAGAATGACTAGATGGTCAGAGTTCCTAGCAGCCTACTCATACACTCTGACACACCAACCGGGAAAACAGATTTCACATGCGGACGCTTTAAGCAGAGCACCCTTGCCAGTGACTGAAGAAGACCCGGCACCAGCGATGACAGTATTACAAATCGAGACTTGCCCCGATCTACCCATATCAGCTTATGATGTCGCCAGAGCCACCACAAAAGACTCTTTGACTGCCCGTGTTCTTAACTGGGTAGGTAAAGGCTGGCCAGAAAATAAAAAAACTGAAAACTTTAAACTTTTCCGGACCAGACAAACCGAACTTTCTATTCAAAAAGGTTGTTTACTGTGGGGTGATCGGGTGGTTATTCCTAACAAACTACAACCTAGGGTACTTACTATGCTACACGAAGGTCACCCAGGGATTGTAAAAATGAAAAGCCTTGCTAGAAGTTATGTCTGGTGGCCGGGTATTGATAGGGACATAGAATACTGGGTAACCTCGTGTAACAAATGTCAAGCAATTAGACCATCCCCACCCAAAGCACCCATTAGAGATTGGGAAATCCCACGGGGCCCCTGGTCACGAATCCACATCGATTTCGCTGGTCCAACTAAAGGACATACCTTTCTGATTGTTGTGGACGCCTATTCTAACTGGTTAGAAGTAAAAATTATGCCATCAACAACAACTGAATTAGTAATAAAACAACTGGACAGCCTTTTTGCCACCCATGGCATTCTGGACGTCCTCGTGTCCGATAATGGACCACAACTGACCAGCCTACACTTTGAACAACACCTAGCCTCCCTAGGTATTAGACATGCCCTAACTGCGCCAGCCCATCCGGCTGCAAACGGTAGGGCAGAGAGAATGGTCTGATTTACAAAGGAAGGGTTAGAAAAAATGGACACTGGAGATGTACAGCATAAAATAAACCGATTGCTCACACTCCAGCACATAACGCCCAGTACCACAACCAACAAGTCCCCAGCAGAACTACTCATGGGGAGAAAACTAAGGTCACACCTTGATAGATTGCACCCAGAATTCACACCAGAAACCCCCCCCCCCCGACTTCTCTACACGGTTTAGAAAATTTGGAATTGGCGATTTAGTCTACGCCAAAAACTTCACTGGGGACCCAGCATGGCTACCAGGACAAATTACCCAAATAACAGGCCCCAAATCCTACCGGTTAACAGTAGATGATGGCAGGGAATGGAAGCGACACATAGACCAGCTTCGATCCCGAAATATAGAAAGAACCACAGACATACAATCACTCGTCGAAAAAACTGACAAATTGCCAACTAAGGTGGGGGGGAAATGCGAGAATTAAATAAAGAACTGTTAAAAAATAAAACTAATGAAACATATGAACAAAAAGAGCAAATAAAAGACTCACTGTTTGGAGAGACTTGCGTGAAGAGCCCTTCGGAAGGGGCCAGCCAGGCCAGCTCGACCTGCCCGGAGGAAACGGGAGGGAGCGGCAAAACCGCCAGCCTAAGAAACTCAGGCAGCGGTAAAATGGCTGACTCACCCTTCCAGACAGTTCTAGGGAGAAGAACGGATGACACAGCAGCCCCATCCAAACCGGTCAAAGTCTTCACTAAGAATGAATCGCGCAAGTCAAGTCGAGTCCGGAAAAGCCCCACCTACCTGCGAGACTACGTCACCACGTAGGACTGAACTAAGAGGGGAGGGGTGTTCTATATGTAAATTGGGTGACTCCAAATCTGCAAACCTGATTGGTCAAATAAACTAAGCATTGGATTGGTTCAGTAGGAACCAATCCAAAGAGCTGCTGAAAGGCGGCAAATTTAAGCAACTGCCATTGGCTACAAGCAGGCAAGCCAGCCTGTATAAAAGGCTGGCCTCGGCTTCAGCCAAGTGTTCCTATTTACTGACTAGTTAAAGAATAAAGCATTTGTTGTTGGAACCTGGTCTACCTCATGTGTTTTCTGAATAAAACAGACAGCACTGCTCTTTTTTGTATATTGGTTACCCAAATGTTTCAGTCTATAGCAGGAGTATCTGACAACTTCACTTATCATGATTTGGTTCCCATCATTCATATCCAACGTGGCTCATGTTCAGTCTCCTATTTACATTCTTCTATTAGCCATAATGAAGTTTAAGCCAGTCCAGAGCCTCAGGATAAGGAAAGGAAGCTGCATTTTTAATTCTTGTCTCCTTTCTATAAAGTTATTCGAGAAGCCATGGAAGACATTTACAAGATTCTTCAGGATTCAATTTATAAAAATATTTTTTATTCTGGATTTGTATCACTGAACATAATTTTTTTTCTATTTTCCTATATAGCTACATCCTTGGCTGCCACATTCTTTATATTTTTTTATTCCTTCAGCATTTGAAGCATCTTTGCCCCTTCTATTTTCATCAGACCTTCTGCCCCGATTGTGTATATTGTGAATACCATGGTTTTTAATGTGCTTTTATTCAGTTACATCTCAGTAATAATCAAACTTAATTCACTGGCTTTTGAATCTTGTGTAGTTATCAAAGGTGTTGATGCAGTTCTACAGAGAAATTATTGAGTATGTCATTTGTTCTTCTATAACTGTCTGGTTTGGTACAACAATCAAACAGGACAGGTGCAGACTTCAATGGAACAGTTAGGATTGCAGAAATGACCAGCCTGCCTTCCGTTGAGGACCTATATACTGCATGTGTCAGAAAGAGGGCTGACAAAATATCTATAGACTTCTCACATCCTGGACATAAACTGTTTCCTGTCCTCCCTTCAGGATGCATACCAAAACAACTAGACACAAAGACAATTTTTCCCTTGTGCTAATCACTCTGCTAAACACAGAATTCCCACAGCAATCTCTTATGTCTAAGGATATTTCCCATTTAGTAAGGCTATATTACCATTATCCTTCTCATTTCTACTCCCTTGTCTTATTGGTATCTTATGATTATATTATTTTGTTGTTTGTATGCCCAGAACTTATGCACTGGAGACAAATTTCTTTTGTGTTCAATCACACTTGGCCAATGCAGTATTATATTCCATTCCATTCTATTCTATTCTATTCTGTTCTATTCTATTCTGTTCTATTCTATTCTATTCTTAGAGAAAGTCTTCATTTCGCAACAATGATGAAAAAGTAATTTTATGATCAATCCTTAGATTAAAAACCTTTGCTGATCTATACAGCAAAGGAAAGCTGAAATAAGATCATAAACACAGTTGTGGTTTCACTTAATCCCAATTATGTCACTAAACATGGACCACCAATATTTATTTAATTTGATACAGAATTAAATTGTTCAAATAATGAATATAACTAATAGTTAAACAGAATATAGAATAATGCTGATATGGATATCTAATATTTTGCAGATTTCCAAGCTTTTGGTTTGAAGAAAGGCATGTTCTTCAATCCGGATCCTTACCTTAAAATTTCAATCCAGCCTGGAAAGCATAGCATCTTCCCAGCTCTTCCACACCATGGACAGGAAAAAAGATCCAAGATTATGTGCAACACCATCAATCCCATCTGGCAAGAAGAGGTAAGCCATGGCCAAGAAAGAAATAAGGATGCATAGAGTGAGAAAAAAGAGGCAAGATTGTTTTTGCTGGCATAGGATGATCTTTTCTCTATAGAAAAAAAGGAATCATTTTAGTGCTTTATATATATATATATATATATTTTTTAAAAAGACAATTTTAAAAGACTTAACTCTCTCTTCCCATTTCTCCCTATAAAAACACTAGTTGAAAAGTACTCCTCAAGAGCTCACACACTGAGCATTTAGATATGGTTTTGATGTTATATTTGGATCCAAACTATGAGACAAATTGAACTCTTCTTCAATTGATTACCATATTTTTCAGAGTATAAGACATACTTTTTCATCCTCAAAAATAGGTGGAAATGTCTATGCGTCTTATACAGTGAATGTTGCTGAAGCCCACTCATCTGCCAGTCCTTATCCTTTGGCCTCTGCCTCCCAACAATTTGCCTCCTTGCAGCAAACAGCTTGTTTCAGCTTCAACACAGCCTGATTAGCATAAGCAGCTGATTATCAGTTGGATCAGCCTCCCGACCATCAGCTGTTTCAGGCTGCAGGGCTTGCCATTGCCTATTGCTGCCTCTGCATGGCCCATTTTCAGCCTCCATGCACCCCATTTTTGGCCTCCATGTGGCCCATTTTTGGCCTCCACGCGCCCCATTTTCTGCCTTTTCTGATTCCCACCATTTGAAAATGAGACACACGGAGGTCAAAAATGGGGCACGTAGAAACTGAAAATGGGATGTGGAGACTGAAGTGGAGTGTGCGAGGCAGCAATAGGCAATTGCAATCCCTGCAGCCTGAAACAGCTGATAGTTGGGAGGCGGATCCAAGCAACAATCAGCTGCTTGTGCAAATCAAGCTGTGCTGAAGCTGAAACAGGCAGTTTGCTGTTTGCTGCAAGGAGGCAAATTGCTGGGAGGCAGAGGCAGATTTTTTTTTTCTTATTTTCCTCCCCAAAAGCTAGGTGCATCTTATACTTTGGAGCATCTTATACTCTGAAAAATATTTTTTTATGTATAAGTTATATAAAATCTCCCAGATGTAGTTGTGATATAGTGTCCAAAGACACTAGACCAAAGAAATTAACTGTTGTAGACAAACTGAATAGCCCATCTCTTCACCTGTCAAAATTGGGAAATAGAGACATTTCTTCAACAGAATTATTCTGAAAGGGGTGCTTTGTATACTGGCTAAGCACTCCAAAAAGAACAGGTGGAAATTAATTATTCTAAAACCAAGATCATTGTTTTTGTTAAGTGCCCTAATGGTACATGTCTGGCAATTACATAACCATTTAAAACAACAAGTCAAGATTGTTAAATATCTGGAGATTTTTTTCCATGCTATGAGCAGCAGTAAATTTCATACTGACTTTAAATGCACACATACAAAAACCAGTGTTGTCTTTACAAGCCTTCTATTTCTCCAAAGAATCTCAGCATATAGATGCAATGATTAATATCTCCTTGGGTATGATTCAAGCCCAGCTTCTTTTTTGGAACTCATTTATTTGGAAATTATTCAAGCCAAAATTTTGAGAGGAATTTTTCAAGAACTTATTTGAATTTTGAATATGTCCTTCATTGGAAAGCTAACTTACTTAAAATAGAAACTTCTGACTAGCTTTTCATCTTGTCTTGTTGGCATAAGTTTTCTTTCCAGTCCCTGGTGTCAGACAATTCATGCTAAATTGCATTTTTATGGCTATCAACAGGGGTGGGATTCAAATTTTGTAGCAACCAGTTCTGTGGGTGTGGCTTAATTTGTGGGTGTGGTTTGATAGTCACATGACTGGGTGGCATGGCTTGGTCATGTGACTGGGCGGGCATGGCCAGGGGAGGCATGTGACTGGCAAACCAACTACAAGTGGTCCTTACTTCATGGCCAGTTGCTTAGCAACTTAGTTCTAATTTATGACTGATCTTCCCAAAGTTACTTGACCTGTTTTTGGAGTTTTGACAGACACACACACACACACACACGCACACACACACACACACACACACACACACTTTTAACCCTGCTATTCTATGATTCTGTAAGGATCTCCTGCTGGAGCAGGGGTTGGACTAGATGACCTCTGAGATTCCTTGCAGGCCAGCCTTAGATTGCTGTGCTGCTTCAAAGACCTTCTGAAGCCAGGGTTTGTGTCCTTCCTTCCTCTCCTTTTTTTCTCCCTCCCTCCCTCCTTCCATGTATCCATCCATATATCTCATTTACTTTCTCCTCCCTCCCTCTCTTTCTTTTTCTTTCTTTGTCCCTTTCTTTCATCTCTCCCTTTCTTTGTCTATCCTTTTTCTTACTTTCACTTTCTTTTTCTTTTTACTTTCTTTCTCCTTTCTTTCTTCTTTCTCTCTCATTCCCTTTTTCTCTTTCCTTCTCTTTTTCTCTTCTTTCCCCCTCTCTCTCCTCCCCTCTCTCTGTGTCTCTCTCTATGACTCTCTCTCTCCCCTCTCTGTATCTTTCTCTGTCTCTGTCTCTCTCTGCCCCCTCCCTATTGTCCTCCCTATCTCTCCATCACTCTGTATGTATGTGTATGTATGTGCGTGTATGTGTGCCTCCCTCAAAACCGTGGCTGGGTCAAGTCAGCAAGCTTCCCTTGGAGTTCTTTGCTACTTCTTTCATTTCTTCTTTTTGGAATCCAGACTGGCTGAACAATGATCACCAGCCACAATGGAAGCATCCCTTCAGGAAACCCTTCTCCTCTTCCTCTCGCTTCGCTATTCCCTGCCATCGTCTTTACCTTCCAGGCCAGGCAAGGGAGGGGAGGGTGAGTACAAGGCCAGCTGCTGTGGCTCCTGGCTCAGCCGGCCCGAGGGACTTTGAGGTTGGATGGCCTGAAGTGGCCAAGATCCAAGTGAGCATTGTACTGTGGGTTCACCTGAACACCTACTTCTTTGGTGTTGGCTTTACGGAGCTGCGGGTGTCAGCTATGGAATTCATCACTGCCACATAGTTGGAGAAAGTGGGAGGGGGTGGTGTTTATTGAGTAGACAAAATATATTATTTTGATAGTTCAAGGTTACAGAGTATGGTACAGAAAGAATTAGAACTGACTTTGGGATTGGTGCTGTGGTGATGAGGAAAAAGGAGGTGATTTGTAGGATGGGCTTTTGTGGAGAAGCCGGGAAGATTTCGTTACAGATTTCCACAGTATATGCCACATGCTATTCTAATAAAAATACTTTGAAATGACATGTGTCTTGGAGTCACTGACAGGAATGGATTTTCCCTGGAATGCTGATACTAATCTGAAACAACTTTAGCACTCCAAGAGGGGAGCTCTCAGGGGTTGCTGAACCCCAGGATTTATTCCGACAATGGAGCAATCTGAAGAATCAGCCAACACGGGAGGTGAAACAGAAGAGCATTGGGGGGGGGGCACTGGAAGATTAATTGAACCCCAGCTTCCCTTTGGAGGAGTTAAGGCATGCAGAAGAGAGAAAAGATTTAGGAGCCTGGTCCAAAGGAACAGATTCATGGGGAAGTTGTCAGACAGGACCAGAGAAAAAGCTACCTAGAGAAATCATTCCCTCAAGCCCTTTACATACTGCAAAGGAGGCAAATTGGAGGTGTTGGAGCTCCAGTTACATCGGAAGGCCAACAGGATCGAATTTCAAGGGAGAGACAAGAAATGCAGACTACAACAGATATGTTGCAACCTCCAAGTCTTCCCCCACACACCCAGAAGGGAAGTTATCCCCTGCAGAAAGTATCCTCCAGGGTGGGGATTTTATCCTGGTCAAGGGTGGATCCAGTACCAGTGGTTGCCAGCGCCAGCAATGCCCTGGCCCCAGAGAGATTCAATGATCCCTCCCCAACAAAGGGCTGTACAGGCAGCAAGAGGCAGCCACCCCCTCCCTTTCCTCATGCAGGGAATAAGGCAACAATTGGGCTCTTCATGGCAAGCTCCTGATCAGCCCCCACTCAGAGCAACTCAACCCAGCCAGGCCTTGGAGGACCCTTCCAAAATGGATACAGGCCCCTTTCATTCCAGTTCAGCCTACAGTTGCCAGGGCAATACCACCACCACCCCAGACCAGACCAGACCAGATGCAGTTCAAGGCCAATTTTGACAAACACCATGAACACCTTTCTTATTTCCTCACTCGAATCTGGTCTCACATAGACCAATTTGGAGACCAATCTGCAACCAAATGTGATCTGGTTACTGCAATAACAGATGGAATGAATGAAGGCTGCTGCTTCTGACTGGGTGGCCCAACTGCACTACAAACAAGCTCCAGAGCCACAGGATATCCATGCTTTTATTCATTTGCTGAGATTCCGATTTGAAAATCCAGATAGGGTGGCAGAAAATGAGGACAAATTAATGGAAATGAAACAGGACAAGCGACCCTTATCAGACTTTTTATGGGACTTTAGAAGGGTTGCAAGCCACCTTCTGGACTGGCCTGAAAAAATAATCTTGCACTATTTTAAAAATGCCATTGAGCCAGAAGTGAAAAAGGTTTGCAACATTAGGGGAATTCCCAAGACATTGCAATTGTGGTATATCACCGCTCTCAAATTAGACCACAACATCAATCAATAAAGAAGACCTCTACTTGAAGGCATCCTAGGAGAGCTGTGGCCAGAAAACTGCAGACCAGAGCTGCTGAAGCTGCTCCCACTCAACTCACCAGAATGATAAAGTGTTATCATTGTGGCCAGAATGGCCATAGAGCAGCCAACTTTCTGGCCCCTGCACCTGTTCCACAAACTCTACAGGCAAGGTCTAATACAGCTGTCAGGGGTCAAAAATTCAAGGGAACTTTCCCAACACTAGCCACTTTGCTAAAGACACTGTAGAAGTTCCTCTCCATGCAGAAAGGAACAACCCAACCCAACACACCGTTCCCAGAGAAGCCACTGACGAAAATAACCCTATGGTGAGTGGGTCAAAGTGAAGTTAGTAGTGCCTGACACAGGGGAAGCAGGGGAGTTAGAAGCTGTGATAGATACCAGATGCTCTAGATGCTTATTGGGCTCCCCATCATTGAACAATTGGGCATAAAGACAAAATCCCTTAAATGCCCAATCAGATTTGAGCAAGTGCATAGGACATTAATTGGGGGGATCCCAGCCACCCAAATGACAGAGTTAATCAAACTAGAGATGGATGCTCACCGCGAACTCGTACGGTTTATAGTAGCTCCAAGAATGTCAGAATCTGTCATATTAGGACTTGCTTGGCTAGATAAATGGGTCCCTACCATCAAGTGGGAGGTTGGATACAGAAAAATCATAATTGGGATGAGGCCATTGCCCCCCTTTCTCCCACTAAGAAACTACCGCCCAACATGGATCCAGAACCTGAAGCAGTAGCCACCGCAGTAGTCCTCAGTTCACGACCATAGTGGAGCTTGCCTCTTAAGTTGTGATGGTTGTAAAGCAAATTATAATTATCCAACCCAGTTTTTATAACATTTTTGGAGACTTCGTTAAGCAAACGCTATGGTCATTAAGTTAACTCATTGTTCACTAGGGGGCGTTTTGTCAAAAAAACCCAAGTAAACGCCAGTATCCAGCAAAAATGTCATAAATCTCAGTAATGTGGCCGTGAGAGGTCATAAATATGACCCAGTTGTCAAGAGTCTGAAATGTGATCACATGACCTGGAAGCAGTGGTGGAATTCAAAATTTTTTACTACAGGTTCTGTGGGCATGGCTTGGTTGGTGGGCGTGGCTTGGTGGCCACATGATTGGGTGGGTGTGACTTGGTGGCCATGAGACTGGGGGTCATGGCTTGGTGGCCATGTGATTGGGTGGGCGTGGCCAACTCAATGTCACTCACATCAAAGGGTCCCTCGCCTGACCCCTCCCCTCCCAGTCATTCCTTGTCACAGCCAGCTACAACATATCTATAGTTCTGTAAAAAAATATATCTTTTTTTTACTTTATTATCTACATAATACAGATGTACTTTCATGTATCACTGAAAGGAGGAAATGGCCCACAAGCTTTGGCCAAGAGTGTGATCGGCAACAGGCTTTTAAGGGGCTGCCAGAAAGAAAAGGGGGGGAGACAATGTATTTTCCAAAGCATAAGAAAGCGAACATGAAATAATGGATGGAAACTGAACAGAGAGAAGCAACCTAAAGGGCCTGTCACGTAGGCCGACGGATGCAAAAAGTATGTAAAAAGGACACAGCGGACGAGAAAATTTTCTATCCATTGTTATCCGCTCTCAAAAGTGCCCCAAATTTGCATAAACAGAGCGGACAAAAACGGAAAAGAATGGACGGGGAGAGGATGTAGCCAGGATGTAAAGAGGATGCTCCACGGAAGCCTAGCGGATGGAAGCAGATGGAAGCAGATGGCACATCCGCAGGGCTTCCGGGGGAGCACAGCGAAGCGGACGCGCAGCGGAAGGAGCAGATGCAGAGCAGATGCAGAGCAGATACAGCGGATGCATCACGGACGCCTAGCAGATGCCTACCGGATGCCTCGCGGATGCAAAGTGTTCACTGCACATGCGGGGAGGATGCATTGTGACAGCCCCGCAGATATAAAAGGATGCAGCTCGCAAGCAGGTCACCATTCAGAGGAAAGACCTGCTGCCAGACACATCTCCAGCCAACAACCATGGGGAAGAAGAGGAAGCCTATGCTATCTTCTGCCAGCCCTGGAAAGGACAGGGCCACCATCCCACCCCCTGGCCCTGACTCTGCTTCTGCTGGGGCTTCTGCTGCTCGGGCTGACTCTGTTGGTGCTGGGGCTTCTTCTGGGGCTTCTGCTGGGGCTTACTCTGCTGGCGCTGCTCCTGGTGCTGGTGCTTCTGCTGGGGCTTACTCTGCTGGTGCTGCTCCTGGTGCTGGTGCTTCTGCTGGTGCTTACTCTGCTGGCGCTGCTCCTGGTGCTGGTGCTTCTGCTGGTGCTTACTCTGCTGGCGCTGCTCCTGGTCCTGCTGGTGATCCTGGTCCTGCTGGTCCTGCTGCTGTTGTTGTTGCTGCTGCTGCTGGTGGTGGTGTGGTGGAGCAGCCCCTAGAACCTCGAAGCCCCTCTGATGAGGGCCCAGATGGCCCTGCCAGAGGGAGGAAGAGGCATACGCGAGATAGGGAGAGGAGGCAATACTCAATCAAGGAGGAACATGATGATGAGGTGCTTGAATGGCTGAGGGAGAACGAGTTCCTCTGGAGGAAGGGACACAGGCTCTATTGAGACACCAAGAGGAAGCAGGCGGCTTGGAGAGAGAAGACGGAGAGCCTGGGCTACACTTCGGAGGTTCTCCTCGGGTGGTGGAAGCACATGCACACCTGGTACGGGAAGCTGCACCTCAAGAAGTCTGGCCTGGCCGCGGTCAAGCTCACCGACCGGGAGACCTACATGATGGCCAAGTGCAGCTTCCTGGAGGGTGAGGTCTGCCACCAAGGAGCAGTCCCTCTGTCTACCCTCTCTCTCAGGCAGCCCACAGAGAGCCAGAACTCTTCTGGTGAAGAGTCAGCTCATGTCTCCAGGCAGGTATCTGTGTCCCACGAGTGAGACACCCCCAACAGCTGCACTCCCCGTGGCGGAGTGCTTGGAGGACCCCCTGACGCAGTGGGAGCAAGGAGAGGGCACTTCCACCAGAGACCAACCCACCCCCACCCCCAGCTCCACCTCCACAGAAAGCAGGCAGAGAGCCAGACCAGAGAGGTAGAGCCACACTGTCCTGCTGCAGATCAGGGACACCATCAAAAGCAGCGTAGATCTCCTCTCTCAGCTGGTACACACCAACATACCATCCTCAAACTGCAAGCCCTTCCTCACCTACGTCAACCAGACCCTCATGGACATGTCCGAATCACAGTACCAGGTAATAAAAGAGAGGATCACAGGTCTTCTGCACAACCCTCCAGGCCCAGCTGAATCTGCACCGACCCAGTCCAGATCTGCTCCTCCACCCAGGTGATGCCACAGCCCTTCCAAGGCTTTCCACAGGCCCTCACCTACCAAGGCTACGGCTACCAGGAGTTCCAGCAGCACAGGCAGCCCTTCCAGACACAGGTTCATCGAATGCCACTGATGCCACCGATGCCACCGATACCACCGACTCCACAGATGCCACCCACGCCACAGATGCCACCCACGCCACAGATGCCACCCACGCCACAGATGCCACCCGCGCCACAGATGCCACCCATACCACAGATGCCACCCATGCCTCACCTGTCTGCAGACCAGACAGCCCCATACACTCCTCCTTCCTCCACCCCACACTCAAGCCCGGCCTCAGAACATCTGTCATCGGTCTTGGGACGGACACCCCATGTCATGGAGGAAGGGGCGAGGAAGGGGCTCTCAACATCACGGGACTGAGCCAGCTCTCTGAGAGCTTCCTCCACACACCATTCCCTGTTGTCCTCTTGGGGCCAGGCACCCCAATGGTGCCTCAGACCAGCACTCCAGCAGCAGCCAACTCCACAGCACCTGGACCCTTCACCCCTGAGACTATGGGCACACCTCAGAGTGACTGAGAAGAGTGCCAGAGACTGGGTGGCTACCTTTTGACTTTATCTTTGCTTGGGACAATTTTCTTGGGTCATTTTGCTTTTACAGTTTGTTATTAATAAAGTATATCTTTTCTTCACACACTTGGTTCAGTTCTTTTAGTCAATAAAGTCTTGGTGGAAACTTTTAGAAATGGTTTAAGCCTTTGCATGCTTGTGGGATGGGTAAGGATAGCAGTGGGATGGATAGGGATACCTGTGGGATTGGTAATAGCTGTGGGATGGGTAAGGATAGCAGTGGGATAGATAAACCTCCAGTGCAAGAATAGTGGGACTGTATGGTTCACCTTCCCAGGTGCCACACCTATGGCCCTTTATTATCAATAACAATTTAATCATTCATCAACACATTTCAACATAAATACAACTCTTTATTAAATGCCCTGTTCATTGTAGGGCCACTCAACATACATGGCACAATCTCATCAGTGTGATGGGACAGGCTGAAGGAAGTATCCATTAAGCATCTACCATCCTGTCTTGCCACTCCACTGCTCCTGCTGGGGATTTGCACCAGTGTTTCAGGAGGTTGCGCTGCTTCTTCCCTTCACGTGAAGCTCTGTTGGGGCCTTCCACATCCACAGTATGTATCAGGTTTCGCCCACTCCATTCACCAGGCTCCATGTCCCCATTGCCTTGTTGGCAGTCCACAAGCCTGTTCTGCAACACTGGATAGCGGGTGCGCATGAGATTGTGCAGGAGGCAGCAAGCTTCCACGATGTTCCTCACGGTCTTTGGGCAATGCTGCATGGTGGTGAGAAGTATCTGAAACCTGTTGGACAGGATGCCAAAGGCATTCTCCACCACTCGCCTTGCCCTGGACAGCCTGTAGTTGAAGATCCTCTCTTCACGGGTGAGGCATCTGGAAGTGTAGGGCTTCATGAGGTCGGTTCTGAGGGAGAAGGTGTCATCCCCCACGATGAAGTAGGGCACATCTTGTGTGTCATTGGGCAGGGGGTCTGGATCTGGGAAGCCCATGATGAGATTGCATTCCAGCCCCTCCTTGAGGTCACGGGCGTTGTATACCTGGGCATCTGAAGCTGACCCGTTGCCTGAAGCATTGATGTACATGAACTTGTAGTCAGCATCGTCCAGGGCGAAGAGGATGATGCTGAAGAAGCCCTTGTAGTTGTGATAAGTGGACCCTGGGTTGGCTGGAGCTTTGCAGGCCACGTGCTTCCCATCTATGGCTCCAACGGTGTGGGGGAAGTTCCACTTCTGATACCACTGCTCTGCAACTTTCTTGCAGCCTTCTTCAGTGGAGGGGCACTGTCGGAGCTCCTCCAGGTTTTCTTTGATGATGGCCTGCACCATGTCTCTGACCACAATGCTGATGGTGTTGTGTGGTACCCTCCAGCCGTACTGCATGCTCCTGTACATGGTTGCGCAGTGTTGGCCCAGGCTGGACCAGAAGTTGGTGTTTGCCTTGGTCAACCTGGGTCTCAGCCACTCCACAACTTCATCAAACATGGCTGGTGGCATCCTCATGAAGTTCTGGAATGCACGAGTGTCTTTGTTCCTCAGCTCCACCATCAGCTTGTTATACAGTCTGTACTCGGCTCTCCTCGTGATCCATCTTCGAATCCAGAGACTTCTTGGACGCCTCCTTTTCTTCCTGTAGAACAGGTGAAAGAGCCTTTAGAGGGCTTCGCACTGTTGTAGAACGATGGCAGCTACCAAAAGGAGTGTGTGATGATCCATGGTGGAGATGACTAGATGCTGTGGAAGAGTAAGAGCCAGATGAAGGCTGAAGAGGTCTGCACCGCAGGGCTGCTGGACTGAAAGTGAGATCCAGGTGATTTCTCCCCCTTTTTATAGGAAATATAGGCTTTCCGCTAGGTGTACTTTTGCATCCTCTAGGCATCCTGCAGACATCCTAAATATCCGAGATATGTCCCCCATATGAACGTTTTTTCCATTTTAATGCTTTGTATGCGAGCTGCATCCGCTTTAATCCTTTCTACGTCCGTGCTACTAATGTTGCGTGTCTGTTCCGCATATTATTTGCTTCCTCCCTGTGTCCGTTTTCCGCTGGAGCAGATGCGCAGCAGATGCTTAGCGGATATAGCAGACGCATAACGGATGATGACGGACGTATAATGGTTGTTCCCCGTATGCATAGCAGATGTAGAACGGACGTGTTGGATACTTTTTCCACTCAAAAAGTTTTGTGCAGCTCAAAATTTTTTGAGCGGATGAAATGTCAGTAGACGGATGCTGGACGGATAGAGAGGAAGAAAAACGGACGCAGTGAGTACAGAACGGATGCATCGCGTTAACCAACGGATGGCAAGTGTTTCTGTCCGTTTTACATCCTCTTTCCATCCGTTGGTGCTGTGTGACAGGGGCTTTAAACTAAGAAGAAACTTTCTGACAGTGAGAACAATTAACCAGTGGAACTGCTTGTCTCAAGGAGTTCTGGGTGCTCAATCACTGGAAGTTTTTAAGAAAAGACTGGACACCCATTTCTCTGAAAGGGTATAGGGTTTCCCCCAAGTCCCTTCTAAGTGTTATTCTGTTATACTGACACCTTTCCCAGGACCTCTACTCAGAGTTTGGCATCTTCAGTTTTCCTACCTGAGCAGGGAGTTGGACTAGAGGACCTCCAAAGTCCCTTTCAACTCTGTTAAACATATATGCATTTATGTTCTAGACTATAGACATTGAATGCATGTAAACCCTGAAAAATATGTTGTAGCTTTGGGCAAAAGAAAGGCAGTAAATTCACTCTAGGTGTAGGGACCTAGTCTAGTGTAAAATATTGTAGTATAAAATATTAACACATGATAATAATGGAACAATTAAAAATAATACCACGGAGTTTTTTCTGTCTCTGTCTCTGTCTCTCCCTTTTTCTTTTTCTTTCTTTCTTTCTCTCTCTTTCTTTCTTAATCTCTTTCTTTGTTTCTCTCTCTCCCTTTCTCTTTCTTTCTCACTCTCTTTCATTCACACCACACACACACACTTTCTCTCTTCCCCTATTTTTCTTCTTTCTTTCTTTCTTTCTTTCTTTCTTTCTTTCTTTCTTTCTTTC
>BLBF01000019.1:18704935-18716727 GCA_015471245.1 Laticauda colubrina
CTCTCTCTCTCTCTCTCTCTCTCTCTCTCTCTCTCTCTCTCTCTCTCATACACACACACACACACACACACACACACATCAGCACAAACTCACCACAAGGCAACCCACACAATAGGCACAATTCCTGGCCCTTCCCCTACCCCTATCACCCAGCCAAGTATCTGGAATCCCCCATGCCAGCAAGTTCATCTCCCTTAGTGGAGACAGGAATGCATCTCCCTACTAAGCCCCTTGGAGGTTAGGGTGTGGCTCCTTTCCTCCTTGCACCACTGGCTCTTTTACCTGCTGAATATCTGAGCAAAAGGAAAAACGTGCCCTCACAATCTCATGCCTGCAGCCAGAGCCCGATTTGGAAAATGCATGCCTGTGGTGGAGGAGCAGTCCTTCTCAACAAGCTCAACCTGTTGCTGATGCTGCAAGTTATGAATCCAAGCTAGGAGCAGTTTTGGAGCTTAAAAGACTGCTCCTCCACCCCAATCATGCATTTCCAAGTAGCTCCTTTAAATTGCTCCAAAGGCTGGATTCCTCATGGGTGCTGGAAGTACCATCTCCCCCACCCCCCTTAGCCTGTACTCATTCTCATTCCAGGCACTTTAACTCACAAGGGTAAAGCAATACTTCCAGCACCCATGAGGAATCCAGACTTGGAGCAGTTTTGGAACTTAATGGACTGCTCCTCCACCCCCAGTCCTGCATTTTCAAGCAGCTACAGGGGGTTGGGTAGACAAACAGTCCTCTTTTAAACTGCTCCAAGCCTTGGTTCCTCATGGGCATTGGCTAGTTCTCTTCCCCTCTGCCACCAGCTGAGGACGTGAGGATGGTGAGGATGGTTAAGGACGTGAGGACGTGGGTGTGTGTGTGCGCAACAAGCTAAGCTCCAGCAGCGCAGCCTGGAATGGAGCCATGCCGTGCCATGGTGGCTTAGCCAGCCACATGAGCATGGTGGGGAAGGTAGGGGGTGGCAAGCTCTGGGGACAGTGGGGTACCCCAGCAATTGATGGCAACTGGGCGACCAAGTCAGGGGCGCAGTCAGCCAGAAGTCGCTACTGGTTCAGCAACCTATGCCTAATTGCCTGTCCTAGTACACCCGAACTGGTGCGAACCGGTTGAATACCACCACTGGATAAGTCGAGCACTACCTTTGCCAGTCTATAACCTATTTTTATTATACGATTATATGTTTTCCATTAATAATTATTGCATGGTTACTTTTTTAATTTCTTATCATCAATTTTTGCACTAAAGAGATATGCTTGTCAACATATGTCTAAAAGTTAAAACTGAAGGTTTTTCTACTTGTGAGAAAGCTTGTTGTGTACATGAGTGGAATTTATGTTCATAGCCATCATGTGATACAGCAACCTCTGTGGTTTTGGAAAAAGAAAACCAGGTTCTTGTTACAAGATTGCATAGCCCAATTTCTTTTTAATTGTTATCAATTAACCAATGGGCTATTATTCCCCAGAGGTTTTGTGTACATCATAGTAATTTTTAGTAATGGGATAAATAAGAGCCAAGATAAATAAGTGTATTTGCTACGGATTTTAATGATAATTTCCCATGAGATGAAATGCTGTAGTTAATTTAATAGCTGTCTTTATATGTTCGTTTTTTAGTAGATCTAGGTAATACTTGTTCATATTTATTTTCCACACTTCTTACTGCCCATCTCTCTCAGAGCTTAATTAATGCTATTGTCTTAAATAAACAGTACATCTCTGTAGAGTACTAAGTAAGTATGGCATGGCAAGACAAATACAACAGAGATGAAGCTTTGAAAGTTGTACTCATCATCTATTCCTAGGAGTAATACCAGTAAAACAGGCACAATGGCCACCCAGCCAATACAAAACTGTGGCAGAATTGGTTTTTCTACAGGCTTATTTCTTTACTAACCTGTAATAATTAAATAAATAAATACAGAATTCTGTTTTTTCTCTCTCCCTGTCTCTCCCTCTCTCCCACTCTCTCTTTGTGTGTGTGTGTGTGTGTGTGTGTGTGTGTGTGTGTGTAAAATACATGTGTGTGTGTGTAATAGAATAGAGTATAATTCTTTATTGGCCAAATGTGATTGGACACACAAAGAATTTGTCTTGGTACATATGTTCTCAGTGTACATTAAAAATATATCCATCTAGAATCAAAAGGTACATTTAATAATAATAATAATAATAATAATAATAATAATAATAATAATGACAACAACAACAATAATAACAATAATAATAAACATAATATTAACATAACAACAACATCACAAAACAACACAACATATAACATTTATTGGCCATCCATCTTACCTCAGGGTAACTCTAGGCAGCTTACAACCATAAAAAAATTAAACACTGTAAATAGATAAAAGCATAAGTAGAATATTCCACACAGCCAAATAAAGTGGCCCAATTAAAAGATGGGGAGGCCAGGAGCAGGATTGGAGGGGAAGTGGGGTCTGTTCTTGATTGACACATACCTTTGGAGCCCGAAGCCAACTGACAGAATCAGAACTTTTGGCTCTTATGCAAGATCTGGAGGGTTGGAGCCAAGGGTGGGATTCAAATTTTTTAACAACCGATTCTGTGGGCATGGCTTAGTTGGTGGGTGTGGCTTGGTGGTCAATGTATTGGTTGGGCCAACTCAATATCACTCACATCGAGGCATGCATCTCCTCTCCTGGCCTTTTATGACTGTGTGGATGCTGCAACAGTTGTCAGTGTGAGATGGTCATAAAGTCACTTTTTTCAGTGCCATTGTAACTTTGAATGGTCACTCCATACAAGCAAAGTACCAGCAAAGGAGGGGAAAAAAACTCCAGAGAAGTTCCTGAGACAGGAAGTCTGATCCTGCGAAGAATGTAATAAGGGTTAACCGAGAGGCAATTTCTGTAAACAACACCAGAATGTTTCCTTCCTACTTTCCTTACAGGATTAGGCCAGTAATTTCTTCTAACAATCAGTTCTCCGAACTGCTTAGAATGTTAACAACTGGTTCTAGCGAATAGGTGTGAACTGGTAGAATCCCACTCCTGGTTGAAGCCAACCTCACCTGGGAAGGCAACATGTTCTAGAGGTGCAATGACAAAGAAGGCCCTGCCAGTCAGAATACTTGAGCCAAAGGGGCCTGCAGCATGTCTCCTTTGCCAGCATGGATGGGATTAATGGACTCTCTTCCTCAGAGTCAGTATCCACCAGGAGCATGACACTACTCCCCTGCAGGGCCCCCTCCCCTGGGACCAGGCAGACAAGGACGTTGAGGAAACTGAGCCTGAAAGACCTGGACCAAATGAGGAGCATGAACATCAGTGGCATCGACCCAGGTGAAGTCCTCTGGTCCATAACGTTTCCATGCCACCAAATACTGAAATCGGCCTTGCAACTGGTGTGAATCTCAGATGCTATCCACTTCGTACTCCTCTCACAGAGGAGCTACTGGGACCAGCTGTGATGGAGCCGGTCTATGCGGACTGTCGGCCGAGGCAGGGACTAACAGGGAACGATGAAAAACAGAATGGATACGCAGGGTCTGTGGCAGGAAGAGACGATAAGCCACAGGATTGATCACCACCTTGACCGGAAAAGGTCCCAAGTAATGGTGATCAAGCTTTTTCGATGGTCGTGTCATTGGTAAGTATCAAGTAGAGAGCCAAACCCAATTGCCTACCGCTAAAGGCAAAACATCGCAATGATGTCAGTTTGCAAACCACTTATAGTCTTCTTTGGCTCACTCTAGTTGATCGCAGACCATGTGGAACATGGCTTTTAACTCCTGCAAGAACGTATCTACTGCTGGAACAGATGGGGCTAAAGGGAAAAGTTGTGGATGAAACCCATAGTTAGCAAAGAAAGGGGGGACACAGGTGGATGCATGTTGAGCATTGTTGTAAGCAAATTCTGCCACCAGCAGCGCTTCCACACAATTGTCTTGTTGAATATTGCTGAAACAGCGGAGGTATTGCTCCAAAATAGCATTCACTCTCTCTGTCCCCCCATCAGTTTTGGGGTGATGAGCAGACGACAGACACACCTTAACCTGCAGTTTCGGGAGTAGGGTCTGCCAGAAGCGTGCCATAAATTGACCTGCACACGGAATAAAGTGGGCCATTTTAGTCAACATCCACCACCACCAAAATGTGGTTGTGGCACCATTCAATGGTGGTAACTCAACGATCAAATCCAATGAAGCTGCCCCCCATGGTCATTCTGGCATGGGCAAGGGCTGCAAGAGACCAGGGGGCACACCAGGAGCATACTTGGCTTGGCGACAGATCCCACAGGATGCCACATATCCCGACACATCATGTTTAAGTCTAGGCCACCAAAATGTCCGAGAGATGAGGTGCAGTGTTTTGAACAACCCAAAGTGTCCTGCCGCTGGACTATCATCACATTGACATAGGATAAGACCACAAAGAGGACCTCCAGGCAAGTAAATACGATCATGGAACCGCAATAGGTCCCCAATATATGCCCAAGGAGTCTCTTATCTCCCATTCTCATCCAATTCTCGATGTTGAGCTGCCACAAATGGGTCCTGTTGCTGTGCCTCCTGAATCCTCACTCAGAGGTCCATAGGTTCCTTGGCTGAAAACTGCTTCAACGGAATCATCGTCTGGGGCAAGATTTTATCCTCCCTTCGGGTATACTCAGGCTTCCGAGATAGGGCATTGGTGTGTTGATTCCCTCCACTTGGAACATAGGTCAGCTGGAAATCAAATCGAACAAAGAATAAGGACCGTCTCACCTGACACTGGTTCAGTGTCCAAGCTGTACATAGGTATTCCAAATTGCAATGATCCATCCAAACCTCAATTTGGTGATGAGCCCCCTCCAGGTGGTGCCGCCATGTCTCAAAAGTGACCTTAACCGCCAATAGCTCCTTGTCCCAAATTGTATAGCTGCACTCTGGAGTCAACAACTTCCGGGAATCATCAGCACAAGGGAGCAAGGTGCCTGCGGGAGCATAGGCCTGGAGGAGCACCGCAGCAATAGTCATATCGGGAGCATCAGTTTCCACCACAAATGGCTGGCCTGGATCAGGATGTTTGAGGGTAGGCTCAGAAGCAAAGGCGACTTTCAATGCCTTGAAAGCTGCCTTCTCCTCCTCACCCCAATGGAACTTCTCCCACTTCTTGAGCAGATTAAAAAGGGGAGCAGTCAAGGCAGCAAAGCGGGAATAAATGTGCGGTAATACTTTGCAAACCCCAACAGTCATTGCACATCCTTAACCTGCTATGGAGGTTCCCATGCCTGCAACGATTGTACTTTTTCCGGGTCCATTTCTACCCTGGCAGGTGAAATACAATGTCCCAAGAAGTCAGTCATGGTTTGTGCAAACTGACACTTCTCACACTTAGCAAACAGGTGGTTATCACGCAAACGTTGCAACACCAAGCACATATGTTGCCAGTGTTCCTGCAGGGAGTCTGAGTAAATTAAAATGTCATCTAAATACATGACCACAAATTGATCCAACAAATCCCAGTAAACATTGTGCATGAAATGCATGAACACAGCTGGGGCACTGGTTAATCCAAAAGGCATCACGGTATACTCAAAATGCCTGTACCTCATCCGGAAAGCTGTTTTCCAGTCATCCCCTGCACAAATGCAAACCAGATTGTAGGCTCCATGCAAGTCCAACTTTGTAAAGATCTTAGCTTGATGAAGCTGCTCAATCAGTTCAGGGATGAGGGGAAGCAGGTACTAATTCCTCACTGTGATTGCATTCAACTTGCAGTAAGCACAACACAAACAAAGCTCCCCCGATTTCTTTTTTACAAAAAGCACCAGTGCAACCAATGGGGTGGTAGAAGGCCGGATAAATCCTTTCCAGAGGTTCTTGTCAATAAAAACCCACAATGTGGCCAACTCCGGTTCTGACAGGGAATATATCCAACCCACTGGTAATTTTGCATCAGGCAACAAGTTGATTAGACAGTCATACGCCCGATGTGAAGGCAACTGATCCGCCTTCTTCTCCCCAAACATATCAGCAAAATTCACCAACTCTGCAGGTAGATCCAGGTCTACGAGTGTAGCCACAGTCCCTGCACAGGAGCACAAGCAATGGTTGGCACACTTCCTATCAAAAAACTGCCCAGCTCCAGACAACCAGACAATCTGTGGATCATGGGCCTGTAACCACTCCAAACCCAGCACTCCTGGAAAATGAGGCACTGCAGTAACGTAGAACGCTGTTTTCTCCACATGCTGCCCAATACATATGCAAAGGGGTTTGATTGCAGCAACCACAGGTCCCGAATGAGGGGGCCGACCATCAATCGTCACTACCATTTCTGGTGGTGACATTGTTGCTGAGGAATGAACCACTGCTCTACAAAATGAGCATCCATGAAATTGGCTGTGGCCCCTGAGTCGATCAAGGCTTGGATCTCCACCGCTCCCATACCAGGCACGAACACACTTGCTTTCAGCACAAGATGCTTCACCAATAACAATTGTGGTGGAGATGTCAAAGGTGGCAAGGATGGCAAGGTTGGTGAAGATGGCGGGTCTAAGGATCTTACATCCCAACCTACAGACCCCTGTAGGCCAAGTGATGCTTGTTTGCCGCCACCGCAGGCTTCGCTGCTGTGGAAGACTTAACAGGACAATTGGCTGCAAAATGTTCTCGATTGCCACAATAGAGGCATAAACCATCACGACGACGTCTATCTTTTTCTACTTGAGTCAGGCGAGGGCAGCCAGCCCCCAACTGCATGGATGCCAAAGGCACTTCCACCAAGGGTGCCGTCTTGCTGGAAACAGATACGGTCTCTGTCCATCGTTGCACCCGTCACGCTGAAGTATAACATCGATATGAAGACACAGATGCATGAGCTCCTGAAGGGTGCGAGGGCATTCAGTATGCGCCAACTTATCCAGGAGCTCTGACGACAAACCCTCCTGGAACGGGTCTAATAGTACTGCCTCATTCCATTGTACATCCTGAGCAACCACCCAAAAACTAGCAATATAATCCATGAGTGAGCCACACCCCTGTTTCAACTCTCTCAAACATCTGTTTGCTGTTTGGTTTCAAACAGGGTCTTCAAACATGGCCTGAGACTGACAGCAAAACTCGGCGTAATTGTCCCACACCTGGTTGGGCTGGGTCAGCAGAGGCATCATCCAACATGCTGCAGAGCCTGACAACAAACTAATCAAAAACCCCATCTTATCCCGGTCAGTGAGAAAGTCCTCAGGCCGAAGGCTCATATAAAGCTGGCACTGTCCAAAAAATGCTAGAAATTGGGCCAGTGAATCATCAAATTTATCTGGCATTGCCACTGGGCATTTTTGGCGTGGCTGGGCAGCTTGCATTTGTGCCACCTGTGCAGTCAAAAGAGCCACTTGCGGGGTTAACTGGGCAATCTCTGCTCTGAACTGATCCATGGTCACTCCAAAAAAAGCAAAAATAAGTTGAAGGGGTGGCTGGAATCAAAGTGTGATGACCCGTATTCTCAAAATAACCCAAAACATACATTAAAATCTGGTAAGGCCTTCAACTTAAATTCACTGTTTTATTAGTCACAGTTTAAAGTCACAAAAGTAAATAATGAGGCAAAAAGAAAACCAAAACAATCCACATTGATGAGAGTTCCAAAGTAAGCCAAAATAATTAATCATACATTCCAGGAAGATAAGGGAGGAGAGTCCATGGGAAGAATGCCAGCAAAGATAAACCTCTTTCAAAGAAAACATTAAGCTAAACTTTGACTCCAACAATTCTGACTCCATAGTTACAAACTTATATACATAGCACCCAGCTGCAAGCCACAAGGAGGATCATGGTAATCTCCTCCTGAGTAGACCTTGCTTTCCTCTAATCCTTTCCTCCCTGCGTGACCTAGGATGAATAGGGGATGGGCCTGGATCCTCACCTGGATCCTGATCTGACTGCTCAGCCAGCCTCTGCCCTTCCCCAGCCTCCTCCACCACTTCTGGAGCCACACTCCCACTCCCTGTTGGATGTTCCTCCTTTTCCTCAGAGTCAGTCTCCAGCAGGGACATAACAATTGATTATAGTATTCCACATGTGGTCTTACTAGAGTTTGATAAAGTGGTACTAATACTTCATGTGATCTTGATTCTATGCCTTTGTTTATACAACCCAGGATTGTATTGGCTTTTTTGGTGGCAGCTGCACACTGCTGGCTCATATTTAAGTGATCATTCACTAAAACACCAAGATCCCTCTCACAGTTACTGTTTTTGAGCCAGGTCTCGCCTAATCTGTACTTATACCTTTGATTTTTCCTGCCTAAATATAAAACTTTGCTTTTCTCCACATTGAAATTCATTTTGTTGGATAGGGCCCATTGTTTATATTTGTCAAGCTCTTTTTGGATCCTCAGCTTGTCTTCTGGAGTGTTGGCTATTCTTGCCAGTTTAGTGTCATCTGGAAATTTGATGAGTGGGTGGGTGGGGAAGTAGCCAGTGTGGGCATGATCAGCTCAACATCACTCCTGCAGCTCTCTGCCAGCAAAAACAGAGCTGTGGGGGGAGACACATGGCCCTCTGAGCTCTGTTTCCACTGAGAAAGGACTGCAAGAGACTGTTGCGGCTGAAAGCAGAACCTGGGAGAACCGTGTGCACAGCCCTCCTGAGTTCCATTTTTGCTGGCAGAAGCACTAGAGGTCAGTCCTTTGCTGTTTCCAGGGTGGCCCAGATCTAAGCACCCCTCGGCCCAAGCCTTGAGTTTGACATCCCTGTTGTAAGAGAACTACTGTTTAATTTAAAAGGTGAGGGGTGAAAATGAAAAATGCAAGCCCAATTTCTGTACTAACTCCTAGCCCTGAATCCCTCACCTCATTATCATTGAAGAATGCTGCTGTAGTTCTGTCATTGCTGAGTTTATCAATCCTTATAATCCAGTCTTTGTTAGATCCTTTTCAAAACAGAGATTTAATGTTGAAGGGAACATTAATTAATTAATGATTTCAGACATCATTCTCAATTCCAGATCTCCCATTGTAAACATGAGGTTGGAACTGAATCCATTTTCTGCTTCCAGTTCAGGTTCACAAAAGTAGATGGGTAGTTCCAGGCTCAGGTGTCCTTGAAGATTGTCTCAATTCTGGATCTTGTTATCCTTCAATTTCTGCTAGGGCAGGCTATTGGCCTTCATGAAATCAGCTTTTTCATGATCTGCAAAAGCCTCTACATATTTCTCATGAAAGCCCAAGACTTCTTAAACTTTCATTCCCTCCTCTGTTTTCTTTCGTTTCTAGTCTAGTAATGGTCTAGAATTGCTATAAAACCCAAAAATTCTTTTTTTTTCTATTTTATTATCCTCTGGAGGACCACAGTATTCTTCTAAAATAAATTGAATGTGAGATCATATCTGATATCTCTTGTCCAAATATAATATTCTTCCCTGCTGTCAGTTGGGCCAAGATCTGCAAGAGGCCATTGTGTTTTTCCTCCACCATTGTGTTTTTCCTCCAGTCTACTAATTGATATAGTCTGTTACTCCTTTTTCTATCCTTACTAAAATTTCTGAATAACTTCTGGACCATCAGTAGTCATTTTCCAGATATGTTGAATATGTAATTAGTAATCTTCCATCAGTTTTATTTCCAAAGTTGCCATTCTGAATCCTGAGATAACTGCAGGTATGGTTTGCTTCTTGTTAGATCTTGCCTTTTTTGGAAATTTAGATTTATTCCAAATTCCTTCTACCTTACAGTTTTGAGAAATTGGTGTCACTGCTCTTCACAGCTAAAATAGTGAAAGTCCTTCTGTTTGTTAGCTGCTCTTCACAATAACTTCTTATTAGATCCATATGGAAACATATTCAATATTTTAGTCAAGCAAATAATTGAAAATTGTTCAGAGTATTGCAGAAATTCAATGTCAGAAAAGTAATCATAGATGACTGAGGCTTCATTTAACTTTTTTATAAACATATGAAGTAAACTTTACAATACCAGTTGTAGATTTCTCCAACATAGAGCAAATTCAGACAGAAGCAGACATGTTACAGGTTCAGTTCAGAGCAGAGCTCTAGTTTTTCAGCAAGCAAGTTAGTTTCTCTTTCACTTTAGAGCTGAGAGATAAACCATGCCCAGATTCTCTCTTAAGTTTCAGGCCTCAATTCAGCTCTCATCGGCTGACCTTGTTACTAAGTTCTATTCCAGTTCATGAATATACTCTGACACATATCTTGAAAAACATGATCTGTCACATGATTTTCTTGCACTTGAAGCAATATGTCTTAGCATGTCTTCTATAAAAGCATATCTGCATATCTTGCAGTCATATCTGTTTACTCTATAGATGGTGCTACATTCCTCCCCAAGAACCTTTAATTCTTTGTTCACTGTCAAAAGCTGCTTCAAGTAAATACAGATTCTGCAAATGAATATGATCAGCATCAAATATAATAGGAAAAATACAATCTTGGAGGCTGTAGCCAATTCAACCAAGATATTTCCAGGGATAGACTAGGACAGTGATGGTGAAACTTTTGGGCCCTGAGTGTCCAAATTGTGCATGCTCATGTGTATATCCCAAATGCAAGGTGCACACCCCACGCATGAATGTGCCACTCCCAATCATGCACCTGTGCCTCCCTGCATATGCACTCCCGTCCCCCCACATGCACTCCGCCTTTGTGCATGCATGGCACAGACTCAAAGGCCAGCAGGAGACATGCATACATGCATGGTGGAGCTGAGCTGGGGTAACAGCATGCATGCCCACAGAGAGGGCTCTGAGTGCCACCTATGGCACACTTGCCATAAGTACACCACCACAGGACTATAGCATAGAGCAGTAGCATCAAATGTATGGTTTAAACTTTAAAATTTAAAGAGGCCAGATAGTTTGCAAAATTTGACCTGAAATATGTTTATTGCGATGAAGTCTATATCAAATTACGGAGCACTATAATATGCTGAAGTAAGTGCTCATTAACCCTGCTAATTAAATGGCACAAATTAGCATCTAACTCATTTTGATCACTGCTTCACCAGGCTGGGCAACACAGTGGCAAGTTTACCATCTAAAAGTATCAAGGATGTGTAAAACTGTCCTGGATGCCCTCTAGGTGCCCTAGGTGCCCTGGGTCCCCTCAATAATAGTGAAATTGAGTGTAGTAAGTAAGCCATCGAACTAGAAACTGGATGAATGTGAGTTTAGCTCCAGCCTTAGGTACAAAGACAGTTGAGTGATCTTGGCCAGTGATTTTTTCTCAGCCTTAGGAATGGCAAACCACTTCTGAAAAAAACTTGACAAGAAAATTGGAGTAAGTTTTGGACATTATTCAAAGGAAGAAAAAAATAGTGATGTGAGAATCATACAAATATCTCTGTAATAAAATACAGGCACTGGCAAAGGACATGTTCTGTTGATCACAGACTTTGAACCCCAGGACAGAAGGACAAGAAAATATATCAGCCAAGAATGGCATTGAGGAAAATACCAACAGAAAGAAAAAGTGAGGAAAGTGGAAGCTAAAAAGTCAGACAATGGAAGGTCACTAATTAATGTGAAATCTTAACTTTTGAATAACAAAATTTCTTTTAATTTCTTGCTTAATGTCTTCTAAATGCTAAGACAGTAACTAATTGATAGCATTAGGCATGAATTAGAAAATATTTCAAAATATTTCAAGATAAACAAGATTCAAAACAAGATAAAAACAATACAAATATTAGAAAAGAAGCAAAGAAAATAAAATTGTGATTAAGAAAGAAAAATAAATAGAAATGGAAGGAAAGGAAGGAAAGGAAGGAAGGAAGGAAGGAAGGAAGGAAGGAAGGAAGGAAGGAAGGAAGGAAGGAAGGAAGG
>BLBF01000019.1:18726168-18792858 GCA_015471245.1 Laticauda colubrina
AGAAGGAGAAGGAGAAGGAGAAGGAGAAGGAGAAGGAGAAGGAGAAGAAGAAGAAGAATATAATCTTCAAAGATTCAGATGACAGTGTAGATGATAGTCTAGATAACAATGTAGCCTTTTAAATATGTCAGTGAAAAGAAAATCCATTATGTTTTACTCTATCTTCTCTTCATGTTTTATTAGAATATTAAACCTAACAATCTACTTAAGAAAAGCTATATAATCAAACATTTATTTCTCTTCTCCAATTTCTACATATATACTATATAGTCATTTAAGTGAAAATAATTCAATTTTGATAGTGTTTACATTTTCATACATATTATAATTAATGGAAATGTATGTCAAGCATAGCTGTTCATTCTAGATGTTCTATATACAAGACAGTGTTGCCTTATGTTATATTCACCCATTTAAAAAACAATCAAGGCCTTACCACATGTTATTGTGCAGTACATAGTGGCTTGTACTTAGGATACTGATATAGTGTATTAATAGTCACAACTGAATGTCCTGCTCATATAATATTATATGCTTCCCAATTTATAAAATATGACCTGTGCTCTTAATTCTGAAAAGGAAATCATACTGGTGTTGGACTAAAAAATGCTAAGAACAAGGCTGATAACTAGGACCATGTTTCTATAGATGAGACTTTTGTGATGGGCAAAATATTCCTTTCATCCTTTTGGATCTGTGTAACTCACTGTCAGCACAAATATTGATGTTATGCCTCTTAACATTGACCAAATTTATCTGCACTTTTGGGGTACACTTTCAGGAGGCTTAAGTGTTAGGACTTAGATTTTGGTTCAGAACAAATCATTGCCCTACGATGTGCTTTCATCAGATTTTGCAAATAAGTCTAATGAATAATATTCATTAATAATTTCTATGAAGCAGTTGCAACAAGTATACCATATATAAAAATGTAATATTCTTTTTATTTATTTTTTTCCAATAGAGACAGGGTTGTTAGCTACACACTGGGACGAAGGCTACCAACAGAACATGTCAGTGGCCAACTACAGTTTAGATTTGAGATAACTTCTTCAATCCATCCAGGTATTATTTGTTTGTTTGTTTATTTATTTACAGTATATCCCATCTTTATTCCTTTTACAAATAACTCAAGGCATCGAATATATCAATATGCCCTCATCCTCCTATTTTTCTTTATGCTTCACTTAGGCCTTATTTAGCCTGTTCACCAATTCTGATTCATGTAATGTGAATTGGAATGGGAAAATGTCCCTTTTCCTTTCTTTTCAAACAAAGAAGAAATGAATCAACAGATTGATAGTTATGTGGAACTAAAGTTGATTTTCTTTTATTTTCCTCAGGTCTGAGAAGATAAATTGATGATAGGGACTGAGGGAGTTTTCTGTGTCATGATTTAGTGACATACTGAGTTCAGCCTTTCAAATTGATCACCAAGCAATTTTTTAAAATAATTTTGTTAAGCAAAGTTTTGTGCTCATAAATGGGCATTATAGATCATAAGAGATTCCTAGGTGTTTTTTACATGTTCTTCAAACTTAGAACATCCGATAGCTGCATTCTATAATCCTGCTTTGGATGCTTTGAATGATGTATCAAAGTTTCAAATGATTTCTGCATTTTAACTTTCAATCATTGTAAAATTTCAAATATTGTACTTAACCAGCTAATGCAATTCAGTAGATAGAGAGCTGGGCTTGGAAGAAGAGACCAGAGATTAAAGGTCTTCTGGAGACTGAAATTCACTTGGTAATTTTAGGAAGCCTCTATCATTCCACCTGACTTCCTCCTAGACTTATTCCACAGACAAAAGATTAAAGAGGTCTATTTTCAAATTTAGAAAATTTAAATTGGATAGAGGTCATCAAAGGTCAATTCCCTTGTCCATTACTTGATGGCTTAGCCATCATTTTGTTCACAGTGTACCATTCCAATAGACATTCATATATTCAGTGTTTCTTTAGTAGGACTAGGAAGAACGCCAATGGCTCGTGTCTGTTTTAGAACCATTATGAAACACTTAGATGAAGAACAGAATGCAGATACTACATTCAGTTCTGTGTCATAAGATAGTAAGAGAATGTTAAATGATAAAATGGAAACATTTTACACGAACATATACATATACATATACATATACATGTACACATACACATACACATATACACACACACATACATATGTGTGTGTGTGTGTGTGTGTGTGTGTGTGTGTGTGTGCTGTTCAGCTTCCTTCGGGTATTATCCCATGTCATTGTAGTGCTTTTAAAATTGTAGCAACTTTTCAGCAGTATCTCATCTGCCATCATCAGGCTTCTGTATTGAGTTTGTATGTGGGTCAGGCTATCACAGTTGTTGGTTTTAAATTTGAGGCTAGCCTATTGCTGTGCCAGGATGTTTTCTTCTACATCCTAATTGGTTGGGAGTCTTGGTCTGTGTTTATTGGACTTGGAGTTTGTTTGATTGGTGTTTCTGGTTTCTTCTGTCTGTTTTGTGGCTTTGATTGGCTGGCAACACTGTGTTCCTGTATTGGAGGCTTTCACAGCAGCTTGGCTTAGCGTGAAAGGACAGCTATTATCTATTAGGAAGCTAGGTTTCATCTGGGTGCCTGGTTGGGGTGTGTTTGAGCTGGAGGTATCAGGGGGAGTCTGTTTGTGCCCAGGTGTTTGCCTGTACTCACAAACAAAAAAAATCACCACACCATTAGCCAGGCAAACACTTAGGCACAAACAGATCCCCTCTCATATCTCCAGCTCAAACACACCCCAACCAGGCACCCAGATGAATCCTAGCTTCCTAACAAATGACAGCCGTCCATTTACTCGGAGCCAAGCTGCTGCACTAAAAGCCTCCAATACAGCAAACCAATGTTGCCAGCCAATCAAGACACAAAAAAGCCATAAAATAGACACAAGATATTAGAAACACCAATCAAGCAGAACACAGCAAACTCCAAGACCAATAAACACAGACCAAGACTCCCAACCAATCAGGATGAAGAAAAAAACCATTCTGGCACAGCGTAGGCTAGTCCCAAATTTAAAACTGAAACGGCTGTGAAAGTCTGACTCACAGACGAACGCAATAAAGAAACCTGATGATGGCAGATGAGATTCTGCCAAAACGTTGCTACAACTTTAAAAGCACAACTACAATGACGTGGGAAAATACCTGAACAAAGCTGAACAGCATACATGTAAGTACCCATGAAAACTTAAGAAAACAAATATCAGACCTCTACGGGGAGGAAATAAACAGCCAGACCAAAACCTATGAGAAGCTGGGAGTTAAAAGAGCAGGAATACGATGTGACCTGAAATTCCTACGCAGCTGCAGAGACAACAATGCAACATCAACCTGCTTCAAATTAACATTTCATCACAGCACAGCAGCTACTAAAGGTATCCTGAAAAGAACTGAAATGGCTCTACTCAGGAACGAGCTCCACAGAAAGAGATTCCAATTGGATCAGTTAAACAAAGATTTGCTAGCACGATATCTGGAACTGAGCAGCAAAATCCACCCTCTACTTTGGGACAAGATAAAACAATTTACAACTTGGAGAGATGAAACTGAAACCACTTACACAAATGACAAACTCTTGAAGAAACTAAAGAAATTAGAACATGACAGGAAAGCCCCCAACAACTCACAACAACACCTGAAACAATTAGTATATACTGTTTCCAACAGAGAACTCACCAAAAAAGAAATAGATGTCCTAACCAAAGGATTCAATTATGCTATAGCACCCAAAAAAATCCCCACAGAATCATCATATGTGCAGTAGAATCCAGCCTAACTAAATTAAATACAGATGAAGCTGACAGAATAAGACACCAGGTTACTAACATCCTATGCACAAGCAAACCACCCAAAAGCAACTTGCATAAAGAAGAACTCAAAGCGCTACGAGCCCTAATTATACCCCAGCATAATCATACTTCCAGCAGACAAAGGGAATGCCACAGTTGTAATGGATAGAAAAGACTACGAAACAAAATTGACAGACCTACTCCAAGACTCCACATACAAACCCATAAACATGGACCCAACCACATATCTGGAAAAATTAACCAAGAAGAAAATTATAACCAGCCACATGAACAAAGAGATCCAACAGATGATCATCCCAAGAGAAAAATCTTCCAGATGCCCCAAACTATACGGCCTCCCAAAAATACACAAAGAAGGCATACCTCTCAGACCCATAGTCAGCTCCAAAGGAGCACCATTACAAAACCTAGCTAAACACTTAGCAAAACAACTTACAGTCCCATGCTGAAACTGCAGCTTCACATGTACAAAACTCATATCACTTCTTGGAAATGATCAAAGATCTACATGTGGAACAAGAAGATGTGCTTGTAAGTTTCGACGTGGTTTCACTATTCACTCAAGTCCCAATAAAAGAAACTCTTGAAATCATCAAAAATAAATACCAATCTGCTAAACACCTCATGGAACTAACAGAACACTGCTTAACCAACACATATTTCATATACAAAGGACAAAGATACAAGCAAATTGAAGGAGCCCCTATGGGATCACCACTGTCACCCATCATTGCAAACCTGTTCATGGAAGAATCCGAATCCAGACCCCTGGCTAATGCCACCCACAAACCCAAACTATGGTTAAGATACATCAATGATACATTTGTGATTTGGCCCCATGGAAAAGAAAACCTAAACAATTTCCTAACACACCTAAACAGCACACACCCCAAAATCAAATTCACCATGGAAATGGAATCAAACAAACAACTACCATTCCTACATGTACTAATCTACAAAAAAACAGATGGCACACTAGGACACACCATATACCAGAAGAAAACACACACCAACCACTCCCTCAACGTCCAATTCCACCACCACCCAGCACAAATAAAATCCATGGTCAAAACACTAATCACCAAAACCAAACGCCTGGCAGACAAGACTCACATAAAGACTGAACTATGCACCCTGACTAAAGTACTGACAGCCAACGGCTTCTACAAAAGCAAAATCACTGGCTTGATCCACAAAAATACACTAAGACATAATGGAGACCTAGAAGATCAACAGACCTATGGAACAGCTGTCCTGCCCTACATAAGAGGTACTACAGACAAAATCAGTAAGATACTACACAGGCATCACTTCAAGACTACCTTCAAAACAGACAGAAAAAAGCAGCCATCCTTAGAAACTCCAAAGATAAAATTGACCTGGAAAACCAAGGCATATATGAAGTCCCCTGTGCATCATGCCTGGCCACATACATTGGATAGACCAATAGAAGAATAAATACCCACCTGGATGAACACAAAAATGCAGTAAAAAGCTGGAATACACTTCCTCACTAGTCCAACACATGAAAGCCACAAGTCATAGCATCAACTTCAAAGGAACCAAAACCCTAGCCACTATAGAAAACCCAGCCACAGCATTATCAGAGAAGCCATAGAGATTGAAAAAAGACCTGAAAGCATGAATAGAAGAGATGATTCCACCAGACTGTCAATCATTTGGAAGCCTGAACTCACAAACAAAAAATCTCCACATCACTAGCCAGGCAAACACCTGGGAACAAACAGATCCACTCTGATACCTGCAGCTCAAACACCCCAACCAGGCACCCAGGTGAATCCCAACTTCCTAACAAATGATAGCCGTCCATTTACTCGGAGCCAAGCTGTTGCACTAAAAGCCTCCAATACAGCAACCCAATGTTGCCAGCCAATCAAGACACCAAAAATGCCACAAACAGACAGAAGATATTAGAAACACCAATCAAGCAGAACACAGCAAACTCCAAGACCAATAAATACAGACCAAGACTCCCAACCAATCAGGATGAAGGAAAAAACCTTTCTGGTACAGCATAGGCTAGCCCCAAATTTAAAACTGAAATGGCTGTGAAAGTCTGACTCACAGACAAACACAATACAGAAGCCTGATGATAGCAGATGAGATTCTGCCAAAATGTTGCTACAACTTTAAAAGTACAACTACAATGACGTGGGAAAATACCCGAACAAAGCTGAACAGTATATTTATATATCTGTGTTCCTTTGTGCTTTTCAAAAATGATTTGAAAGAAGTATTGTAGACCTGTGAGTCTTGAGTCAATCCCACTCCTGCCATTCATTAAAAATCTCTTTTTTGGAAACTTGGTTTGGGGATGGAGCCATAACTACTTTTAAATTAATTTCTTGTGCAAAAATATGAAAAAGGAGTTGTTTAAATGAATGGTACTATACACATTCTTGCAGGAAATTCAGAAAAACATATTTTAATCATCTTCAAAAGATCATGGCCCTGTAATTTATATAGCTGAACCTGGATGAATGAGCAAGAAGCAAAATCATGGCCCAGGATTTTAATCATAGTCATCAGGGATTCTGTCTGTTTGCAAAAGAGAAAAAATGGGATAATTTATTTTAAATTTTACCATGTCTTGTGAAGTCAGTAATAATATTAACTACACTCAGAAAATAAACATATAGATTGCATTCTGAGGGGTTTTTTGTTGGCTTCTGTTTCTTGTACATGCATATGAAAACAGAATATAATTTTGCCTTAATAATACCACTGAACTTTATTGCTCTTTTGATTAATTCCAAACAGAGCTGAAAATAAATCCATTAAATTCTGTTTCTGTTTCTGAGTAGACTTGCATGGAATTACCTCATTAATCTTAAAAGGTTGATATTTTACATATGGATCTATTTCTCTCTTCTTTTTTTTTTTTTTTACATTTTTACATAGGAAAGTCCTTAATTCACTGTATAATGCTATGCATATCTACTCAGAATAAAATCTCATTGTATTCAATGGGATTTATTCCAAGGTGAGTATATATAGGCTTTTAGCCTATTTGATAATAATTTGATTCAGTTTTAAATAACATAAATTAATATCTTGCTTAATATTATTATCAGCATTTTGGTGTATATGATATTCCAAATTATTTGATTTAATAAATGCATTTAATTCACTTGTTACTAAACTGTATGAGATGCAGCTTAATTCTGTGCTTAACAGATATTTGGATATATTTATGTAGGTTTGTTGAAGCGTCAGGCTATATTATTTATACCCAATTTTACTTATATGTCATGTTTCTTTTCTTTTTGCTTCTAGCAGATGATGAAGATGTCTCTACTGCTGTAGACAATGAATCAATTGAACTTCAGGAAAGCCCCATTAATACCTCAGCATGCAACAGTATAGAGACCTCAGAAAGTGCAGCTTCAGAAAAGCTACATGAATGTTCGCTAATATGCATTAGTGTGGGCAACTCTGGAGCTGAAGAACCTACCTTGAACTGCTCCTTCAAAGAAGAGCTAACAGGATATAGAGAGAATGATGTTGTACCAGCAAACACAGTTAATCTCTCAGAATCTATCCCAGTGGAAATAATGCCTTCCCCAAGTGTTGTGGATTTCAGTGAACTTTTGCTGGCATGCACTCCTCCAGAGTCTGAAGTTAGAGAAAACAACAAAGTTAATTCTGTTACTCAGGCAGATAGTGACGTCTTTATCAGCATAGAAGCCTTATCTATTGATGAGGTGAGTGGAGATATTCAAGTTACCAAGGATTTAGAGAAGAATCAGGATGATGAAGGGGCTTCAGCCCAAGAGGACCAAGATGAGAATGTTGATGAAAAGGAGAGCAAGCTACAACTAAGGACCACGGTGAAAAGGAAAAGCAGGCCTTGTTCTTTGCCTGTGTCAGAACTTGAAACAGTGATTGCATCTGCTTGTGGGGAGCCTGAGACTCCTCGTACACACTACATAAGAATACACAATCTCTTGCACAGTTTGCCTTCTGCCCAATTGAGTAGTGATGATGGAGAAGGGGAGGAGGAACAAGGCAGTATAATAGAGAATGACGAGGAACTGACAGTGAGGGAAGTATCTGAGAAAGATTTAGTTAGTGAGACTGAAACAGTGTTGGCTGAACCTCCTCAGGAAAACTTAGTAGAAGAGAACTTTGTCCAGGGAACTGTTCCGCGCAGCATCTCCATTGAACACCTTGCTGATTTAAATGAACAAACATTGGATAATGAAGGGCCAAGAACTGAAAGTGACAGTGAACTGAGTCTTAGACCAAATGGTGACCCTGAATATGAAGTGTGTGACACATCCTGTTATAGCACTTCTTGCTATAGCACTTCCTGCTATAGTACCTCCTGTTACAGCACTTCCTGTTACAGCACTTCTGGCCATGAGAGTGCCAACCAATTCTCAAGCCATACTAGATTCTCTTCTGTTGATAGTGCAAAGATTTCTGAGAGCACAGTTTTTTCTTCGCAGGATGATGAAGAGGAGGAAAATAGTGCTTTTGAATCAGTGCCAGACTCAGGTCAAAGCCCTGAGTTGGACAGGGAACAGCTGGATAGCTCTGCCCATTGGTCTGAGGAATTGGTAGTTCCCGGAATGAATCTACAGGGGACTGCAGAAAATATAGAGTCTCCAATAGCAGGTCCAAGCATCAGAAGAGAAGGTTAGATTTGGAGGAGAAGGAGGAGGATCTTGAATATCATAACTTAGGCAGAAATAATAAATAATAAAGATCTTATCATATAGACAAACTTCTATTTAATATAGGACATCAGATTTAAAAACCCACTTTTAAATGCAGGTGTGGGAATTGAATTTTCTTTTTTATTGTGCTTTCATGATAATTTATTGTGCTTTCATGATAATTTACATAGGAAATGAACTATCAAATGTATGGTGTAGAAACTGAGAAATATATGGTTCCCACTTTGCAGTCCATGTACTAAGCATCTATCTATCAGATGCTGCAGATCACAAGATTTCTGCCTTATTTCTAAACATTTTTTTCTCAGTTCCATGAGTCCTTATCTACTTTCTCTGTTAATGAGTAATACACCTCAGGCGATAAAGGACGAATTTAACCCTGGACTAGAGAATAAAATAATACTCTAAGAAGCCACCAAATTTAGAAATTTTCAACTATAGATTGGCTATTTAGAAGCTCTCCAATTTTCTCTTTATTTCCTTTGGACTTGAATATATGTTTTGTGTATGATAGGTTCCACATTACCTTAGGTACATATGAAGACACATAACACTCAGCAGTAGAGTCACTAGCCATGCTGGCTGGAATTCTAACTTACAAAAGTTAGTGCCAATTGACAAATGCTACATTTATATTCTCACATGGTGTTTTAAATTGTTATGGGTTTTCATGTGGGGATTTCACCCATTGATCTTTCAAATATCTATCTTTTGCTTTTACATTTCAGTCCCTGTCTGCTATATAAAGATTTCTAAATTGTTAATACACCAAACTTTTGTCAATCCTTATCATTCCCAAATCTTTATATCATATGTGTTTATCATAATGCATCTGCAATCAGTGTGTGGCAACTTTGAATGAATATGCACTTCTGCTCTTTCTTATCCATAGGTGATTGCCCTTTGCTACATAATTCTCAGCCAATCAACCAGCTTCCTTCATTGAGACCTGATCACCATCAGTACCCAACTGTTGATGAGCCTCTCCCACCAAGTAAGATTCAGATTTTATATTATTTAATTTAACTCATCTAAAAGGTAAAAATCAATATCTCCTGTATGTACATATGAACCTTGCAAGATAAATTTTAAGTTTGCTAAAATATAATCTGTCACCATCTGTCTTTTGTTTTTCCTTTTATTCCTGAAATACTTTTTTTTTTACGGATGCACTACGATTTTTGCTGGATTTGTTTTCCTTGATTCTATGCCCGTGATGGCGAACTATGGCACATGTGCCAGAGGTGCCATGTAGAGCCCTCTCTCTCAGCACATGAGCTGTTGCCCCAGCTCAGATCTGCTGCATATGCGCACGTGCCTTCTGTCGGACAGCTACTCTTTGGGCTTCTGCCATGCAGGCATGGAGTGAGGTGCATGTGTGGGGGCATATGTACACAAAGGTAAATGCACATGTGCATAGGTGGGTGGGCGTATGTGATGGGGTATTCATGCATTTAATTTTGGCAATACATGCTTTGGGCACTCAGTGCTGAAAAGGTTAGCCATCACTGTTCTATGCTGTTTCATAATTACAGTTTATGATTTCTTCTCTGGTCATTTGCATATTGGTATACTTTTTAAGTACATTGTTTTGAACAATAAGAAAGTACCCAATAATTATTTGAGGAAATTATTATCTATAGGACCCAGTATTGTTTTTAAAAGGAAGTTCTAAAACATGGAAATAGAGACAAGACCAGAGGTGGTATTCGGCAGTTCTGACCAGTCCTGGAGAACCCGAAGCGTAAATTTTGAGTAGTTTGGAGAACTGGCAAATACCACCTCCGGCTGGAGATTTTACAGTATCCTTCCCTTGCTACACCCACCAAGCCACACCCACAGAACCAGTAGTAAAAAAATTTGAATCCCACAACTGGACAAGACGGAAACATTGGGTTGATTGAATGTATATTCCCCCCCCCCCCCAGGTATCATAGTGCATTTAAGTCCTAGTTTATTTCAGAAAGCACAGAAAATCATCCCGATAGGTTGTGGCTATGATGAGTTAAATCTTCAGTTACTTTTCAAAGATGAAGAGAACTATTCAAAGAGAATGTATTCTACTAAGAGGATCCCACCAAGTCGAAATTACCACTTCATTTGAATTTTGCCTGTATGATTTTCAGACAGCAAGCAGCATATAAATGTGGATGGGTTTGATAGTGAACCATTCATATTTGTTATATGTTTGAATCCTTCTGCAAAATATATCTACAAAATAAGTACAGTAAAATTAATACTTTTAGTTAAAAGTGTCCTGCATTAATAAATGCTGACCACTTGAGGGCATGCTCTGATCTATAATACTTCACATGTTTGTCACCTTTCAGGTTTGAAAAATAACATTTATAAATAATTCATAGTCTTGGTATTAGCCAACCTAATCATTGGATTTGATTCTGTTCTTGTTAATTTAATAAAAGCCAAAAGAAATCTTCAGTCATTTAATGCTCAGAAACCTCCACGAACCATTGATATATAACATGACAATATCACATAATAGGTAAAATCTTTCTTTTACCAAGGAGTTTGCAACTCAGATCAAATTGCTTTCTGTTATTGCTTAAGAATAATTATTTATTTACTTATTTATATCAATTTTTATTATTTTTACAAATAACTCAAGGCGGCAAACATATCCAACACACCTTCCTCCTATTTTCCCCATAACAATAACCTGTGAGATGGGTTGAGTTGAGAGAAAGTGACTGGCCCAAAGTCATTCAGTTGGCTTTCATGTCTAAAGCAGAATTTGAACTCATTGTCTCCTACTTTCTAGTCTGATGCCTTAACTACAAGACCAAATTGGCTCCCAGGAACAATATTGTCATTGTTATATAACAAATTCAAATGTACTGAATTATTGCAAAACTCCTGTGGGAATGAAATTTGGCAAATTTGAGGTTGCTTCAGTGCTACCAGACAGCCACATTACCATTCAAAGATTCAAAGGATCAGTCCCAATGTAGTCCTGTAGAGGCCAAGTAAACTGCTCCCACCATTGGTTACCAGGGAGCAGTCAGCCATGGTCATGGCAGCAGGACATCAGAAATTGTTCCAGATCATATTGTTTTTGGTTTTTGTTTTGTCCTTCATCATTCTGTTTAGGAAAGGAAATATATATGAAACAGAGATCCAGTGGGTCATGGATTATGTAGCATTGTTTATTAACAAGAGAATAAAGAACTAATTCATTATTTCCCATTATTATGCCTCCTGTTCTGTGTTTCTGAATATAGCTTTTTTTTTTCCTTTTGTGGTTAAAGGCCTGTCACATAGGCCGACGGATGCAAAACGTATGTAAAAAGGACACAGCAGACAAGAAAATGTTCCATCCGTTGTTATCCACTCTCAAAAGTGCCCCAAATTTGCATAACCAGAGCGGACAACAACGGAAAGGAATGGACGGGGAGAGGACGTAGCGAGGATGTAAAGCGGATACTCCCTGGAAGCCTCGTGGATGGAAGGGGATGGAAGCGGTTGGCACATCCACAGGGTTTCCGGGGGAGTACAGCGAAGCAGACGTGCAACGGAAGGAATGGATGCAGAGCGGATGCCTAGCGGATGAAGCGGATGCATCACGGAAGCCTAGCGGATGCCTAGCGGATGCCTAGCGGATGCAAAGCGTTCACTGCACATGCGGGGAGGATGCATTGCGTCAGCCCCGCAGATATAAAAGGATGTGGCATGCAAGCAGGTCACCATTCAGAGGAAAGACCTGCTGCCAAACACAGCTCCAGCAAACAACCATGGGGAAGAAGAGGAAGCCTGTGCCATCTGCTGCTAAACCTGGCAAGAAGGACAGGGCCACCATCCCACCCCCTGGCCCTGACTCTGCTTCTCCTGGGGCTTCTGCTGCTCAGGCTGACTCTTCTGGTGCTGGGGTTTCTGCTGGCGCTGCTCCTGGTGCTGGGGCTTCTGCTGGGGCTTACTCTGCTCGCGCTGCTCCTGGTGCTGGGGCTTCTGCTGGGGCTTACTCTGCTGGCGCTGCTCCTGGTGCTGGGGCTTCTGCTGGGGCTTACTCTGCTGGTGTTGCTCCTGGTCCTGCTGGTGCTCCTGGTGCTCCTGGTCCTGCTGGTCCTGCTAGTACTGCTGGTTGTGCTGGTGCTCCTGGTCATGCTGGTGCTGCTGGTGCTTACTCTGCTGCTGGTCCTGCTGGTGCTCCTGGTGCTCCTCGTGCTGCTGGTCCTGCTGGTCCTGCTTTTGCTGCTACTGTTGTTGTTGCTGCTGCTAGTGGTGGTGGTGTGGTGGAGCAGCCCCTAGAACCTTGAAGCCCCTCTGATGAGGGCCCAGATGGCCCTGCCAGAGGGAGGAAGAGGCATACGCGAGAACGGGAGAGGAGGCAATACTCCATCGAAGAGGAACATGAGGATGAGGTACTCGAATGGCTGAGAGAGAACGAGTACCTATGGCGGAAGGGACACAGGCTCTATCGAGAAACCAAAAGGAAGCAGGCTGCTTGGAAAGAGAAGGCGGAGAGCCTGAGCTACACTTCAGAGGTCCTCCTCAGGTGGTGGAAGCACATGCACACCTGGTTCGGGAAGCTACGCCTGAAGAAATCTGGCCAGGCCACGGTCAAGCTCACCGACCGGGAGACCTACGTGATGGCCAAGTGCAGCTTCTTGGAGGGTGAGATCTGCCACCGAGGAGCAGCCCCTCTGTCTACCCTCTCTCTCAGGCAGCCCACAGAGAGCCAGTCCTCTTCTGGCCAAGAGTCAGCTCCTGTGTCCAGGCAGGTATCTTTGGAGCGCCCCACGATGGAGACCCCCCCGACAGCTGCACTCCCTGTGGCGGAGCGCATGGAGGACCCCCTGATGCAGTGGGAGCAAGGAGAGGGCACTTCCACCAGAGACCAACCCACATCACCCGCAGCTCCACCTCCACAGAAAGCAGGCAAAGAGGCAGACTGGAGGGGCAGAGCCACACTGTCCTGCTGGAGATCAGGGACACCATCAAAAGCAGCGTAGATCTCCTCTCTCAGCTGGTAGACACCGACATACCATCCTCAAACTGCAAGCCCTTCCTCACCTACGTCAACCAGACCCTCATGGACAAGTCCGAATCACAGTACCAGGTGATAAAGGAGAGGATCACTGGTTTCTGCACTACCCTCCAGGGCCACCTGAACCTGCTCTGATCCAGTCCAGGTCTGCTCCTCCACCCCAGGTGATGTCACAGCCCTTCCAAGGCTTTCCACAGGCCTTCACCTACCAAGGCTACGGCTACCAGGAGTTCCAGCAGCACAGGCAGCCCTTCCCAGTCCAGGCACAGGTTCATCGTGTGCCACCGATGCCACAGATGCCACAGATGCCACCCACGCCTCACCTCGCTCAGCTGCAGACCAGACAGCCCCACTACACTGCTCCTTCCTCCAATCCACAACCAAGCCTGGTCTCAGAACATCTGTCATCAGTCTTGGGACTGACACCCTATGTCATGGAGGAAGGGGCTCTCAGCATCACAGGACTGAGCCAGCTCTCTGAGAGCTTCTTCCACACACCTTCCCGTTGTCCTCTTGGAGCCAGGCACCACAATAGCGCCTCAGACCAGCACTCCAGCAGCAGCCACTTCCACAGCACGTGGACACTTCACCCCTGAGACTATGGGCACACCTCAGAGTGACTGAGAAGAGTGCCAGAGACTGGGTTGCTACCTGTTGACTTTATCTTTGCTTGGGACACTTTACTTGGGTCATTTTGCTTTTACAGTTTGTTATTAATAAAGTATATCTTTGCTTCACACACTTGGTTCATTTATTTTAGTAAATAAAGTCTTGGTGGAAACTTTTAGAAATGGCTTAAGCCTGTGCATGCTTGTGGGATGGGTAAGGATAGCAGTGAGATGGGCAGGGATACCTGTGGGATGGGTAATAGCTGTGGGATGGGTTGAGATAGCAGTGGGATGGGCAGGGATATCTGTGGGATGGGTAATAGCTGTGGGATAGATAAACCTCCAGTGCAAGCATAGTGGGACTGTATGGTCCACCCTCCCAGGTGTCACACCTATGGCCCTTTATTATCAATAACAATGTAATCATTCATCCACCCATTTCAACATAAACACAACTCTTTATTAAATTCCCTGTTCATTGTAGGCCCACTCAACATACATGGAACAATCTCATCCATGTGATGAGACAGGCTGAAGGAAGCATCCATTAAGCATCTACCATCCTGTCTTGCCACTCCACTGCTCCAGGTGGGGAGTTGCACCAGTGTTTCAGGAGGTTGCGCTGCTTCTTCCCTTCACGTGAAGCTCTGTTGGGGCTTTGCACATCCACAGTATCTATCAGGTTTTGCCCTTGCCTCCATTCACCAGGCTCCATGTCCCCATTGCCTTCTTGGCAGTCCACAAGTCTGTTCTGCAACACTGGGTAGCGAGTGTGCATGAGATTGTGCAGGATGCAGCAAGCTTCCACGATCCTCCTCACGGTCTCTGGGTGATGCTGCATGGTGGTGAGAAGTACCTGGAACCTGTTGGCCAGGATGCCAAAGGCGTTCTCCACCATCTGTCTTGCCCTGGACAGCCTGTAGTTGAAGATCCTCTCTTCACGGGTGAGCCATCTGGAAGTGTAGGGCTTCATGAGGTAGGTTCTGAGGGAGAAGGCATCATTCCCCACAATGAAGTAAGGCACATCTTGTGTGTCATTCGGCAGGGGGTCTGGATCTGGGAAGCCCATGATGAGATTGCGTTCCAGCCCCTCCTTGAGGTGACTGGCATTGTATACCTGGGCATCTGAAGATGACCCGTTGCCTGAAGCATCGATGTACATGAACTTGTAGTCAGCATCGACCATAGCGAAGAGGATGATGCTGAAGAAGCCCTTGTAGTTGTAATAAGTGGACCCTAAGTTGGCTGGAGCTTTGCAGGTCACGTGCTTGCCATCTATGGCTCCAACGGTATGGGGGAAGTTCCACTTCTGATACCACTGTTCTGCAGCTTTCTTCCAGCCTTCTTCAGTGGAGGGACACTGGAGGAGCTCCTCCAGGAATCCTTCGAAGATGGCCTGCACCACTTCTCTGACCACAATGCTGATGGTGTTGTGTGGCACCCTCCAGGTGTACTGCATGCTCCTGTACGTGGTCCTGGAGGCCTGGTGGCGCAGAGGCAGTGCCACCTTCAGCACGAGTGGAATGCACGAGTGTCTTTCTTCCTCAGCTCCACCATCAGCTTGTTATACAGTCCATACTCGGCTCTTCTCGCAATCCATCTTTGGACCCAGACACTTCTTGGATGCCTCCTTTTCTTCATGTAGAACAGTTGAAAGAGCCTGTAGATGGCTTCGCACTGTTGCAGAACAATGGTGGCTACCAAAAAGAGTGTGTGACGATCCATGGTGGAGATGACTGGGTGCTGTGGAAGAGCAAGAGGCAGATGAAGGCTGAAGAGGTGTACACTGCAGGGCTGCTGGACCGAAAGTGAGATCCAGGTGATTTCCTCCCCCTTTTTATAGGAAATATAGGTTTTCACCTATGTGTCCTTTTGCATCCTCCAGGCATCCTCTAGACATCCTTAATATCCGAGATAGGTTCCCTCTGCGAACGTTTTTTCCGTTTAAAATGCTTTCTTTGCGAGCTGCATCTGCTTTCATCCTTTCTCTGTCCGTGCTACTAATGCTGCGCATCCATTCCGCTTCCTCCCTATGTCCGCTTTCTGCTGGAGCGGATGCGAGTTGCGCGGATGCGCAGCGAATGCCTAGCGGATATAGCGGACGCGTAACGGATGACGACGGACGTATAACGGTTGTTCCCTGTATGCGTAGCAGATGTAGAACGGACGCGTTGGATACATTTTCTGCTCAAAAAGTTTTGTGCAGCTCAAAACTTTTTGAGTGGATGAAATGTCAGTAGACGGATGCTGGATGGATGGAGTATGAAAAACGGATGCAGTAAATACAGAACAGATTCATCACATTAACCAACGGATAGCAAGTGTTTCTCTCCGTTTTACATCCTCTTTCCATCCATTGGTGCTGTGTGACAGGGGCTTTAATGCTGTTGAAAGCTTGTTGCACAAATTGTATTCTTTTCTTAATTTTATTTAAAATTATACTGTAATGATAAACTTCAGTGGAATTATTTTTAAAAAATTCAGTTTCTTAGGTTGCATTTGCAATTTAAGCTCAAGATTTAATACCTTGTGTTTTGATTAGTCTTCATAGCAATAAGTAAACTATACAAGCTGAGACAACATTTATTTAAATGTGATGCATATCTGATGTGATAAAGAACTATTTATGTTGAGCTGTTTATCTAACTTAAGTGTTTCTGAAACTTGGCAACTTTAAGACATGTGGGCTTCAATTTCCCAAATTCTGGGATTTGAAGTCCGTATGTCTTAAAAGTTGCCAAGTTTGTGAAACACTCAACAAGAGATATTTGAGAAATATCTAGATGCCTAGATATTAAGTAAGGCTGTCATTAACATGGAGTCAGGCCTTCCTGAAAATTGTAAGAAACTGGCATTTAAGAGAATACGACAAAGTAAATAATAGTCAGACATTTTGGACAGAAGCATAAGAATGAATTACCATATTTTTCAGAGTATAAGACACTCTGAAGTATAAGATGTATCTAGCTTTTGGGGAGTAAAACAAGAAAAGAAATCTGCCTCTGCCTCCTGGCCTATTTGCTTACTTACAGCAAACAGCTGTTTCAGTTTCAGCACAGCCTCATTAGCACAAGCAGCTGATTGTGGGTTGGATTGGCCTTCCAACAATCAGCTGTTGCAGGCTGGGGATTGCCATAGACTATTGCTGCCTCTATGGACCCCATTTTTGATCTCCACATCCCATTTTCAGCCTCTACACACCCCATTTGTGGCCTCCATGAGCCCCATTTTCCACCCATTCAGGTCTCAGGGATCAGAATGGGTGGAAAATAGGGCAGACGGAGGCCAGAAACGGAGCTTGCAGAAGCGGCAATAGGTTATGGCAATCTCTGCAGCATGAAACAGTTGATGGCCAGGAGGCCGATCCAACCAACTATCAGCTGCTTGTTCTAATTAAGTTGTGCTGAAACTGGCTGTTTGCTGTTTGCTGCAACCAAGCAAATTGCTGCAAGGAAGAGGCCAAGGGGGCCAGTGGGTGGACAGGGCTTCAGCAACATTCACTGTATAATATGCACAGATAGTTTCACCTTCTGAAGTATCTTATATACTCCAAAAAATATGGTATTAGCTAAATACAATATTCAAAAGAGAGTGGCCCAGTGTATGATGTGATTAAAAGAGCTAATATGATTGCTATTAAGGCCCTGTCACACTGGCAGACGGATGCAAAACGTTTGTAAAAAGAACACAGCGGACGAGAAAAATGTTCCATCCATTGTTATCCGCTCTCAAAAGGGGCAAAAATTTGCATTACCAGAGCAGATAACACAGAAAGGAACGGACGGGGGGAGGACGCAGGGCGGATGGAAAGCGGATGCTCCATGGAAGTCTAGCGGATGGAACCGGATGGCACATCCGCAAGGCTTCCGGGGGACCGCAGCAAAGCGGACATGGAACGGATACAGCGGATGCAGAGCGGACGCCGAGCGGATGAAGCGGATGCACAACGGAAGCCTAGCGGATGAAGAGGATGCAGAGCGGATGCCTAGCGGATGCCTAGCGGATGCCTAGCGGATGCCTAGCGGATGCCTAGCGGATGCCTAGCGTTCACTGCGCATGCGGGGAGGATGCATTGCGTCAGCCCCATGGATATAAAGGGAGGCAGCTCCCAAGCAGGTCACCATTCAGAGGAAAGACCTGCTTCCAGACACATTGACTGCCTGCCAGCCTTGCCAGCCTGCCTGCCTTGCCTGCCTGCATGCCTGCCAGCCTTGCTGTCTGCCAGCCTTGCTGCCTGCCTGCCTGCCAGCCTCCCTGCCAGCCTCCCTGCCAGCCTGCAAGCCTTCCTGCCAGCCTTGGTGCCTGCCTGCCTGCCAGCCTTCCTGCCAGCCTTCCTGCCTGCCTGCCTGCCTGCCAGCCTGCCTGCCAGCATTCCTGCCAGCCAGCCTGCTTGCCTGCCTGCCTGCCAGCCTTGCTGCCAGCCAGCAACCCCACAACCATGGGGAAGAAGAGAAAGCCTCAGCCATCTGCTGCCAGCCCTGGCAAGAGGAACAGGGCCATCCTCCCACCCCCTGGCCCTCACTCTGCTTCTGCTGGGGCTTCTGTAGCACGGGCTCGCTCTTCTGGGGCTGGGGCTTCTGCTGCTTCTGCTTCTGGAGGAGCTGATGATGATGCTTATGGTGGTGGTGCTTCTGCTGATGCTGCTTCTGGTGGTGGTGCTTCTGCTGGTGCTTACTCTGCTGATGCTGCTTCCAGTGGTGGTGCTTCTTCTGATGCTGCTTCTGGCGGTGGTGCTTCTGCTGGTGCTTACTCTGCTAAAGCTGCTCCTCGTCCTGCTGGTCCTGCTGGTCCTACTCGTCCTGCTCGTGCTCCTGGTCTTGCTCATCCTGCTGGTCCTGCTCGTGCTCCTGGTCCTGCTCATCCTGCTGGTCCTGCTCATCCTGCTGGTTCTGCTGGTGCTCCTGGTCCTGCTGGTACTCCTGGTCCTGATGGTGCTCCTGGTCCTGATGGTGCTCCTGGTGGTACTGGTGCTGCTGGTGCTTACTCTGCTGCTGCTGATCCTGGTCCTGCTGGTGCTGCTGCTGCTGCTGCTGCTGCTGATGATGATGATCCTGCTGGTTCTGCTGCTGCCGGTGGTGTGGAGGAGCAGCCCCTACAACCTGGAAGCCCCTCTGATGAGGGCCCATGTGGTCCTGCCAAAGGGAGGAAGAGTCATATGCGAGAACGGGAGAGGAGGCAATACTCCATCGAGGAGGAACATGAGGATGAGGTGCTGGAGTGGCTGAGAGAGAATGACTATCTGTGGCGGAAGGGACACAGGCTCTACAGGGACACCAAAAGGGAGCAGGCTGCTTGGAGAGAGAAGGCAGAGAGCGTGGGCTACACTTCGGAGGTGCTCCTCAGCTGGTGGAAGCCCATGCACACCTGGTACGGGAAGCTGCACCTCAAGAAATCTGGCCAGGCCGCGGTCAAGCTGACGGACAGAGAGATCTATGTGATGGCCAAGTGCAGCTTTCTGGAGGGTGAGATCCGCCAACAAGGAGCAGCCCCTCTCACAACCCTCTCTCTCAGTCAGCCTGCTGAGAGCCAGTCCTCTTCCAGCAGAGAGTCAGCTCCTCTTTCCAGGCAGGTGTCTGTGGAGCATGCCACTATGGAGAACCCGCGGACAGCTGTTCTAACCATGGCGGAGCACGTGGAGGACTCCCTGGCGCAGTGGGAGAAAGGAGACGGCACTTCCACCACAGTCCTACCCGCATCCACCCCCAGCTCCACCTCCACAGAAAGGCAGAGAGCCAGACAGGAGGGGCAGAGACACACTGTCCTGCTGGAGATAAGAGACACCATCAGGAGCAGCATAGATATCCTCTCTCAGCTGGTCCACACCGACTCCTCATCCTCCAACCACAAGCCCTTCCTCACCTATGTCAACCAGACCCTCATGGACATGGTGAAGGAGAGGATCACCGATCTGCTTCACAACCCCCCAGATCCAGATGAACCTGCTCCCACCCAGTTCAGGTCTGCTCCTCCACCCCAGGTGATGTCCCTCCCATTCCAAGGCTTTCCACAGGCCCTCACCTACCAGGCCTAAGGCAACCAGGAGGTCCAGCAGCACAGGCAGCAGCCCTTCCCAGTCCAGGCACAGACTCATCGGACGCCACCGTTGCCACCGGTTCCACTGATGCCACCGATGCCACCCACACCACCGATGCCACCAATGCCACCCACATCACTGATGCCACCACGCCAGTCGTCACCCAGCTGCAGACCAGACAGCCCCACTACACTGCTCCTTCCTCCACCCCACAGCCAAGCCCGGCCTCAGTACATCTGTCGTTGGTACTGGGGCTGACATCCCATGGCATGGAGGAAGGAGCTCTCAACATCACGGGGCTGAGCCAGCTGTCTGAGAGCTTCCACAACACACCGTCACCTGTTCTTCTCTCGGGGCCAGGCACCCCAGTGGCGCTTCAAACAAGCACTCCAGCAGCACCCACCTCCACAGCACCTGGACCCTTCACCCCTGAGACTGGGCACACCTCTGAGTGACAGAGAAGAGTGCCAGAGACTGGGTGGCTACCTGTAAACTTTATTTGGACACTTGACTTGGGTCATTTTTCTTTTACAGCTTGTTATTAATAAAGATTAGCTTTGATTCACACACTTGCTTCATTTATTTTTGTAAATAAAGACTTGGTGGAAACTTTTAGAAATGGTTTAAGCCTTTGCATGCTTGTTGGATGGGTAAGGATAGCAGTTGGGTGGGCAGGGATACCTTTTGGATGGGTAATATCTGTGGGATGGGCAGGGATACCTGTGGGATAGGCAGGGATAACTTTGGGATGGGTCATAGCTGTGGAATGGGCAGGGATACCTTTGGGATGGGTTGAGAGATCTGTGGGATGGGTAATAGCTGTGGGATGGGCAGGGATACCTTTGGGATGGGTTAAGATAGCTGTGGGATTGATAAACTTCCAGTGGAAGCATAGTGGGACTGTATGGTCCACCCTCCCAGGTGCCACACCTATGGCCCTTTATTATCAATAACAATTTATTCATTGATCCACACATTTCAACATAAACACAACTCTTTATTAAATGCCCTGTTCATTGTAGGCCCACCCAACATACATGTCCCAATCTCATCAGTATGATGAGACAGGCTGAAGGAAGCATCCATTAATCATCTACCATCCTGTCTTGCCACTCCACTGCTCCAGCTGGGGAGTTGCACCAGTGTTTCAGGAGGTTGCGCTGCTTCTTCCCTTCACGTGAGGCTCTGTTGGGGCCTTGTACATCCTCAGTGTCTATCAGGTTTCGCCTTGCCTCCATTCCCCAGGCTCCATGTCCCCATTGCCTTGTTGGAGGTCCACGAGCCTGTTCTGAAAGACTGGGTAGCGTGTGCGTATGAGATTGTGCAGGATGCAGCAAGCTTCCATGATCCTCCTCACGGTCTCTGGGTGATGCTGCATGGTGGTGAGAAGTACCTGGAACCTGTTCGCCAGGATGCCAAAGGCGTTCTCCACCACCTGCCTTGCCCTGGACAGCCTGTAGTTGAAGATCCTCTCTTCATGGGTGAGGAGTCTGGAAGTGTAGGGCTTCATTAGGTAGGTTCTGAGGGAGAAGGCGTCATCCCCCACGATGAAGTAGGGCACATCTTGCATGTCGTTGGGCAGGGGGTCTGGATCTGGGAAGCCCATGTTGAGGTTGCGTTCCAGCCCCTCCTTGAGGTCACTGGCGTTGTATACCTGGGCATCTGAAGCTGACCCGTTGCCTGAAGCATCGATGTATATGAACTTGTAGTCAGCATCGACCATGGCGAAGAGGACGATGCTGAAGAAGCCCTTGTAGTTGAAATAAGTGGACCCTGTCTTGGCTGGCACTTTGCAGGCTACGTGGTTGCCATCTATGGCTCCAACGGTGTGGGGGAAGTTCCACCTCTGGTACCACTGCTCTGCAACTTTCTTCCATCCTTCTTCAGTGGAGGGGCACTGGAGGAGCTCCTCCTTGTATTCTTCGATGATGGCCTGCACCACTTCTCTGACCACAATGTTGATGGTGTTGGGTGGCACCCTCCAGCCGTACTGCATGCTCCTGTAGGTGGTCCCTGAGGCCAGATGGTGCAGAGTGAGTGCCACCTTCATCCCAGGGTCCAGGCTGGGCCAGAAGTTGGTGCTCTGCTTGGTCAACCTGGGTGTCAGCCGCTCCACAACTTCGTCAAACATGGCTGGAGGCATCCTCATGAAGTTCTGGAATGCACGAGAGTCTTCGTTCCTCAGCTCCACCATCAGCTTGTTATACAGTCCATACTTGGCTCTTCTCGCGATCCCTCTTCGGACCCAGACATTTCTTGGATGCCTCCTTTTCTTCATGTAGAACAGTTGAAAGAGCCTGTAGATGGCTTCGCACTGTTGCAGAACAATGGTTCCGCTTCCGTTCCCCTTCCTCCCTGTGTCCGCTCTCTGCTGGAGCGGATTTGAGTTGCGTGGATGCGCAGCGGATGCCTAGCGGATCTAGCGGACGCGTAACGGATGACAACGGATGCAGAACGGATGTTCCCTGTATGCCTAGCAGATGCAGAACGGATGCGTTGGATACATTTTCTGCTCAAAAAGTTTTGAGCAGCTCAAAACTTTTTGAGCAGATGGAACCTCAGTCAATGGATGCTGGACGGATAGAGAGGAAGAAAAATGGACGCAGTGAGTACAAAACGGAAGCATCGCGTTAACCAACAGATGGCAAGTGTTTTTCTCCATTTTACATCCTCTTTCCATCCGTTGGTGCAGTGTGACATGGGCTTTTGCATTATTATTGACTGTGACCTAGGAATGCTTACAAGGAAGTGCTGTCTGTTGAACTTATTATTGCTTCAGAGTACTGAATATAGGTAAATATCTGTAATTCTGTCATAAATGTGCTTACTTAAGAGCCATGTTTCTCTTATGACTCAGTAATTTTGAGTAAAGAACTATTCAGGAATATTCAAAAATGAGTGGTCTGAAATACTCATTTTTCTGGCCTTTACAACCACTAGCTGATTATAAGGCAGACAGATTAAACTCCACAAAGGCTTCCATACAAAGTTTCTTTATTGGTTCATCAGCATCCTCAAATATAACTCATGGTTACTTTGAGATTCATCTCAATGTCCTATTTTCTGCATAGTTGACTTTATCCTTTGTAAAAGGATAGTGCTCTTTTTATCCCTATAATGAAGGAGTTGGGGGGGGGGGGTGAGGCACCATCATGCTGCTGGGGTTCAGGCAAAAGTGAAGAAACCTCCCCCAACCCACCAAGGGTCAATTCAGTGACCAATCAGGATTACAGATATGACCACCTGACATGGACTACATTTTCCAGGATACCTTAACTACATTTACCAAGATGCATTCCCTTAAGGGACAACTCCCAATTCCTAACTAACTATAAATTGGACAGCACACTCCCCACCTGGAATTATAAATTCCACTACCAACTAAATATTAATTAACTATATAACTAAGAAACAGTTAACAGTAATATAGCATCAAACAAAGCAAAGCATGCAAAGCTTGAGGTTCAATCTTCAAATTCAGCTGTTCTCCGCAGCAACACTAGGTTGGTGAATGGTCTGGTGTAGAGCTTCTTAGTCGCAGGAGGAATCTAGTGACCTCACTATCAGGACCTTTACTTGGTGGACTAGTCCATCATAGCTGGGCAGGATTTGATGCACAAGTCCTATAGGCCACAAGTTCATGCACTTCTTTGTCTTTTTGCAAGAAAAGATCTCCATCTTCGAGGTTCGGTTCCTTGGTCTTCCATTCATGGCAGTCTTGTAAGGTGGACAGGTACTCTTGCTTCCAATGGTTCCAAAAGATATTGGCAAGTTGTTGAACTTGTCTCCATTGTTGTTTGTACAGGTTCTTAAAGTCAAAGTTCCCTAACAGTGCAGGTCAGTCACCCGTTTTCTGAGTTAGCAAGGTAACTGGAGTGAGAATAGAGGATTCTCAGGATCTGAGGAAACTGGAACTAAAGGTTGACCGTTGATGGTGGCTCTGACTTCTACCATTAGGATGGATAGAGTCTCATGTGCCAGCATAGGTGCCTTCATCAACATGGAATCGAGGATCCTGTGAGCTATTCCTATCATGCGTTCCCATGCTCCTCCCATATGGGATGCATGGGGAAGGTTAAATATTCATATACAATTGTTAGCTTTAAGGTAGCCATCAATTGGCGAGTTAGGGTGAATGCCTTCCTCAATCTGTAATTCTTTACAAGCTCCTACACAGTTCGCTCCACGATCAGATCTGAATACCATGACTGGGTCTCTACAGGTTTGAAACCTTCTTAGGGCGTTGATGAAACAAGAAGCACCCACAGATTCGATGACTTCGATATGGACAGCTCGGATGCTGAGACATGTGAAGAACACTGCCTACCATTTGCTGTTAGCTTGATCACCCTTGGTCCATCGGGCAGACATTGGGACCATTCAGACCAAGGTCTGAATACATCAAGGCCTACATTGGTGAATGGTGGCTCGGAACTCAGGTGCTCAGATGGTAGATCAGCCATCATCTGGTGTAGAGTCATGCCCCATTGTTTGTGACAATGGTAGCATCTCTGCAGAACAGTCATAATGTATCTTTTGGCGCCTACAATCCAGAGTCCATTCACTCTTATGGCACCTTCTGTGAAGTGGCGGCCTTGATGGTGGACTGTTTCATGGTAGTGTCGTAGTAACAGGTTCATTACATGTTGGCAAGCAGGAAAGATGATGAGGTGTTTGTTGTGTAAGGCATCTACCCACTCAAAGTAACTCTTGGCTGTTGAGGTATGGGTTCAATTCCAGAACTGGACTAGATTGTGATATGGGCTTCCCTGCTTTCAGGCATCTGAATTCCAGTGGATATGGATCTTGTTGTGCACTTCTCATTATTTGTCTCTCTGTCTGGGTATAGCAGTCTGGGAAGCTTGACTGGAAGCCTTTCCAGTGACCAAGGAAACGATTGTGCGAACGATCAGAGTCATGCCCAGTATGAGAGGTTTCCATTGGGAGAAGCACTCAAAGCGAGCAGGTTCTAAGGGCCTTCCTTCCTGTGTTTGACTGTCATTGCCATGCAAATGACCTGTTCCTTCGCCTTCTCTAGAGGTTGAATGTTGACATTCTGATCTGGATCTAGGAGCTCATAAAGTTCGGGTTCCCCTGGCTTCAGGGTGCCTGTACACAACAAGAACTCAGGGCTTTTGAGCCATGTCGATTCTGCTAACTGGGATGCAAGAATTGACCTTGTAGCATGATCTGCATGGTTCTGGTCTGTTGATACATACTGCCACTGCTGTTGATACATACTGCCACTCTCCCGATCTGCTCTACTCCATTGCTCACATAAGACATAGAAGCATCTGCTCTCATTGTGGATGTAACCCAGTATCATCTTGCTGTCTCTATAGGAGGTGGTAGGTTCTAACTGAAGATCTATCATCTTCATTATTATGTCTGCTAGTTCCGCAGCCAGAGCAACTTTCCAAAGTTCCAGCCATGGTATAGTATGACTTTGTTGCGGTGCCAGTTTTGCCTTTCCTATGACAAATCCAACATAAACATCGCTATCCCTGCCATAGACCGTGAGGTATGCCATGGCTGCAACTGCCTTTGTCGACGCATCTGAAAAAACATGCAGTTCCTTTCTTTGTGCCGTGGTGGGCGAGATAGGAACATATGTCCACTGTAGGTGAACTTCTTGAAGACAGCATAGAGAATTGCACCATGTCTCCCATTCTTGCTTTGGTGGGAGTGGTTCATCCCAATCTTTGGTATTTTGGGAGAGCATGCACAGTAGGTTCCACCTTGAATGGTGACAAGGGCTGCAAAATCTAGAGGATGGAACAGGCTGTTAACTGTTGACAGTACTCCTTTCCTCGTAAAGTCAGTCTTTAGGGCTGGGGTTTTGAAGGTGAAGAAGTCTTTTTTCAAGTCCCAACATGGGCCAAGACTGCATTGGATAAGGGGGGGGCATCACTGCTGAAATCGAGGTCTTGAAGTCCCTATGCATGGTCCTTGGGATTGAAGGCCTTTAGTAGTTCTTCGTTATTGGAAGCTATCTTGTGTAGTCTGAGGTTGGCATTCCTTAGTATCTGCCATGTATTCTTTAAGAGGTCTATGGCCTCTATTGGGGTGGATACAGATTTCAAGCCATTGTCCACGTAGAAGTTGTGTTCTGCGAAGCATGTAGCTTCTGCTCCATATTTGTCTCTGCCCTCTCAAGCTGTATGTTTACAATTGCAGGGTAAGAGCCATTGCCAAAGACATGCACATTCTGTATTCCGAAATCCGTTGGTTGTGCTGTTCGTCACTGAACCATAGGAAATGGAGATTGTTGCAGTGATCTTCCCATACAAGGAAGGAATAGAACATCTGCTGTATGTCAGCCATCACGGCTATGGCTTCTTTTCTGAAGTGGATGAGCATCCCAAGGAGACTGTTCGTGAGATCAGGTCCTGTAAGAAGGTTCTTGTTCAGAGAGTGGCCTTGGAACTGTGCGCTGGTGTCAAAGAGTACCAAAGAATGGCAGGTACCAACATTCTTCATCTTTCCCCAGGGGTGGGGCCGGCTCAGCATGTCTGTTCTGTACCATCTGGTCCATGAACTCCACTAGGTGAGTTTTCATTTCATGATTCGTCTCAGACTAAAGAGGCGAGAGAGCTCAAGTTGTTGGTTGTTTGGAAAGCATTTCTGGGTGTGTGAAAGGGTAGTGAAGTGACCCAACAGGTTGTATCCTATTGACATCCCTTATCTATGAGCTGTAGGAACCTTTTGTCCTCTATAGACAAGGCTAAGTTGTTGTCTTCTTTAGTAGTCTGAAACAATGCCTCTCCTAAGACAGGTTTGACTGTTGAAAGCATGAAGTGTTGTTGGCACAGTTTCAGATGGATGATCTTCCATTCTTGAGAATGGATGTAGCTAAAGTACTTGCCTGGGTTGGGGCCTGCAGCCGATTGACACAGACTACTCTTGTGATTCCCCATCCTAGCTGTGTTTTGAAGGCAAATGGTGTGTATGTCGGGCCCATGACTAAATCGGAGTAAGCTAAAGCTAAGGGGCATCTACTCCCAGCAAGAGTAGAATCTCTGCCTCTGGATCTAGAGTGGGAAATAGATGAGCCATGTGCTTCAGATGAGGTATGTTGCTTGCTACCTCTCATGTCGCAATCTGGCTGCGGTTGCTTGGTATCCCGCCCCATTCCAACACAGGTGGCAGTAGGAAGTGGGAACTCCCATCTAATGGCATTATACAAAGTCCAGTGGCTCTGCTCCCCACTGTGTGTTGTGGTGTGGTGCACGTTGATATTGTGAAGTGCACTTCATCCTGTTGGACATCAAAGAGGTCAAAGAATGCAGATCTGGCCAGCGAGCAGGTGCTCTGATTACCCACTATCAAGTACATCTTTACAGCTTCTTCTGGGCGTCCATCAAGGTACACGTTGGGTAAGCAGATCTGATGACATGAGAGAGAGAGAGTTGTGGGTCTTCACATACTGCCATGCATTTGACACTTGCTGTCGGTCCTGGTTGCGCTTCGGCAGCCCACTGAGGAATCTTGTTTGAGGGAGGGTTCGGAGTTGCCTGCTATGGTGGATTGGAGTCTGGATGCAGAGTGGCTGGATGCTTGTTGCTATTGCATAAGTAACATAGCACCTTGGCTGTGCAGTATTTGGCTGGGTGTTTTCATTCGCAACACTTGTAGCAGAATCTGTACTCCTTTATCAAATCTTTCCTTTGGTCCAGGGATTTCTTTGCAAATGCCTGGCACCTGTTCAGTGAGTATTGAGAGTTGTGTAATGGGCAAAGCTGAACTTTTTGTTTTGTCAGGGGCTTAGCTTGGGTTGGGCCCAACAGCTTTGCGGCCAAACTCGTTATGGTTGAGGAGTCAATCCCGGTCTTATGGACAGCTATGAAGAGTTTTCCCTTTGCAGTTTGGGTAGGGCCTATGGATGGCACATATTTGCTGCTGGGTCTTTTGTCAGTTGGAGGACTAACAGCTCTGAGTCTGTGGGTCTGGGGGTCATTGCATGACATTGCCTGGTGGGCTATGAATTCTTCGAAAAGGGTAAAGGGAGTTACTTTGTGTCAACCATTGGCCCTGAAGGCCTCAGACAACTGGATCCATTGTTCAATTAGCACCTTTGGCAGTTTTCAAATGATTTTGCTTTGCATATTGAAGTGGTCAAGACAAGCAAGTCCCAATAAGTTGGGATCCCATTGTGCTGCTCTCAGTTGTATAAGTATATTAGAGAAGCCCCTGAGCTGATTAGGCTTATGGAGACTGATTTTAGGAAAGCTGTTGAGGCGATCCAAGAGCGATGATTCCACCTCTGTGGGAGTGCCATACTCTTCGTCGAGTCTCTTCCATATCAACCGAAGGGCAGCGTCTGGATCATGTAAGTGGGATCCATAAAGGTCCTGTGCTGCTCTTGCAGACCATGGCCCCAGCCATGCTATCAAGTGTACAAGTACGTCATCGGGCTTCAGGCGTATGGCTTGAATGTTGCACATGAAAATACTCTTCCATAGCAGATATCCTCTGCCTGGCTTGTCAGAGAATTTGTATACACCATTGGCAGCCAAATCTAATTTTCCTCTCCTTAGTCTCTCCAATAAGCTGGATCATCTGCTGAGGTGGTATAGGGGTTGTAGATGAGGGGCAGTGATGCAGAGGGTTCTCCCCTTGGATTCTCGTAGAATAGGTCCGGGTTGTATCTCAGCGATGGGTTGTAGTCATCCTTGCTATACTAACTGAGGAGGTTGTCCTGCCATGGCATATACGATGGTTGAGCTTCATGCTGCTGGGTAGGCCAGCTGCAATTATCTTGTTGTACTTGTGAGCTCAAGTAGTGTCGAGTAGTGTTGAGGTTGTGGCAGGCTCCTGCCTGTCCTGGAGCATAGCAGTTGTCACTTGATGTATGTCTCTCTTCAGAGAAATCTTCGCTGTTACTGGTGGGCTAATTTGCTTGCCCTGCAAGTCTTGACATGTTGGGGTAGGTTTGCTGTTTTGGGGGATGAAGTTTTAGGTCTTATGACATCAATTTTTTGACCAGCGTTTAGAGTCTGTGGTTAAGATTCTCCCTTTTGATTCCTAGGTCCTGGGAGACCACGAGCTAACTGTGTCAGTTGAACCTGCTTGTTTCATAGTGAATGCTGCTCATCCACATAGGTCTTGACCCATTTATCTGGGCTCTCTTCTCCCAACTCTTCTAGGTTGAAGTTGAGAGAGGCGATGTCAGCCACCTTTTGCCATGCTGGAGCTCGGGCTGTTTTTTTTTGCTGACTCTGTTTGCCGTTTGATCAACTCCTGTTTGGCCTGAGCTTTGGTCATTTCTGCCTGTTGGTTGGCCTGGGCTTTGGCCATTTCTTCTGCTTGAGATGCTACTGCCTCCTTCTGCCATGTCACCTCTTCTGTTGCATGTAGATTTGCATCTGCTACTGCAGCTTCTACCTCAGCTTCTGCAGCTTGGCGATGTAATTCGCTGCTTTGGAGGCCTTAGATGCATCATTGCAATGGGAGGATGTTCTGGAAAGATGGTGAGAGCCAGCAGCTGATAATTGCCATGAGACACTGGAACCTGCCTGAGATCTAGCTGGCTTGGGATGGAGGGAGGCTTTCTTAGACTAGTGAGATGAAGCCACTAGTGATCGAGGGGCTATGTCAGATATGGCCTTCTCCCCGACATTTCTCCCCTGACATTTCCTCCAGCTGTCACATGTCGTAAGGTGCTGCTTGGAGGGAGCATTTGCCTTCCCAAATGCAGTCTTCACATTCCTTGTGGATGGAAACTGAACAAGGAGAGATTTAATATGGAAATAAGGAGAAACTTTCTGACAGTGAGAACAATCAACCAATGGAACAGCTTTCCCTCAGAAGTTGTGGTAGCGCCATCACTTAATACTTTCAAGAAGAGATTGGACTGCCGTTTGGTAGAAATGGTGTAGGGTCTCCTGCTTGGGTGGTGGGTTGGGTGGTAGATGACCTACAAGGTCCCTTTCAACTCTGTTATCTATTATCTTTTGTAACTCCTCGAAGCATTGGATGTATTCTTGGAGTTTTGGGTCACCCAGTCTCAACTGAATGGACTCAAGTTTACTTTTGCAGTTTCTCCACCATGTGAGAAGGGCATCTAGTTCATCTATCAATGTGCGGATTCTCTCTGGGGAAAGCTTGCATTTGGGAGGTTTTCAGATCTCCTCTAGCTCCAACCATGAGTCTGCATAGCAGTGATATTACCTCTCCCAATCCTCCCTTAAGTATGCCTCCATGGGTTCGGTAAGCTTCCTATGCTATCTGAGGTTGTAGGCTTTTATGGGTACCACTGTTTCTTCAGAGATTTGGACATCCAAAACTGGATTTTGGGAACTAAGCTCCACATTTACATCAAGGATAGGTGGAGGGTTCGAATTCTCTGGGACATCAGAGAAATCTGTCATAGCTGAAGACGTTGCCATGCTTCAAATTGGCAAAAGGTGAATTTTGGAAAATGTAGTGGTTTTCCATGCAATTCCCTTTTTTCCACTAGGGTGCACTGCGAGCAGGTAGCTGAACATAGAAACTTCTGTGAAATTCAGTACTTGACCACATAGATGGTGCTGCAGGCATATGGCTGAATTGAGAAAATTCTGCAAAATTCAGTGGTTGACTACGAGAAGTGTGCATTGCCAGGTCTGGAAAACACTGATGCAGTGTGCAGGTTGGCCTCTCAGAGGTGCTTGACCCTTGGGTAATGTGGCAAGAGGTTGCTAAAATTAGGAAATGTCCTGTAAAATTCAGTACTTGACCACGAGGTGAAGCTAGACCCTTGAGATGTGTTGCCAAGGTTGCTCTAAACAAATGACTAAATGTAGAAATTCCTGTGAAATTCTCTACTTGCCACCAGATGGTGCTCAAATTAGCAGTTGAATGGCAGGCAGCTGGGAGGAAAATTCATAAAAAAAATAATATACTTTAGTCCAAAGCATGAACAACTATGATTAAGTGAGTTCCCTTTGCTGAGCAGAGTAGACTGATATCCTTTAATTTTCAGTAAAGGAGAAGAGAAAAAAATCTTCTAGGCTTTGTAAGCAGAGAGAAACGGCTAACTTCATTCCTTTCTTCAAATTGCTAGCCTGTATTAGGTTTATCTCTTCAGGGGGGAATGTGCCCCGTGGTAATGGAGATGGCCCTTCACTAATGATTTACAACCCTATTGTAAAGTTGCTAGAAGGCCTCTTAATTACCTTCTTCCTCTTGAAGGCAAGCAGTGAGAAATGCAATGGGGGATTCCTGGCCCCTCCCAGAAATCCAAACACTCTCCCTTTTGTTTTGCAAAACAGTTTTTTGTTCCAGCAAAGATGCAAATTGAGACAGAGAGGAAGTGGCTTGCTATTCTCTCACTGAAGAGGGGGAATTTCTGTCCCCTCCCTGTCAATTCAAATACGTTCAGTAACTTCAGTTGTTCAGAATGAGAGAAAGATACAGAGAGAGAAATCAGGCAATCCGATTACTTATATCTTTGCTTTGGAAGCTCAGATTAGCTTGTACTTTAACTTGGGAATTCCAACTTCAATATATAGTTTCACTCTGCTCACAGGAATTCAAATTGCTTTTACTCTTCACAGGAAATCAGATATAGCAACATTCTTTACTGTGGGACTTTAGATCATATCTTTTTACTGTTCTGGCCTTTACAACCACTAGCTGATTATAAGGCAGACAGATTAAACTCCACAAAGGCATCCATACAAAGTCTCTTTTTTTGGTTCATCAGGCATCCTCAAATATAACTCACGATTATGTCGAGATTCATCTCAATGTCCAATTCTCTGCATAGCGGACTTTATGGTGTAAAAGGATAGTGTACTTTTTATCCCCATAATGAAGGAGTAAGGGGGTGAGGCTCGGGTTCAGGCAAGAGTGAAGAAACCTCCCCCAATTCAGTGACCAATCAGGATTACAGATGTGACCACCTGAGATGGACTACATTTCCCAGGATACTTTTACTACATTTACCATGATGCATTCCCTTAAGGGGACAACTCCCAATTCCTAACTAACTATAAACTGTCTGGACAGCACACCCATACTTTCCCAATCTACATCCCTTTAAAGATGAGTTGTTGCAATTATCCAGGAAGCCAGCATTTATATAGGTGACAGAAAAACCTCCATACACACAGCTTTATCTATCATTTATTTAAAATATATTATTTCTATGGTTACCCAACTTTAGACAGTTATCATTTGGTTAAAATATATAATTAGAACTACAAAGAACATGAAACACAACAGTACAGCATAATTCAGATCAACCCATAACATACCATATTTTAATTAATAGTCATTTCAGAATGGGCTCATCCAAGGCACAAAAAAGAAGCCAGGTCCTCAAAGTCTTGCAGAAGCCAATATAGGGATGCTCTTCCTTATAAGAGTTGCCATGATAGAAATGACACACTTCTTATGTCCTGGGTATACATGAATATGTAACGTTAGAGAGTGCTTGGTTAACACATGAATATGTAAAGCTAGAGAGTGCTTGGTTAACAATTATCTATTGATTATTCCAATTTTTATAGCCATTTAAGATGTTTTCAATATATGCAGAAAGTAGATGAAGTTATGCAATCATAGCTGAATTGAAACTACTTTGTTATCACTATCATCTTTACATGATATTCCAATTATATCTTTAAAGTATGTGAATACACATGGCATAATTTATAGTATATTAAATAAATTTACAGTCTTTACCTGTAGATTGCCAGTTGGGTAAGTAATTGTTTTTTTCTGTTTTCATTAACCAGTTTATGTGATATATGAAAGCTTGGTGTACTATTCATTGGATAATTTCAGAGTTTTAAACTGACTGAACAAATTTCCTATTTCTTCTATTACATTCTGAATTTTAATGATCCAGTGATCAGTGTCCCAAAAATTACATTTTAAAAGAATTATTACTATCTATGGCCTACCCATCAAATCATAGTTAATATTTTGGTACTATATGTCAAATAATAATGTATAACATATTCTTGTCTTATTGTTATACATATTTTCAACCATAAGAAAACCATTCAAATTTGTAGAAAATATTCTTACAAAAAATTGAAATATTACAAATAAGTCAAAATTTGGAATAAAATAGATTTTTTTAAGATTTCCTATTTCTTGCAGAATATTAGTGTCAGCCTTCAAGATTTTCTTCCTTTGCTTTGCATCCTTCAGCTGTCATAAGTAACAGGGGGAGGGGGGGGACATGATTATGGGAAGCGGGCTTCACAAAACAGAACTGTATAAGTTGAGGGGGAGTTTCTTGCTTAGGTTTCTATCCTATGCTATGCGCAACTGCAACTCTTTATCAAAATATGCCAAGGTCAACAGACAGAGGCCTCATCACCACCTGCAGATACCCACATGATGCTATACACAACTTTTAATTGGATGAGCGAATTGAACTATTGGGGGTGGGAACGTTGCCATCACTTTGTATATGTGATTTACACACTCATTTTCTCAGATTCAGAATTCTTTTGTTGCTACCACTTGATTTTCAGTAAAAGATATCTTTTCTCAAATTAATGGAGTCAATTATTTTATCTTGGATTTTGAATGGAGTACATCTGACAATTAGCCCTTAAAATGTATATTTATATTAAGCCCTAATTTGGAATTGTATGGCAACATAAAATTCAGTGAGAAATACATTATGTGTGTGAGGTCTTCCTTGATCATTTAATTATCCAGATAATTAACTGACCAAAACTGGATGCAGTGCTCTAAGTGTGATCTTACTAAGGTTTTAAAGAGTGGTATTAGTACCACTCTCTTGATCTTCATTGTATCCCTTGGTTAATGCAACTTAGGATTGCATTAGCTTTTTTTGGCTGCTACTGCACACTGTGTTCCTGTACTGGAGGCTCACTAGTCCAACACATGAAAGCCACAGGTCATAGCATCAACTTCAAAGACACCAAAACCCTAGCCACTATAGAAAACCCCAGCCACAGAATTATCAGAGAAGCCATAGAGATTGAAAAAAGATCTGAAAGCATGAATAGAAGAGATGATTCCACCAGACTGTCAATTATTTGGAAGCCTGCACTCACAAACAAAAAAATCTCGCCAGGCAAACATTTGGGCACAAACAGATCCCCTCTGATACAACTTTGCTACAACTTTAAAAGCACAACTACAATGACATGAGAAAATACCTGAACAAAGCTGAACAGCATACACGTAAGTACCCGTGAAAACTTAAGAAAACAAATATCAGAGGGAGGAAATAAACAGCGAGACCAAAACCTATGAGAAGCTGGAAGTTAAAAGAGCAGTAATACGATGTGACCTGAAATTCCTACGCAGCTGCAGAGACAACAATGCAACATCAATCTGCTTCAAATTAACATTTCATCACAGCACAACAGCTACTAAAGGTATCCTGAAAAGAACTGAAATGGCTCTACTCAGGAACGAGCTCCACAAAAAGAGATTCCAATTTGATCAGTTTAACAAAGATTTGCTAGCACTATACCTGGAACTGAGCAGCAAAATCCACCCTCTACTTTGGGACAAGATAAAACAACTTACAACTTGAAGAGCTGAAACTGAAACCACTTACACAAATGACAAACTCTTGAAGAAACTAAAGAAATTAGAACATGACAAGAAAGCCCCCAACTACTCACAACAACACCTGAAATAATTGGTATATAACGTTTCCACCAGAGAACTCACCAAAACAGAAACAGATGACCTAACCAAAGGATTCAATTATGCTATAGCACCCAAAAAAATCCCCACAGAACCATCATATGTGCAGTAGAATCCAGCCTAACTAAATTAAATACAGATGAAGCTGACAGAATAAGACACCAGATTACTAACATCCTATGCACAAGCAAACCACCCAAAAGCAACTTGCACAAAGAAGAACTCAAAGCACTATGAGCCCTAAAAAACGATAACAGCATAATCATACTTCCAGCAGACAAAGGGAATGCCACAGTAGTAATGGATAGAAAAGACTATAAAACAAAATTGATAGACCTACTGCAAGACTCCACATACAAACCCATAAACACGGACCCAACTACATATCTGGAAAAATTAACCAAGAAGAAAATTATAACCAGCCACATGAGCAAAGAGATCCAACAGACGATCATCCCAAGAGAAAAATCTTCCAAATGCCCCAAACTATATGGCCTCCCAAAAATACACAAAGAAGGCATACCTCTCAGACCCATAGTCAGCTCCAAAGGAGCACCACTACAAAACCTAGCTAAAAACTTAGCAAAATAACTACATCCCCATGCTGAAACCGCAGCTTCACATGTACAAAATTCATACCACTTCTTGGAAATGATCAAAGATCTACACGTGGAACAAGAAGATCTGCTTGTAAGTTTCGACGTGGTTTCACTATTCACTCAAGTCCTGATAAAGGAACTCTTGAAATCATCAAAAATAAATACCAACCAGCTAAACACCTCATGGAACTAACAGAACACTGCTTAACCAACACATATTTCATATACAAAGGACAAAGATACAAGCAAATTGAAGGAGCCCCTATGGGATCACCACTGTCACCCGTCATTGCAAACCTGTTCATGGAAGAATTCGAATCCAGAGCCCTGGCTAATGCCACCCACAAACCCAAACTATGGTTAAGATACATCAATGACATATTTGTGATTTGGCCCCATGGAAAAGAAAACCTAAACAATTTTCTAACACACCTATATAGCACACAACCCAAAATCAAATTCACCATGGAAACGGAAGCAAACAAACAACTATCATTCCTAGATGTACTAATCTACAAAAGAACAGATGGCACACTAGGACACACCATGTACCAGAAGAAAGCACACACCAACCACTACCTCAACACCCAATTCCACCACCACCCAGCACAGATAAACTCCGTGGTCAAAACACTAATCACCAGTACGAAACACCTGGCAGACAAGACACACATAAAGACTGAACTATGCCCTGATTAAAATACTGACAGTCAATGGCTTCCACAAAAGTAAAATCACCGGCTTGATCCACAAAAACACACTAAGACACAATGGAGACCTAGAAGATGAACAGACCTATGGAACAGCTGTCCTGCCCGACATAAGAGGTATTACAGACAAAATCAGTAAGATACTACACAGGCATCACATCAAGACTGCCTTCAAAACAGACAGAAAAATAGCAACCATCCTTAGAAACCCCAAAGATAAAATTGACCTGGAAAACCAAGGCATATATGATGTCCCTTGTGCATCATGCCTGGCCACATACATTGGACAGACCAATAGAAGAATAAGTACCCATCTGGATGAAGATAAAAATGCAGTAAAAAGCTGGAATACACTTCCTCACTAGCCCAACACATGAAAGCCACAGGTCATAGCATCAACTTCAAAGGCACCAAAACCCTAGCCACTATAGAAAACCCCAGCCACAGAATTATTAGAGAAGCCATAGAGATTGAAAAAAGACCTGAAAGCATGAATGGAAGAGATGATTCCACCAGACTGTCAATCATTTGGAAGCCTGCACTCTCAAATAGAAATATCTCCACACCACTAACCAGGCAAACATCTGGGCACAAACAGATCACCTCTGATACCTCCAGCTCAAACATACCCCAACCAGGCACCCAGGTGAATCCTAGCTTCCTAATAAATAATATCCGTCCATTTACTCGGAGCCAAGCTGCTGCATTAAAGCCTCCAATACAGGAACACAATGTTGCCAGCCTATCAAGACACAAAAAAGCCACAAAACAGACAAAAGATATTAGAAATACCAATCAAGCAGAACACAGCAAACTCCAAGACCAATAAACACAGACCAAGACTCCCAACCAATCAGGATGAAGGAAAAAACCTTTCTGGCACAGCGTAGGCTAGCCCCAAATTTTAAACTGAAACGGCTGTGAAATTCTGACTCACAGAAGAACACTATACAGAAGCCTGGTGATGGCAGATGAGATTTTGCTGAAATGTTGCTACAACTTTAAAAGCACAAGTACAATGACGTGGGAAAATACTCGAACAAAGCTGAATAGCGTGTTTGTGAACTATGTTTAGATTGGTCTGCAGTTCCAGATTGTCCAGGCCCAAAATTTCAAGCTTAGAGACATAGGTAATTCTATTGTCAATGGAGGAGCAGAGTACTTTTCTCAAGAAATACCTCTGAACCTGCTCAATTGTATTAATGTCCAATATATAGTGCAGATTCCAGGTGAATGAGCTGTATTCAAGAATTGATCTGGCAAAAGTTTTTTTTTTAAACAAGTTTTATTCAGTTTTCTACATTTTAACATCTCTTTTTAGTGAACAGCATGATTACAGGTTCCACATATACATACAAATATGACCATAGTTACATATGCAATTTTTATATTCAATTTCTAGTCTTAACAATATTTTTATGCACTTTCTATTTTGTTATATTATTCCAAGTGCTTATCTCATAATTTAATTCACAAATGTTAACTTCATAGTTATTGTACTGTAATATTTTTAATTGTAACATTTGTATAAACCTCTTAAGTTCTAATTAGTAACACTTCTTTTGTAAATTAGTTTTCCCCCTTTAATATCAATTTAAGTGCGCCATCTCAAAGTTACATATTCATTAATTATTTCCCCTTTTAAATCGCATCAAATATTTAGCATTTTATTACCTACAACTTTAAAATTACTAATCCCGTTTAAAACTACATAACATATATAAATCAGATTCTGCGTGGCTTCCCCTTCTTAATTCCATAAAATTTATGTACAATTTCAGAGAGGAAAAAGGACATATTTATCTACACATTTAATCCTAAACCGTATACCAATTTCATTTCAGTTCTCCCTCCTATATCATTTATTTCAATCTATTTATTACACACATTCTATTAATTATTCCATTCATATATATATTCATATTTAAACTAAAAGAAATAAAAAAGAAACTCAGCATTCCAATCCTCAAAGTATTTTTATACTTTGATAAACATATTCCATATATTTATTGTATTTACCTCTTAAATATAAAGGAAGACATCATTGGTCTGGAAAGGCTTTGATGCCCTAGTTAGCAATTCAGTGTTACCAGAGAAGAAGTTTCACAAAATAAGGTTAAGAACTCTTAATGCCTTTTTGGCAATGCTGTTACAGTGAGCTCTGGGGCTTAGATCATTTGAGATGTGTACTGCTAGGTCCTTGACAGAGTGAGGATCATCATCTACAAAATTGTTTCTGCCCAATTTGTATTTGGTGTTCTGATTTTTATTGCCAATGCGCAGGACATTTATTAGTTGAAATTTGAAGTTGCCAATTATGCGACCATTCTGACACAAGGTCGCTTTGTAGAGTAGCAGCATTGTCAGTGGTGTTAAATAATTTGACATCTTTGGCAAAGTGGATGCAGCTGCTTTTAATATAATCACATAGGTCATTGATGTAAAGCAGAAAGAGTGTGGGTTCTAAAACACTGCCCTAAGGGGCACCATGATTAACTAGTGCCGGATTTTATAGGGCCCTCCCTATTTTGACTATTTGTTGCCTGTTTGACCAGAATGCAGCTATCCAGAGCTGCAGGGATCCAGAGATGCTGTAAAAGCTTAGTTTCAACAATAATTTGTCATGCATCACTGAATCAAAGGCTTTGCAGAAGTCTATGTAAATTGCATCTATTGCTTTATCCTTGTCAAGATGTGTGGTCCAAATGTTTCTGCAGTATAGGAGTTGCAGATTAAGGACAATTTTTTCCTGAAACCAAACTGCTTGAAAGCAGATTGTTTGTTTCTAAGCGGAGAGTGATGGAGGTTTATAATTGATGTCATTATTTAACAGGGGACGCAATACAGTGAGATTGGTCTGTAATTTTCTACTAGACTAGGGTCTCCCTTTTTAAAGATAGGTATGACTGTGGCTAATGACCATAAGTCAGGCAAGGAGCTGGTTCTGAAAGATACCTTATAGATTGTGCATAGAGGTTCAGCTAGGGCAATCGCAAGTTTTTTCAAAAAGTAGGCACATAATCATTCAGGGCCAATAGATAGAGATGGCTTTAGGTTACGTAGTGTCATTGCAATGTTATCTACTGTAAAATCAATATGTAGTAAATTGGTACAATTTATTATGGTACAACTAGGAAATGGGGGGCGGCAGCCATTGCTGTTGAAAAAAACTGAACTGAAGAACATATTAAAGAGGTGGTCTTAACAGCTTCATCTTTATAGTCTTCCCCATTGGGCCCTTTTAGAGATGGGATAGTTTTAGAGTCTTTAACTTTGGCATTCACGAAATTATAGAAGGCTCGGGAGGAGTTAGACTTTAACAGCTGTTGAGGTAATTCCCCGTTAGGAGAATGAGCGCATAAAGGGAGACATAGTGAGAGTAATGTGGAATAACACACACAGAGCACACAAGCTATACTGTATAGTAAAATGTAGGTTTTACTTCCAGTAAACAGTTAAGCAAAGTCCAAATACAGTCCAAGTCATACACAGTTATAGCAGTTGGTTTTCAGTCCAGGGATAATCCAAAATCAAAGTCCAGTATCATAAACAGTTCAGTAACAGACTTACATCAAATCCAAGAAGAACTATGATCAGCAACAGTCAGTAGGGAAATGCAGGAACAGCAACACTCTCAGCAACAACAGAACAGAACAACCCAGGTTTCTGGCTCCATCTTATGGCCATTTGAGGAACCATACCCAATTACAATTTTAGCATTCCCTTAAAGAGACAGTATTAAAATGTCTATCCTGGTTTATATATTTTCCAACCCAGCTGTTAGGTGACTTACATTCCAAACAACAGTTCTTCCTCCTGTTTGCAATGTTGATTTGTACATTCAGCCTTTATCTGGTGGCAGAAGGTTTTGTACCCGTTTTTAAAGTGATCTATGTGACCAGTTTTGTTTTCTCACCAAAGAGATTTTTTTTTTGGATTATAACTTTCTTTTTAAATTTTTTTAAAAATAAACTTTATTGAATACAAAACATTAAAATATACAAAAATACAAACTCAAAAGACAAAGATTCATACAGACAAATGTCATAATAATCTATGTGCTAAAATTAATTAAACTTTCCTTTAATACAATTGACAGTGAGTTAAATATTTCCTAAATTATATTATGTGGCAGTTATTTCTTGCTTCCTATAGATTCTCTGTTATTTGTGTTCTATCAAACATAATGTTCTGTTATTAATGTTTGTTGTTGGATTATACTTATCTATTTTTACTGAATTCCTTCTGTTGATTGTTTAAAGAACGAGGGAGTCTAAGACTATCATTAACAATTCCTGTTTGTTATTGTATGTGTCATAATCTGTTTCATAAATTTGTTTTCCCCCTTGATTCCCCTTTTTGTTTTGTTTTTTATGTTCTAACCAATCGTACCACTTGTTCCATATTGAGTAAAATTCTGCATCCTGTTTTCCTTTTAATTTTAATGAGAGTTTTTCCATTTCTGCACATTCACAAATTTTTTTGAATCATAAATTGTATTGGAGGTATATTAGGTGATTTCCAGAATTGAGCCAGTGAAATATGTGCCGCTGTTAGGATATGGATAATCAAATTATTAACTTTGGAGGGATAACCTTCCTTAATGATAGCTAGAAGATACAATTTAGGTTCCCACTTCGATCCACCCTGGACAATTTCTTCTAACCAAGTTTTGATTCTAATCTAAAAATTTTTGACCACTAGGCATGTCCACCAGAGATGGAAGTAGGTACCATGATTCCCTTTGCATTTCCAACAAGTTGGATTGGATGTTGGATATATTTTTGCTAATCTGGAGGGTGCTAGATGCCATCTATATATCATTTTATATAAGTTCTCTTTTTAAGACACAGATTTAGTTATTGTAAGATTTCTCTGCCAGATTTCTTCTCAGTCTTCTAAGTATATATTATGGCTGAAATTTCTTGCCCACTCTATCATTGGTCCTTTCATGATTTCCTCAGCTAATTCATATTCCAATAGATAATTATATAAGTTAGATATCATATTTTTATTTGGGCCCAAAAGTATCTTATCAAATTTAGTGCTCTTTGATTCTTTTTTTTTTTTTTAAAAAAAGTTTTTATTAATTTTCTACAAACAAACAAACATACAAAACATTAAAAACATCTACTCTCATATATACTTCAGGTGTATCGGTTGGTTCATCAGTTTTGTGCATTCATTTTATAGTGTCAATTACAATTATATTGCATAACCACTCATATTGTCAATCCATATTCTAATATTACTAAAGAAAAAAATAAAAAAAAAAAATTTTTTTTTCTGACTATACTTTTAATCATTCATGCTTTGCGAGATAACAATACTTCAAACAATTTGTCGTATAATCATAACAAATCAATCCTAAAAAAACTCTTCATATATATAATATTAATGCTCTATTATTGTATTTTATCATCTAACCATTGATAAAAAAAACCCCAAATTGCATAAAATTGTTTATCTTCTTGTTCTCTAATTTCAAATGTCAATCTACTCATCTCAGCACATTCCAATATTTTCTTAATAATTTCTTCCTGCAATGGTATTTTCTCATTCTTCCAGTTTTTAGCAAATACAATCCTAGCCGCCGTTAATACATTTACAATCAAATATTTCAAGTCTTTATTATATATATCAGGTAAAATTCCCAATAAAAAGATCTCTGGCTTCAAGTCTATGTGTTTCTTTGTCATTTTTTCCAACCACATGTGAATTTTAGTCCAATATTTTCTAGCATTCTCACAAGTCCACCACATATGATAGTATGAGCCAGGTATCTGATGACATTTCCAACATTTTTCAGATTTATTCTTGAACATTCTTGCTATTCTTGTCGGGGGAAGGTGCCACCTGTAAAACATCTTATACAAGTTTTCTTTATATGCTATTGACATTGTCATTTTATAATTTTGAGACCACAATTTTTGCCATTGCTCTAAATCAATTCCATATCCAAAATTCTTCCCCCATGCAATCATAGTTTCTTTAACTTGTTCTTCCTCTAGCTTAATTCCCAATAAATAACCATATAACTTTTTAATCACTTTCTCATCAGTACCCATCAATATCTTATCTAAATCAGTCTGTTTATCATAGAATCCTTCCGTTTTAAAGTCTTCAAGATATCTTGAGTGTATTTGCGCATATGAAAACCAATTCATCCTTATACCTTGTTCCTCTAAATTTTGGATCGTTTTAAGTCCACCCTTTTCATCCAACAGTTCCCCATATCTAACTGTTTGTTCCTTTTTATAGATCATAGGATAGGAAAATGCTTCAATAGTCGATAACCAAATTGGAATTTTCAAATAACATTGTTTTTTTATCTTCTCCCAATTTAACCACAAAGACTCCCGTATATAATGTCTTCTGAAATACCCCTGTGTTTTAGTTCCCTTGTACCATAAAAAAGCATGCCAGCCCAACAGTAAGTCATGTCCTTCTAATGTCAACAATCTATGTTTTCTTAATGTTATCCATTCTTTGACCCACATCAAACTTGCAGCTTGATAATACAATTCCCAATTAGGCAGGCCAAAACCTCCTCTATTTCTAGCATCTTGCAAAAGTTTTAACTTTATTCTCGCTTTTTTACCTTGCCATATAAACTTCAACATAGTTTTATTTAAATCTTCAAAATAGTCTTTTCCAAGTCTAATTGGTATTGTTTGAAAGAGAAATAAAATTCTAGGTAAAATATTCATCTTAATTGTTGAAATTCTCCCTATTAATGACAATTGTAAATTTTCCCATTTCTTCAGATCTGTAGTTATCTGTTGTTTAAGTTTAATATAATTATTCTCTTTTAATGTGCTACATCTTGCTGTCAAATATATCCCCAGATACTTAACCTTGTTTGTAATTTGAATTTTCAAAAGATCTGTCAGTTCTTCTCTTTGTCTCAACAACATATTTTTTGTCAAAATCTTTGTTTTATCTTTATTTATTTTCAAGCCAGCCATCTCACCATATGTCTCTACCTTTTCCAATAATTTTGGAGCGGTTTCTAACGGGTCTTCCAGAATAAAAGCTAAATCATCAGCGAAAGCTTGTAGTTTAAATTCTTCCTTTTTAATTTTCATTCCTTTTATATTTTTGTCATCTCTAATATTTCTATTCAACACTTCCAAAGTTAATACGAATAACAAAGGAGATAGGGGACATCCTTGTCTTGTACCTCTTCTTATATTAATAAGATCTGTAAATTCTCCCTCCATCATTACCTTTGCTGTCTGTTTATTATATATGGCTTCTATTGCTTGAATAAATTTTCTGGCAAAGCCCATCTGTTCCAATAATAATAACATAAATCTCCAGTTCACGTTGTCAAATGCTTTTTGAGCATCTAGGAATATCAAAGCCATTTGTTTTTCAGGATGAGCCTCATAATATTCCAAGGTATCCAAAATTACTCTCATGTTGTCTCTAATTTGTCTCTTTGGTAGAAATCCATTTTGATCTGGATGGATAAAATTATTTAAATATTTTTTCAGTCTTTCTGCTAAGATTGAAGCAAAGATTTTATAATCTGCATTCAATAAGGAAATAGGTCTATAGTTCTTAATTTGCAACGGGTCAGCCTCTTCCTTTAAAATAAGTGTAATATAAGCCTCTGACCATGTTTTGGGTGTCATCTTTTTTAACATAACTTCATTCATAATTTCTAACAATGGAGTGTTCAATGATTCTTGAAATTTTTTATAGAATTCTACCGGAAGTCCATCTGGACCTGGTGCTTTCCCATTATTTTGTCTTTTAAATGCTTCATTTAGTTCCATCATTGTTATATTGCTTTCTAACATTTCTTCAGTCTCTTTAGGTATCTTCGGTAAGTTAGCATTCTGTAAATACTGTTTAATTTTTTTCTCATCAATATTCTCTTGTTTATATAGTTGTCCATAATAATCTCGAATAATTTCCTTTTTCTCCTTATTACCACAACAAACTTGACCTTGATCATTTATTAGTTTCAATATTTTTCTTGATTCCTTCTCCTTTCTCAGTTTATATGCTAACCATCTACCTGGTTTATTTGCATCTTCAAAGTAATTCTGTTTAGAATTTCTAATTTTCTGTGCCAGTTCTTCTTTCTCTATTAATTCCATTTTATGCTTAATTACATCCAGTTTCAATTTAATATCTTTTTTCTGTGGTATTTTCTGTAATTCTTTTTCAAGTCTTATATATTCATCTTCCAAGGCCTTAGAGGTTTGTCTTTTCCTAATATTCTTTTTTCTTGTATAGTCTATTATCAAACCTCTTACATATGCCTTCATTGTATCCCAAACATTCTGTATTGAGGTATCTTCTTTTTTATTTTCTTTAAAAAAAAAGACTAATTCCTTCTCCATCCATTGTATAAAATCTTTCTCCTTTAAAATGGTATTGTTTAATGTCCATCTCGATCTTTTTTTTTGTCCCTTCCATTTAATTGTCATTGGACTATGATCTGCCCAAGTACTTATTTCAATATTTGTTTCTTGAATAGTAGATATTAATTCTGTTGAGATCCAAATCATATCTAACCTGGACCATGATAAATGTCTATTAGAATAAAAAGTATATTGTTTAGTTTTAACATTTCTTTCCCTCCAAATATCTTTTAAGGTTAATTCATCTGTCATTTTAAAAAAAAGATTTAGGGAGAATCTTTCTATTTTGTTTTGTTGTTGTTGTTATATAGTCCAATTTATTGTCCACAATTCCATTAAAGTCTCCCATCATGATTATGTTAACATAGTCCAGTCTAATTATTTCCATATGTAGTTTTTTATAAAACTCTTCTTGTTTATCATTCGGAGCATAAATTGCAATCAAGAGTATTTTTTTATTATTATCCATTATTTCCACCATTAATACTCTTCCATCTTCATCCGTGTAGATCAGTTTTGCTGGAATATCTTCTTTAATATAGAGAACCACTCCTCTTTTCTTACATTGAATCAAAGAAGTAAATATTTTCCCTAATTTTGGCTGTACTAACAAATGCTCATGTTGCTTTTTAATATGAACTTCTTGTAAGCAAATTATATCAAATTTTAATTTCTCTAATTTGTGAAAAGTTTTCCTTCTTTTAACAGCTGAGTTAAGTCCATTTATATTCATTGTAATCAGTTTTTTTTCTTCCATGATTATGCTTTATATTTAGGTCTAACAACTCTCGTAGCTCTCACTTCACGTTGTTCTTTACTGTCTACCTGTCCACCTACAACTCCTTTCTCTTTTTCAGTCTCCAGTTGTTCCTCCAGAAGCTCAATTAATGAGATCTCTTTCTCTGCCTCCTCTTTTTTTCTTCCAAAAAATTCTGCATAAAAAAATTCTGCTTTTTCAATCGAGTCAATTCTATGTCTCTGCTCTTGCCACGTAAAAATTAGTCCTTCTGGTATCAGCCATCTGTAGTTCACTTCATTTTCCAGTAGCACTTTGGTCAGAAATCGATATTCTCTTCTCATCTCTCTCACTCTTCTAGGTATTTGTTTTAAAACTACAATCTCTTTGCTTTTATATTTCAATACTTTTTCTCTTGCCACTTGTAATATTTGTGTTCTGATGGATTTTTTAGTAAATCTAATATGTACTTCCTTTGGTAGTTTATTTCTCATCGCATATCTTGTATAAACTCGGTATATCTCATCTACTCCGTCCATCATTTTTTCCTCAGTAATTTCCAGAAGATCTGCCAATATTTCTATCATTATCACAGCCAAGTTTTCTCCTTTTTCCTCTTCTATATTTTGAAATCTAAGATAAAATTCTGATCTTTCCATCTCCCACCTCAACATCCCATTTTTTTCTTGTTCTATCACTGTTAATCTAGTGTCAATATTTCCAATCTTCTCCTCTCTTTGTTTTCCTTCTTCCTCAATTTTTTGGAATCTCTCCTCATATTTTCCCATCATTTGTTTAAAATTTTCATCAGATTTCTCTATTTTTTTGTCCATGGTATCTATTTTTATCTTAATATCTTGAATTCCTTGCATAATCATCTGTAAATTTACTTTTTCTTGTTCCTTATCTTGCTTCAACATTGTCTGAATTGAAAGTTGTCCTTCAAGTGGTGGGGAAGCAGAGGTAGAAGCAAAAACGCCGAATGATTTTGGCTTCCTGCTCATTTTAATATTTCCAAGTCTTCAAGCTCTCTTTGACTTTAAATCCAGCTGGTATAGTAACCAAATATAGTCCAAAAAATCAAAAAGAAAAAGAAAAAATCCAATATTAAAAAGCCCAAAGCCAAAAAAGAAAAAAGAAAAAAGGAAAAAGAAAGGTCTTCAGGTTCTTCTAGACCCTAATCCAATTAAAATAGATGGAAGAAGCAAAGAAGGAGAAGAAAAAAGAAAAAACTCTGAGGCTTTCCCTTTGAAATAAAAAGCAAAAATGCTAGAGTTAAAATTAACCAAAAAGGCTGGCGAGTAGGTGTTTCAAAAGTATATATATATATATATATATATACACTGTACACTGCACTTTATTTCTTTATCCAAGGCTCTTATTATGACTGTCTTCTCCAGCAGCTTCAAAGCCAAACTTCAAATGTTGAGATATTGATAAGAGTCCAAGAGAGCACCTGTAATAATATTTTACTGTATTCTCCCTCTATCTTATCACATTAAAATGTCCTTGAAAAGAAGTGCTTTTCTCCCCAATTCAAATAAAATATTTTCAAGCCTCTAGTTGGCAGTGTTACAGCATCTCTAAATACTCTTTCCCCCCCCAGCCAGAAGAAAAAATGTTTATAAAAAACTCAAACAAAAGAAAAAGATAGTCAAAGGGAGCCTCTATCCTAAAAAGAAAGTTAAAAAGATAGAAAATAAAAATCAAGTGAAAAATAAAAATATATATAAGAGAAAATTCAATCCGGTTACCTACAAAGTCACCTTAAAGTCCTCAAAGAAAATAAGAAAAAAAAATAATAATCCAAGTCTCAATTTGACATCACTTAAACGCCGCTCAACCCAGGTTCAGTCAAAAGAAAAATAAAGCCACAGATTTCTTCTTTGTTCAGGATGTCCTTTCAAGTCTTAATCAATTTATAATGCAAAAGAATTTCTCACCCAACCGATACACGCTCATTTAAATCCCTTTCTTTCCGGAGTTGTCCCGACTTCAGCAGCTTTAGAGGCTGCCTTTCTGCTTCCAGCAAAAGGGCTTCTCCCGGATCAAACCAGAGATTTTGCGATGTCTCTGGGATCCTGGGACTATGCCCTTCACAATCCCCGTCTCTACGGGACGGTTTAGGTCCGTTAGAACCGACCAGAGGCAAAAATATCAGCTGAGATCTCAGAGCCCCGAGATCGCAGCTGTAACACCGAGACGTAGCTCCGCCTTCCGTGCTCTTTGATTCTATTCCAAATTCTTTTAAATCTTTCTCCTATCTTATTGCTATTTGGAAATAGGACCAACAATCAATCATTATATTTTGGTTTTCTAACTCTTGGGTCAATCTAACTCTTGGGTCAACTTTCCTTCTTTGTCTAAAATTTGCTAATATTTGAGCTTTTTACTGATGACTATTGTATTAGGGTGGAACATTGCCTCCATTGTTGACAACCATAATGGAACTTTAATACAATGGTTTTTCCTAATATCAGACCAGTTTTTTATCAAAGATTTGCATGAAGTATGTCTCTGAAAGTATGAGTGACTTTTACTATTCGGGTTCCACAAGAAGGCATGCCACCCTATTTGTAAGTCATATCCTTCTAATGTTAGAATTCTTTTGTTTTCCAATTTAATCCAATCCTTTATCCACATTAATACTGCTGCTTAATAATAGGTCTCCCAGGCAGGGAGACCAAAGCTGCCTCTGCTTTTATTGTCTTGTAAATACATTTTCTTAATTCTTGACTTCTTGCCTGCCCAAATGAATTTCATAGTAATTTTATCCAATTCTTTGAAAATTGATTTATCCAATAATATAGGGATCATTTGGAATAAATAAAACAATTTGGGCAGAACATACATTTTAACTGTGGAAATTGTGCCTAATAAAGAAATCTGCATTTTGCTCCGTATCTCCAAATCTCTTCGTATTTGCTGTAATAGTTTAACATAATTGTCTTTTTTCAAAGTTATTGTTTTAACTTAACCATATATATAAATATTTAATCTTATTGACAATTTGAGTCCCATTATTTCTTCTAGGTTTTTTTGTTTATTATTTGTTATATTTTTAACTAACATTTTGATTTTTTCTTTATTGATTTTCAACCCTGCTAGTTTACCGAATTTATCAATTTCTTTTAATAAGGTTGGTCCTGACTCTATTGGATCTTCTATAATAATGACCACATCATCAGCAAATGCCTATGATTTATATTCTTGTCTTTTAATCTTAGTACCTTTAATTTCCTCATTCATTCTAATTTTGTCCAGTAATGTTTCTAATACTGTAATAAAAAGCAGAGGCGACAATGGGCATCCCTGCATGACACCCCTTTTTATTTCAAAAGGATTGGTTAATTCTCCATTTATCATTACCCTTGTTTTCTGAGTTAAATAAATCAAATCTAACATCTTTGCGAAGTTATCTCCGAATTTCATCAAGTTTATCTGATGTTTCATAAATTCCCAGTTTAGGCTGTCAAATGCCTTTTGTGCATCCAGGAAGAAAAGAACAACCTGGCTTCCTGGGTGTTTTTCATAATATTCTAATATATCAATTATCATTCTTGTATTATTTCTAATCTGTCTCATGGGAAGGAATCCATTCTGATCAGGGTGAATTCTTTCATTAAGAATTAGCTTCAGTCTTTCTCCATCACACTCATTAAATTTTGTAACCTGTTTTTAAAAGAGGTATTCGTCTGTAATTTTTTACCTGGGTGGCATCTAAACCCTCTTTAGGGATCAATATAATATGAGCCTTCTTCCATGCTTCCAGGACTCTTGCCTCTAGTAATACCTCATTGCAAATCTCTAGGAACAAATTTTATAGTGGTTCTCCAATCTCTTTGTATAATTCGCTTGGCAACGCATCTGGGCCTGGAGTTTTATTATTTTTTTGTCTTTTAATTGCTTCTTTTAACTTATCTAAAGTTATTTCTTTATTTAATATCTCCTTTTTATCTTCCATTAATGGCTATAATGTGCTTTTTTTCAAATATTCCTCTAACTTGTTTACATCTATTTCTTCTTGGTTATATAAAATCTCAAAATAGTCTCTTACAATTGTTTTCTTTTTGTCCAATTTTCCGTCTCTATTATCCCATTATTATCTTGCAATTGGTATATAATTCTTCTTTTTTTCTTTTTTCAGTTTATATGCTAACCATTTTCCGGGTTTGTTTGCGTATTTGAAGTAATTGTAACTTTCTTATTCTTATGGGTAATTTGTTTTTGCTTTAGGAGTTATTTTAGGTACTTATAGATTAATGACTCTATTAACTTCGAACAAAAAAGTATTGCAATGGGCTTCTGCAGTTATACAACCTGGGAACAAAAGGTGCCAATCAAGAGATGCGAGGTTGGTAGCTATGAGATCATAGTTGGCTTTTTTAAAGTCATAATTTGGGATCCCTTCATTATGACCTTGTTTTCAAGGACACAACTTGAGATAAAAATCAATCATGTTGTTATCACTGTTGGAAAAAGGTTCTTTAACTTGTAGGCCATAAATTGAGTTTAAGCTATTGCAAAAAATGAGGTCTAAGCAATTGTTGAGCCTAGTGTTGTTCGTTACCAACTGCTCCAGCCCCAGAGTCATTGTATAGGGTTGCATGTATAGGTTCAGTTGTACATTTGTTTAGACTCCAATTAATAAGAGGCAAATTGAGGTTACCAAAAAGATAAGGGGGTGTGGGCAGGAAGCTGTCCATGTTAGTAATGTAGTTAGCTTGTCTGTATGACCAAGGTCATAATCAGGGGCTCTATAACATAGCAGGAAATGAACTGTGGTATTTAGGGACAGTTCTCAGACAATGATCTCAGGAAGAGCAAGGTTCTATGTAACATTTATCTTTTTCAGACCTAGAGACTTTTTATAGAAGATAGCAACACCACCCCCTCTACAATTATCACAGTCAGACTGGAAAATGTGATAGTCACTTACTGTAATAATGGAATCTGGAAAGGATACATTCAACCACATCTTGCAGACAAAAATAAGGTTGACTAGGGCCACAGGCAGGGCAATTAGAAGCAGGAGGAATTCAGGCATTTTGTTTGCAAGGCTTCTTGCTTGTGAGTAGCTTGCATTTTAGGCCTGTAGGGTGGACCTGGAGGAAGTTGGGGGCATGCATACCTAGTTTTGGTTGTTGTTGGAGTATGATGTTGGGATGCAGGCCATTGATCTTGCATTTGATACAGTCAGCACGGTAGTCCATGAACAAGTCAGTCTCTCCTTGGTCCTAGTGTCTTTTGAGTTCCAAGTGGAGCTTGCAGGCAGTATGGAAGGGTGGGGCCGCAAATGAAGTTTCCTATGGTTAGTGCAGCTTTTGGTGAGTGAGTTTATTGTGGAAATGTATTGCGTTTGCTGGTTTCATTCTTGCAAATGATTCTGCAGAAACGTGGGCCAACAAGCCATAACTTTTCTTGAACTTGGAGCCATCATGGGAAACATCAATGATTTCATCAGGAGCGATAGTTGATGCCTGGAAGTTGCTGATGATGTTGCAAACCTTTACAATGTCATCAGATTCATTGGTGTCCTCCCCAAATAAGATAGTTTTAGGACGCTTCTGTTCACGTTCAATCATGTCTTTAATAAGGATGAAAATGTTACTTGCAGAGTTAGTGGTTTCCTGTGGCTTGGGTTGTTGAGCTGTGTCATGATTCCAGGATACTGGTGCTTCAGTTTTCTGTGTTTTTTCCTTTTCTTCAAGGGATGCTAGACGCATTTCCAAATTGTCCACCCATTCAAGCAAAACAATAAATTTGTAGGTCTGGCCGTACACAATGTACGGAATAGCAGAAATGCAAACTGGGAGGTTTTTAGTGATGTTGATTAAAGAAACTGAGCTACACCTTTGGTTAACCTCAAACACTTGTAGTGGGCATATGAGTCCATAGGAGCACTTCATAGTACTCTCATCCTCCTCAAATGTTTCATCACAGACAAAGCATGTGCAGGAGTCATAAGGCACATTGGTAGCAGTCCTCTTCTTTTTGGGTGGGGTCTTGGCAATGGAGTGTTTGCAGTCATGAGTGTGTATGGGTTGTCTTTTTTATTATTGTTATTGTTGTTTTATTATTTTAATTTTAATTTTCTGTGGCTGGGTTCTTCAGAGCAGCCAGTGGGAGCTTTGCCCTCCACTTAGCTCACCTCCCTGGCTCTACCTGGCTGCCCAACTGTTTATTGCTGTTAATTAGTTTTATTGCTTACTTTTTGCTGGAGGGACTTCTCGGATTGCCTCAGCTTCCCTCCCTGTTAGCCTCTGGTAGAGAATTGTCTTGCCATTTGTTTGGCCTCAGGGGCCTTTCCAATGTTACCAGCTAGCCCCAGCTTCCTTCTTTTGGTCTCTGGTGGGAACTTCCCCTTTTGACCTCTGGTAGGAACTTCCTTAAGCCTTGGGAACTATGGACAATTGTGCTCTAAATGTAGGTCTTCTATTTTGGCTCCTGACTTTATGATGGATAATGGATTAGGAAATTCAAAAAGCAAAACTGTAGAAATGATTTTTAGATTAATTTCTCATTTCCTCCCAATGAGATTATCTATGCTAACTAGTTCACTTGACATATCCCTAATTCAAACCTTTGAAATTTGGTCTAATTTGGGGTTTTATTAATTATTACTTTAGATCTCAACAATTGCAGAGTCAGAACAGAGAAGGGTGGGAGTACAAATGCCTTTTGGGAATATAGTAAACCTTCTTGGATGTTTTCATGTTACTTATTAAATTAATCATATATATGCTGTCCTTTAAGACTGGGTTCTCACCAAGATGGCTTATATAATAAGATTAATACTTTAGCTCCTCCGCTGATTGCAGTGGTTTTTGATAGAAACTCTATTAAGTAGATCGATATACTTTTTTTTTTTATTTATGGAAATATTTTTGCATAACTTTATAATTATAGGGAAAATATGACATTCATAGGCTAAATTTCCAATATCTATGTTTTGGATATTCCAATTAAAATTCATTTGTTTTTGTCTCCAACTCCTTCAAAAAAATGTAAGATTGGGAAGCTCGGATAGACAGTCATGGACGAGTATTTTATGTGGATCATGTAAATCGAACCACAACTTGGCAACGGCCTACAGCTGCAGCTACTCCTGATGGAATACGCAGATCTGGATCAATCCAACAAATGGAGCAACTCAATCGGCGGTAAGTTTTTGGGCCAAAATATAATAGGCAAAAAAAAAAAAAAAAAGCATATATGTTGACAATCCTGTGCCTTAGCAAACAGTAACTCAAAGAGGAAATACACAATATATTTGCCCAATAAGGTTCATTAAATATATATTATTATAACTGTCTGTGTATTCAAAATGATTATATAAAATCTATAAAATATTCTTTTGTTCAGTGTACTTGATCAAAGTTTAATCAATGTCTATATTTGGCAGACAGTTTTCATTTATTTTGTGGTAACATAAATGCATTTGTCCAAGGTTAGTCACAGATTGCAAAAATAAATGTTTCAATGGATAAAGTATACAGTAGTGTTCCAAAAAAAACCAACTGCATTTCAAATGGCCCTTAACACAATTCTCATTTCTGCAGACTGTAATCAAGACTAGATTCTACCCCAAAATGCCAAGTAACTTATAAAATTGTAAAAGAATTTTTGAATGTTATGTTTAAAGCAAAATAGGAGGTTTAGCTTTCAGCTTTACCAAATAACTAAATTAATTAAAAATTGTTCATTACAAAAGATTATTCCCTTCTTTCCAATTAGGGCAAATGTTCAAAATTATTAACATCCCTCTGACTCAAGTTAAGAAATTGATGTAAAAAGGTGCGTTTTATCTTAACTGTTTTTAAAACAGAATAAGATGTACTTACACAGTACTGCAGGCTACTTCTGCTGATTGCTGGCTGCCAGCAGTTTGGCAGTTCGAGTCTGAAGGTTGACTCAGCCTTCCATCCTTCTAAGGTTAATAAAATGAGGACCCAAATTGTTGGGGTAATATGCTGACTCTGTAAAGCCCTTAGAGAGGGCTATAAAGCACTGAGAAACAGTGTATAGCTATAATGATAGCTATTGCTATTTAATTTAATTTAAATGTTTCATGCATTCTTCTGGAGAGCAAAAATCAAATGTAAGTGGAAAGCTTTAAGAAGGTACTTTTATTACTTATCATCAGGGATGGGATTCTACCAGTTCTGACCGGTTCTAAAGAACCCCTTGTTAACTTTCTAAGCAGTTTGGAGAACCGGTAGTTAGAAGAAATCTCCTTTTGTTTTTTTCTACCCTTATTATATTCTTGAAAGACAGGCTAGACTTACTGTCTCTGAAGGAGTTTTTTTTTTTTTTTCTTCAAGGGGAAGGGTTGTTTTAAGCTTTTTACACTGCTGTTGGGAGGAAATACTCCCCTGGAAATACTTCTTCTTGGCTAACCAGAAAGATTGAAATTCAAACATGAGTTTACATACCCTTTCTGACTTTTTGGTGAAGTTTAATTCTGTGCTTGGTGACGTTTAATCCTGTGTTTTTTGATGGGATAATTTTCCCTATTCAGCTTGGTTTGAAAGGAAAAAGATTAATCTCTATTCCTGAAAAGAAACTGGTTTGAGAAATCTGGCTAGTTCCTGTTTCTATTTGTTCTGGTAATTGGTTTAACAAGCAACAGCTACTGTTGTGATTTAATTATTTGTATTGTGTTTGAATTTTTTCTGCCTCATGGTTTCTTTTTCTATCTAGGAAGAGGGTCTTCTTTCACTGCTTTAGTGGTATCTGGCACTGTCCTTTTGGGGTGTACTTCCAAGAGGCAGGATGCAAGTTTGGCACTGATTGTTTTTACTGTCTTTCTGGGGGGCATGTGACCTTTCCTTAAATCTGGATAATTTCCTTAGGATATCTTGTGAGATGAGTGAGATCAGCTGGTATCTTTAAGTGGTACAAATGGATCTAAGGTTTGCTTCTCCTGGTGTGCTCTTTCTGGAGAGCTTAAATTATCTCTCTGCTAAAGGGTTTCACTTTATGAGCAAGAATTAGTTGCTGATAGTTATCATTGCATTTTAACTATTTTAATTCCTCAAGGTGCTCTGCCACCCTGCTTGATTTGTAACTCTGGCTTGCAGATATTTTTAATCTAATGATTGGTATTTAGGGCAGCTTTTTGCAAGAAAAGAAACTTTTTTGTATTTTTGTACACATAATCCTTGACTTACCACAATTCATTTGGTGATGATTCAAAGTTACAATGAAAAAAGTGACTTATGTCCATTTTTCACACTTACAACCATTGTAGCATCCTCACTGTCATGAGAGGCCAGGCGAGGAGAAGCGCCCCTTGATGTGAGTGATGTCGAGTTGGCCCTGCCCACCCAGTCATATGACCACCAAGCCACACCCACCAACTAAGCCACTCCCACAGAACTGGTTGTTAAAAAATTTGAATCCCACCCCTGCTTGTCATAGCCCCATGGAAGTTACATGAATTCAGACATCTGTGAGCCTTATAAAATTATTATCTGTAAAAGATCTGAATGAGACTATCTGAGTCTTCAGCCTATTTCTTTCTGATGTCTGGGTTTTGATAGTTCTGTAAGTCTTTTCCAGCCAAGTCCGGTAAGATTCAAAACAGTAATACCTTAAGCCCATGTCACACTGAACCAACGGATGCAAAGAGGATGTAAAATGGACAAAAAAGCTTGCCATCCGTTGGAAAACGCGATGTATGCACTGCCTCTGTTTTGCTTCCTCTCTATCCGTCCAGCATCCGTTTATTGACGTTTCATCCGCTCCGAAAGTTTTGAGCTGCCCAAAACTTTTGCGCGGAAAATGTATCCAGTTCATCCATTCTGCATCCACTAGGCATCCGCAAGGCATCCGCTACGCATCCGTTACGCATCCGCTATATCCGCTAGGCATCCGCTCCGCATCCGCGAAATTCCATCTGCCCGGACGTAGGGAGGAAGCGAACGGACGCAGAATGGATGCAGAACGGATGCCTAGCGGATGCAGCACGGAAACAAAGCATTTAAAACGGAAAAAACGTTCGCAGAGGGGACCTATCTCGGATATTAAAGATGTCTAGAGGATGCCTAGAGGACGCTTAGAGGATGCCTAGCGGAAAACCTATATTTCCTATAAAAAGGGGGAGCAACTCATCTGCATCTCACTTTCAGAACAGCAGCCCAGTGGTGCAGACCTCTGCAGCCTTCATCTGGCTCTTCCTCTTCCACAGCATCCAGTCATGTCCACCGTGGATTGTAACAAAGTCCTTTTGGCAGCCACCATCATTCTGCAATAGTGCAAAGCCATCTGCAGGCTCTGTGAACTCTACTGCGAGAAGAAAAAGAGGCAGCCAAAATAAGTCTGGGTCCGAAGATGGTTCGCCAGAAGAGCAGAGGACGACAAGCTGATGGTGGAGCTCAGGAACGAAGACACTCGGGCGTTCCAGAACTTCATGAGGATGCCTCCAGCCATGTTTGACGAAGTTGTGCAGCGGCTGACACCCAGGTTGACCAAGGTAAACACCAGCTTCCGGCCCAGCCTGGAACCTGGGCTCAAGGTGGCACTCACTCTGTGCCACCTGGCCTCAAGGACCATTTACAGGAGCATGCAGTATGGCTGGAGGGTGCCATCCAACACCATCAGCATTGTGGTCAGAGAAGTGGTGCAGGCCATCATCGAAGAATACAAGGAGGAGCTCCTCCAGTACCCCTCCACTGAAGAAGGATGGAAGAAAGTTGCAGAGCAGTGGTATCAGAAGTGGAACTTCCCCCACACCGTTGGAGCCATAGATGGCAAGCACGTGGCCTGCAAAGCTCCAGCCAAGTCGGGCTCCACTTATTTCAACTCCAAGGGCTTCTTCTTCGCCATGGTCAATGCTGACTACAAGTTCATGTACATCGATGCTTCAGGCAACGGCTCATCTTCAGATGCCCAGGTATACAACAACAGTCACCTCAAGGAGGAGCTGGAACACAACCTCATCGTGGGCTTCCCAGATCCAGAACCCTTGCCCAACGACACACAAGATGTGCCCTACTTCATCGTGGGGGATGACACCTTCTCCCTCACAACCTACCTCATGAAGCCCTACACTTCCAGACTTGCAGAACAGGCTCGTGGACCTCCAACAAGGCAATGGGGGCATGGAGCCTGGGGAATGGAGGCAAGGGCAAAACCTGATCGACACTGAGGATGTGCAAGGCCCCAACAGAGCCTCACATGAAGCGAAGAAGCAGCGCAACCTCTTGAGACACTGGTGCAACTCCCCAGCTGGAGCAGTGGAGTGGCAAGACAGGATGGTAGATGCTTAATGGATGCTTCCTTCAGCCTGTCTCATCACATGGATGATATTGGGCCATGTATGTTTGGTTGACCTATAATGAACAGGGCGTTTAATAAAGAGTTGTGTTTATGTTGACATGTGTGGATAATTACTACATTATTATTGATAATAAAGGGCCATAGGTGTGGCACCTGGGAGGGTGGACCATCCCGTCCCACTATGCTTGCACTGGAGGTTTATCTATCCCACTGCTATCCTAACCCATCCCACAGCTATGACCCATCTCACAGGTATCCTAACCCATCCCAAAGCTATTATTACCCATCCCACAAGCATGCAAAGGCTTAAACCATTTCTAAAAGTTTCCACCAAGACTTTATTAAAAAAAAGAAATGAAGCAAGTGTGTGAATCATAAATAGACTTAATTAACAACAAGCTATAAAACAAAAATGAGTCTCTGGCACTCCTCTTGGTCGCTCAGTCTCAGGGGTGAAGGGTCCAGGTGCTGTGGAGGTGGCTGGTGCTGGAGTGCTTGTCATCAGCTCCTCCAGAAGCAGAAGCAGCAGAAGCCCCAACCCCAGAAGAGCGAGCCCGTGCTGCAGAAGCCCCAGCAGAACCAGAGTGAGGGCCAGGGGGCGGGATGGTAGCCCTGTCCCTCTTGCAAGGGCTGGCAGCAGATGGCTGAGGCTTGCTGTGCTTCAGCATGGTTGTGGGGTTGCTGGCTGGCAGGGAGGCTGGCAGGAAGGCTGGCAGGCAGGCAGGCACCAAGGCTGGCAGGAAGGCTGGCACCAAGGCAGGCACCAAGGCTGTCAGGCAGACATGAAGCAAGGCTGGCAGGAAGGCAGGCAGCAAGGCTGGCAGGCAGACTGGCTGGCAGCAAGGCTTGCAGGCAGGCTGGCACCAAGGCTGGCAGCAAGGCTGGCAGCAAGGCTTGCAGGCAGACATGCAGGCAGGGCAGGCAAGGCAGCCAATCCATCCGGCAGCAGGTCTTTCCTCTGAATGGTGACCTGCTTCCGAGCTGCTTCCGTTATATCCACGGGGCTGACACAATGCATCCCCCCCGCATGCGCAATTAACGCCAGGCATCTATTCGGCGTCCGTTCTGCATCTGCTAGGCTTCCGCTGTGCATCCGCTTCATCCGTTCGGTGTCCGCTCTGCATCCACTGTATCTGTTCTGCGTCCGCTTTGCTGAGGTCCCCCGGAAGCCTAGTGGATGCGCCATCCTCTCTCATCCGCTTTCCATCCGCCCTGCGTCCTCCCCGCGTTCGTGTTATCCGCTCCGGTTATGCAAATTTTTGCCCCTTTTGAGAGCGGATAACAACGGATGGAACATTTTGCTTGTCCGTTGTGTCCTTTTTGCATCCGTTGGGCAGTGTGACATGGGCTTTACAACAGTAGTATAGAATTTGCAAACCAATTGGGTAAATACTACAGCACAATTACTTACTTTCATTTATTTTCAGCTTTTATTTTTAAATGTGGTCTGTCTTAATTTTTAACTATTAAAACTAAAAAGGTACATAAATTCCTGCTGAAAGTCTTTTTGGTTTTTTTTATTTGCATCAAATTTGTGTCAACTTTTAGTGATTGCCTAGGAGTTCTCCAGAAAGAGTTGTCCCCAAATATCAATATTTCACACATTGCTACTATAATCAAATCCATCCATCTTTATTTAGTTATCCTTTTTCTCTTTCCCATCATTCTTGATATCTACAGCTAGCTAGATTTTTACCTAATGGATCTGATTAATTAAACACGATCATTTGTGTCTCTAAGGAGAACTCTGGGTTGATTGATTTGATTGCTCATTTTTTATTCTTTTGGTGATATTTTCAGGAATCTTCTCCAGTGCTAAATTTCAAAAGTGGCAATGCTTCTTCTATCATGATTTTTCAATCTCTTTACAGATTCCACATATGTTTATTAAATCAAGCCATGTTTGTTTACTTAAAGAAATATCTCACTCTTGCATTACTTATGCATCATTCAAGATGACTTCACAATGATTTTAAAGCAATTTAAAATCATTGTGTGTGTGTTGTCTGTGTGTACAAATGAAATAAAAGTATAAACTAAACCCATAGATCTATAGTAAATCTTCCTGAGGTTAAAGAAGTAACATGGAGATGGCTTTGAGAAATATAGTACTTTAAGCAATAATGTGCAGTAAATTTAATGGGCTAGAACCAAGGGTGGGATTCTACCAGTTCACACCTATTCGCTAGAACTGGTTTTTAATATTCTAAGCAGTTCGGAGAACCAGTTGTTAGAAGAAACTACTGGCCTAATCCTGTAAGTAAGTCAGGAAGGAAACATTCTGATGTTGCTTACAGAAACTGCCTCTCCATTAACCCTTATTATGTTCTTAGCAGGACTAGACTTCCTGTCTCAGGAACATCTCTGGAGTTTTTTTCCTTTCTTTGCTGGTACTTTGCTTGTGTGGAGTAACCATTTAAAGTTACAATGGCACTGAAAAAAGTGTCTTATGACCATTTTTCACACTTACGAATGTTGCAGCATCCCCACAATCATGAGAGGTCAGGCGAGGAGATATGTACCTCGATGTGAGTGATATTGAGTTGGCCAAACCCAGCCAATAGCATGATCACCAAGCCATGTCCACCCAGTCATGCCCACCACCTAAGCCACGCCCACAGAACCAGTTGTTAAAAATTTTGAATCCCACCCCTGGCTAGAACAGGAATAATGCATGTTTTCCCTTTTATAGTACTTTTGTACTGACTGCTCTTATGCTGCTAAACCTAGTTATGATCTTAGTCTAAGCCCACTATATATTTTCAGAATGCCTTCACTATATAAACTATCTCATTCTTTAAGATCAGAGGATTCCTTCTTTGTGTAATATCAAAACTTATAAACCCCTGGGTATGATATTTTTAAAAGCATTGAAATTTAAAGTGGGGCATTTTCCTTCAGTGATTGCTGTGAAACAAAAAGAGTTAGAAAATGTTCTAAGTCGTCCTTATAGTTTTAATGGCAAATTTCAAATTAAATAATAAAACTATATCGATTATATGACACTGGTTTGAATGGAGCACTTGAGATATGAAAAAGCTGCTCTGAAGTGATGTCCAATCAAGAGAAGGAAGAAAGTACTTTGATTGTTAAATTGTATTAATTTGACTGTCTACTGGAACAGAAAGATAGAAAATAAAGAGCCATAAAATCTATCTCAAAGTATTTTTTCCTTTAGATGGGGGTTGTCCTTCCGAAGGATTTCTTTCTAAAAATGAATGTTGGCTTTACATTCAATTGACAGAAATGCCTTGTTTGATACAGTGAATTTGGCAATTAACAAAGCATTTTAAATGATTTTACACATTTTAAATTATTAATTTATATTATTTTAAATTGATTGTGGTTTTATGCTTAGTTTGAATTCTATGCTTTTAACTGAAAATTTTATGTTACTGCATATATTTGAACAAAAAGGCAATAATTTCACATCAGTTAAAATTCTCGATCCAGCTAAATTTTAAAAGGAGACAGACAGATACTGGAAAGTTTATTTTCCTAATTTCAAAAGTGTAGGTGATAAATATATTTCTATTTTTTTCCTTTGCCAAAATCAAGATATCAAAATATACAGCGAACTATTGCTACAGATAGAACAGAAGATGACACTGCTGTCAGCAGCCATGTGGAAAGACTCCCTCTTGGAGGAGGCAGTGATTCCGAAACAGACCCTTCCCAGACAAATACAGGTAAGGCATTTTGTATAGCCAGATGATATTCTTCACTTTGCATAAAAATACAATATTTTTTCATTTAAAATGTTAAATAAATAACATTTAAACATAATAATGTTTAAGTAAATCCTCCATTTAAAAGGGGAAAGAGCAACGTTGGGCAAAAGGTAGCTTATATCATTAGCAATAACTCTATCAAATTTCCAGTGAGAAAATTCCAAGGAGATAATCGTGATTATGAAAATCATTTCTAAATAGACATAGACAATACAAAAGTGTAATTAGATGTTAGAAAATAGAAAAGTGTATCACTGGCATTAGAACCCTACTGTGGAAACACTTTCTATTTAATAAAAGCTTAATTTTGACTTAGGTTTTGTGTTTTAAGATGTTTGTTCTGTTGCAATGAATGTCTCATTTTCTGTTGTAATGTTTGGCATTAAAGAAAATGTAATACTTTCTCAGAGAGTGTACTCATTACATCTCTATTTACCGTGCAGCATATTGTGCCTGCTTTCATTGCAAAAAAGATGGATAAATTCTTGTTTCTTTGATAGTTTTTGTAACCAAGCAAACATTATATGTGTGTCAATGTCCAGCAAACTCGAATTGCTCTTTGAAAAAAAGATTTTTGAAGTTGATAAATATTTTTCAGTTCAAGAGGAGATAGTCCATAGATGTGATTTGTCTTACATAACAAACTCAGATTATTTTCAAGCGAAGTGCCTTTTGCTAATCCCTAATAATGGTCTGCAAATTCTACTACAAATCAAGAAGCAGAGTGAAAAAAATGGGACTAAGATTAAATATACAGAAGATCAAATTAGCCTTAGAATTAATAATGAATATACTGAAATTGTATACATTTTGTCCTGTTAATCTTCTAAAAATTAATTAACCTTTAACAGTGATTGGTAAAGATTTTCTTTAATACATTTTTATTACACTGAAAATTCATTTTAAAGGTAAAGTTATTATGGTAAGAAAAAACACAAGCCCTAACTATTGGAAAAAAGTGGTAATAATAAATATTTTAAACAGTACATTGGGGAAGGGCAGAAAGATTAGGCATAAAATCATTCAGGAGAATGAGAGAGAGCAAAAGATATGAAGACTGGAATCATATAATTTATACGTTTACCATTTTGTTTCAGAAATTAGAAGAGAAAAATCTTTTTCACCAGTGAATTCTCAAAAAATCACTTTATTGCTGCAGTCACCAGCTGTAAAGTTCATTACTAATCCTGAATTTTTCACAGTGCTGCATGCAAATTATGTAAGTACTTGATCCTCTGCCATACAGGTTGGTGACTTATTTTAGCAATACCTTCTAGGGAATGTTTCAGTTCTCACATATATCATTCTTACTCAAGCAAATGATTTATGAAAGGGTGATGTCTCTTATATTATATGTTCTATGTATGTATTCATGCCCATACATATGTGCAAATGTAAGTTAAGCCCCTGTCACACTGCACCAACGGATGCAAAGAGGATGTAAAACGGACAAAAAAGCTTGCCATCCGTTGGTTAACGCGATGTATCCGTTCTGTACTCACTGCCTCCATTTTGCTTCCTCTCTATCCGTCCAGCATCCGTTTATTGATGTTTCATCCGCTCAAACGTTTTGAGCTGCTCAAAACGTTTGAGCAGAAAATGTATCCAATGCATCCATTCTGCATCCGCTACGCATCCGCTAGGCATCCGTTCTGCATCTGTTACGCATCCGCTATATCCTCCAGGCATCCGCTGCGCATCCGCGCAATTCCATCTGCTCCAGCGGTAAACAGACGCAGGGAGGAAGCGGAATGGACATGGAACAGATGCAGAACGGATGCCTAGCAGATGCAGCATGGAAACAAAGCATGTTGAAAATACGTTCGCAGAGGGGACCTATCTCGGATATTAAGGATGTCTACAGGATGCCTATAGGATGCCTAGAGGATGCAAACGGACACCTATACTGCCTATAAAAAGGGGGAGCAACTCATCTGCATCTCACTTTCACAACAGCAGCCCAGCTGCAGACCTCTGCAGCCTTCATCTGCCTCTTCCTCTTCCACAGCATCCAGTCATGTCCACCATGGATTGTAACAAAGTCCTTTTGGCAGCCACCATCCTTCTGCAACAGTGCGAAGCCATCTACAGGCTCTGTGAACTCTACTACGGGAAGAAAGAGGTGGCCAAGAAGCGTCTGGATACGAAGATGGTTCGCCAGAAGAGCAGAGGACGGACTGTACAACAATCTGATGGTGGAGCTCAGGAACGAAGACCCTCGTGCATTCCAGAACTTCATGAGGATGCCTCCAGCCATGTTTGATGAAGTTGTGGAGCGGCTGACACCCAGGTTGACCAAGCAGAGCACCAACTTCCGGCCCAGCCTGGACCCTGGGCTCAGGGTGGCACTCACTCTGTGCCACCTGGCCTCAGGGACCACCTACAGGAGCATGCAGTACGGCTGGAGGGTGCCACCCAACACCATCAGCATTGTGGTCAGAGAAGTGGTGCAGGCCATCATCGAAGAATACAAGGAGGAGCTCCTCCAGTGCCCCTCCACTGAAGAAGGATGGAAGAAAGTTGCAGAGCAGTGGTATCAGAGGTGGAACTTCCCACACACCGTTGGAGCCATCGATGGCAACCACGTAGCCTGAAAAGTGCCAGCCGACTCGGGGTCCACTTATTTCAACTCCAAGGGCTTCTTCAGCATCATCCTCTTCGCCATGGTCGATGCTGACTACAAGTTCATGTACATCGATGCTTCAGGCAATGGGTCAGCTTCACATGCCCAGGTATACAACGCAAGTGACCTCAAGGGTAGGCTGGAACGCAACCTCATTGTGGGCTTCCCGGATCCAGAACCCCTGCCCAACGACACGCAAGATGTGCCCTACTTCATCGTGGGGGATGACGCCTTCTCCCTCACAACCTACCTCATGAAGCCCTCCACCTCCAAATACCTCACCCGTGAAGAGAAGATCTTCAACTACAGGCTGTCCAGGGTAAGGCGGGTGGTGGAGAACGCCTTTGGCAACCTGGCCAACAGGTTCCAGGTACTTCTCACTACCATGCAGCATTGCCCAGAGACCGTGATGAGGATCATGGAAGCTTGCTGCATCCTGCACAATCTCATGTGCACCCGCTACCCAGTGTTGCAGAACAGGCTTGTGGACCTCCAACAAGGCAATGGGGACATGGAGCCTGGGGAATGGAGGCAAGGGTGAAACCTGATAGACACTGAGGATGTGCAAGGCCCCAACAGAGCCTCACGTGAAGGGAAGAACTAGCGCAACCTCCTGAAACACTGGTGCAACTCCCCAGCTGGAGCAGTGGAGTGGCAAGACAGGATGATATATGCTTAATGGATGCTTCCTTGAGCCTGTCTCATCACACCGATGAGATTGTGCCATGTATGTTGAGTGGCCCTACAATGATCAGGGCATTTAATAAAGAGTTGTGTTTGTGTTGACATGTGTGGATGATTATTACATTATTATTGATAATAAAGGGCCATAGGTGTGGCACCTGGGAGGGTGGACCATCCCGTCCCACTATGCTTGCACTGGAGGTTTATCTATCCCACAGCTATTACCCATTCCAAAGGTATCCCTGCCCATCCACTGCTATCTCAACCCATCCCACTGCTATCTCAACCCATCCCACTGCTATCTCAACCCATCCCACAAGCATGCAAAGGCTTAAACCATTTCTAAAAGTTTCCAGCAAGACTTTATTAAAAATAAGAAATGAAGCAAGTGTGTGAATCAAAAATAGACTTTATTAACAACAAGCTATAAAAAAAAAATGAGTCTCTGGCACTCCTCTTGGTCGCTCAGTCTCAGGGGTGAAGGGTCCAGGTGCTGTGGAGGTGGCTGGTGCTGGAGTGCTTGTCATCAGCTCCTCCAGAAGCAGAAGCAGCAGAAGCGCCAGCCCCAGAAGAGTGAGCCCGTGCTGCAGAAGCCCCAGCAGAACCAGAGTGAGGGCCAGGGGGCGGGATGGTAGCCCTGTCCCTCTTGCCAGGACTGGCAGCAGATGGCTGAGGCTTGCTGAGCTTCCGCATGGTTGTGGGGTTGCTGGCTGGCAGGGAGGCTGGCAGGAACCAAGGCTGGCAGGAAGGCTGGCAGGGAGGCAGGCACCAAGGCTGGCAGGAAGGCTGGCAGGCAGGCAGGCACCAAGGCTGGCAGGCAGACATGAACCAAGGCTGGCAGGCAGACAGACAGCAAGGCTGGCAGGCAGACTGGCTGGCAGCAAGGCTGGCAGGCAGGCATCCAGCAAGGCTGGCAGGGAGGCTGGCAGCAAGGCTGGCAGGCAGGCAGACAGCAAGGCTTGCAGGCAGGCATGCAGGCAGGGCAGGGAAGGCTGTCAATCCGTCCGGCAGCAGGTCTTTCCTCTGAATGGTGACCTGCTTCCAAACTGCTTCCCTTATATCCGCGGGGCTTACGCAATGCATCCTCTCCGCATGCGCAATTAACACTCGGCATCCGTTAGGCTTCCGCTGTGCATCCGCTAGGCTTCTGCTCTGCATCCGCTCCATCCGCTGGGCATCCGCTGGGCATCCGCTGTATCCGTTCCGCATCCGCTTTGCTGCGCCCCCCCGAAAGCCTAGCGGATGTGCCATTTGCTCCCATCCACTTCCATCCGCTGGGCTTCCATTCCGCATCCACTTTCCATCCGCCCTGCGTCCTCCCCCCGTCCATGTTATCCGCTCCGGTTATGCAAATTTTTTCCCCTTTTGAGAGCGGATAACAATGGATGGAACATTTTGCTCGTCCGTTGTGTCCGTTTTGCCTCCGTTGGGCAGTGTGACAGGGCCTTTAAATGAATTATTCAAACAAAAAAAAGGGTCTAGAGGCAAGTCGAGGTACTCTTGAAACAACCAACAAACAAGAAACTCCATCCAAAAGAAGATTCTTTCACAGTAACAAACAACTATCAGAAGAAATGAATTTTTAGAGATAGGCAATTTTTAGAGATATGCCACTCATAGAACAAACAATAACAACAAGAATAAAAATGTAAAGAACAATGTCCCTGCTAAAGAACAATGTCTAGTACAGTTCAATCCAATACAGCTAGCTAGAGGTGAACAATTTATTTCATATCCTCACCTTGGAGGAAAGCATGCAGATATCTGGAGAAGGGACATTATCAACTGTTCCAGTGACATGAAGCCCATATTTCCCCAAGGGAAAAAAAAGATGTTTGTTACACCAAAATAGTAATGAGGGAATTTAACTACCCTGACATGGTAGGTAGCTGGTAGACAACAAATTGTTTGTTTTATTTTGAAGTTCAATTTACACATTCTGGCTAGCCTTTCCTTGACTTTATCTTTAATTGTAAGCCTGTTTTAAAGCTATTTTTAAAGCTATTTTGTAAGTACATGACAAGTAATATGCTGAGAACTATCAGATTGTTTGCCCTTGGTATTATAGGCATTGCAGGGATAAAATTATTGGACTGAGTTAGGTTCATCCCTATCTGACTTTTTTCCTGAATTAGCCAAACCAGAAAGTTGCTTTGTAGCAATCCAGAAAATAAAGCCTACTAACCTATGTTATTTCAACATTGTTTAATAAGTATTCATCTGCAATGTTATCATCATTTAGAGTAATATATGGTTGGTTACCTTTGACATTGATCCAAGATGAAGTCACAGTATGTCGCTAGCAGTCATAAAGCACAACAATTTTTTTTCTGGTTGTCGAAGCATTGGCAATATGTGACTTAGTCATCAATGTTAGCATATGTTAAACCAGTGGTGGCTAACGTTTTCGGCACTGAATGCCAAAACGGGAGCATTTTGGCACTTGGTGCCCAAAATTTTCTCTAAGAATTTTCTAATTTTCGTGGGGAGATTGTCTTTCTTTAAAATTTATTTTCTGTAATTGAGGTATTTGAATTCATGAGTATGATTTTGACTAGTATCAATAGCTTTTACCAACAGAAATATAATTTTTATTGTTGTAAAAATATGGTTATAATTTTTATTGTTATTGTTTTCTAATGTACAATCCACCAAAGAAAGCAAAAGAACCAAACCAATCATCTTTTATTCAGATTCCACCTGTAAAATAAATATGCCACATGCATTCAAGCTTAATGCCACAATCTTGAATTAGTATTAGAAAGATTAATTATAACCATGAATAAGTTGGAAAACATTGCCACAATAATAAACAAGTATTTTGTTTCCTTGTAGTTCTTTCTTAAAGTTATGAAATCTGTCCACATTATGTTCATAGAAGGCTATTAAAAGGATTATTTAGTGCTTGTGGAATGATCAGGCTTAATGATCTCCAAATATACACAGTCCCACATATCTACAAACCAAAATTAAAAAGCAGGTAATCCATTAAAAAAAAAAAACTGATTTTATGTGACTGCATTAGTTAACCAAAGTACTTTTATTAGTTTGTCTTAAACACAAGGGGGATCCTGTTACTACAGATAGGTCTTGTTTCATTATAGTAATACATATATTATAGCAATATTATATATAG
>BLBF01000019.1:18802858-18849685 GCA_015471245.1 Laticauda colubrina
TGCCTTCAAAACAGACAAAAAAATAGCAGCCATCCTGAGGAACCCCATAGACAAAATTGACCTGAAAAACCAAGGCATATACGAAATTCCCTGTACATCATGCCCGGTCACATACATTGGGCAGACCAATAGAAGAATAAGTACCCGCCTAGATGAACACAAAAATGCAGTAAAAAAGCTGGAACACACCTCCTCACTAGTCCAACACATGAAAACCACAGGTCACAACATCAACTTCAATGGCACTAAAACCCTAGCCACTATAGAAAACCCCAACCACAGAATCATTAGAGAAGCTATAGAGATTGAAAAAAGACCTGACAGCATGAATAGAAGAGATGATTCCACCAGTCTTTCAATCATTTGGAAGCCTGCACTCTCAAATAGAAAGATCTCCATGCCACAAGCCAGGCAAACACCTGGGCAAAAACAGATTCCCTCTGATAGCTCCAACCCAAACACTCCCCCACCAGGCACCCAGGTGAAACCCAGCTTGCTAATGAATAGCAGCTTGCTAATGAAGAGCAGCCATCCCTTCACACGGAGCCAAGCTGCACTGAAAGCCTCCAACAGAAGAACAGAGTGTTGCCAGCCAATCAAAGCCACAAAACAGACAGAAGAAACCAGAAACACCAATCAATCAAACTCCAAGTCCAATGAACACAGATCCAGGCTCCCAGCCAATCAGAAATGACCAGCCTCAAATTTGAAACCAGGAACTAACTCTATACAGAAGCCTGAGGATGGCAGATGAAATTCTGCTGAAACGTTGCTACAACTTTAACAGAACTACAATGACGTGGGATAATACCCGAAGGAAGCTAAACAGCATACATGTAAGTACCCGTCAGGCTTCTGTATTGAGTTTTTACAGAAGCCTGATGATGGCAGATGAGATTCTGCTGAAACATTGCTACAAATTTAAAAGCACTCCAATGACATGGGATAATACCCGAAGGAAGCTTAACAGCACACATGTAAGTACCCGTGAAAACTTAAAATATATATATATATATGTGTTTATGTATGTATGTATGTATGTATGTATGTATGTATTTGTTTTCTGAGGTTTTCGCAGGTGTTTGTTTTCTTCCGGTATAACAAGATATAAGAATAACACACACCAACCGCTACCTCAACGCCCAATCCCACTACCATCCAGCACAGATAAACTCCATGGCCAAAACACTAATCACCAGAACCAAACGCCTGGCAGACAAGACACATATAAAGACTGAACTATGCACCCTGACTAAAGTACTGACAGCCAATGGCTTCCACAAAAACAAAATCACCAGCTTGATCCACAGAAACACACTAAGACATAATAGAGACCTAGAAGATGAACAGACCTATGGAACAGCTATCTTGCCCTACATAAGAGGTACTACAGACAAAATCAGTAAGATACTCCACAGGCATCACATCAAGACTGCCTTCAAAACAGACAAAAAAATAGCAGCCATCCTTAGAAACCCCAAAGACAAAATTGACCTGGAAAACCAAGGCATATACGAAGTTCCCTGTGCATCATGCCCGGCCACATACATTGGGCAGACCAATAGAAGAATAAGTACCCGCCTGGATGAACACAAAAATGCAGTTAAAAAGCTGGAACACACCTCCTCACTAGTCCAACACTTGAAAGCCACAGGTCATAACATCAACTTCAATGGCACCAAAACCCTAGCCACTATAGAAAACCCCAGCCACAGAATCATCAAAGAAGCCATAGAGACTGAAAAAAAGACCTGAAAGCATGAATAGAAGAGATGATTCTAGCAGACTGTCAATCATTTGGAAGCCTGTACTCTCAAATAGAAATATCTCCACACCACAAGCCAGGCAAACACCTGGGCACAAACAGACTCTCCATGATACCTCCAGCTCAAACACACCCCAACCAGGCACCCAGATGAAACCTAGCTTCCTAATAGATAACAGCCGTCCTTTTACACAAAGCCAAGCTGCTGTGAAAGCCTCCAATACAGGAACACAGTGTTACCAGCCAATCAAAGCCACAAAACAGACAGAAGAAACCAGAAACACCAATCAAACAAACTCCAAGTCCAATAAACACAGACCAAGACTCCCAACCAATCAGGATGTAGAAAAAAACCATCCTTGCACAGCAGTAGGCTAGCCTCAAATTTAAAACTAATGGCTATGATAGCTTGACCCACATACGAACTCAATACAGAAGCCTGATGATGACAGATGAGATTCTGCTGAAACATTGTTACAACTTTAAAAGCACCACAATGACCTGGGATAATACCCGAAGGAAGCTGAACAGTACACACACACACACACACACACACACACACACACACACACACATATATATATGTATGTATGTATGTATGTATGTATGTATTTGTTTTTTTAAGCTTTCGCGGGTACTTACATGTGTGCAGTTTAGCTTCCCTCGGGTATTATCCCACGTCATTGTTGTGTTGTTAAAGTTGTAGCAACGTTTCAGCAGAATCTCATCTGCCATCATCAGGCTTCTGTATGGATCTGTGTCTCATAGCTTTTGGTTTCAAATTCGAGGCTGGTCCATTCTGATTGGCTAGGAGCCTGGGTCTGTATTCATTGGACTTGGAGTTTGATTGATTGGTGTTTCTGGTTTCTTCTGTCTGTTTTGTGGCTTTGATTGGCTGGCAACACTCTGTTCTTGTGTTGGAGGCTTTCAGTGCAGCTTGGCTTCGTGTGAAAGGATGGCTGCTATTCATCAGCCACATAAGCAAAGAAATCCAACAGACGATCTTCCCAAGAGAAAAATCTTCTAGATGCCCCAAATTATACGGCCTCCCAAAAATACACAAAGAAGGCTTACCTCTCAGACCCATAGTCAGCTCCATAGGAGCACCATTACAAAACCTAGCTAAATACTTAGCAAAACAACTACAGCCCCATGCTGAAACCGCAGCTTCATATGTACAAAACTCATACCACTTCTTAGAAATGATCAAAGATCTACACGTGGAACAAGAAGATCTGCTTGTAAGTTTCGACGTGGTTGCATTATTCACTCAAGTCCCAATAAAAGAAACTCTTGAAATCATCAAAAATAAATACCAACCAGCTAAAGACCTCATGGAACTAACAGAACACTGCCTAACCAACACATATGTCATATACAAAGGACAAAGATACAAGCAAATTGAAGGAGCCCCTACGGGATCACCACTGTCATCCGTCATTGCAAACCTGTTCATGGAAGAATTCGAATCCAGAGCCCTGGCTAATGCCACCCACAAACCCAAACTATGGCTAAGATACATCGATGACACATTTGTGATTTGGCCCCATGGAAAAGAAAACCTAAACAATTTCCTAACACACCTAAACAACACACACCCCAACATCAAGTTCACCATGGAAATGGAAATATACAAACAACTACCATTCCTAGATGTACTAATCTACAAAAGAACAGATGGCACACTGGGACACACCATATACCAAAAGAAAACACACACCAACCGCTACCTCAACGCCCAATCCCACCACCACCCAGCACAGATAAATTCCGTGGCGAAAACACTAATTACCAGAACCAAACGCCTGGCAGACAAGACACATATAAAGACTGAACTATGCACCCTGACTGAAGTATTGACAGCCAATGGCTTCCAAAAAAACAAAATCACCAATTTGATCCACAAAAACACACCAAGACAAAACAGAGATCTAGAAGACCAACAGACCTATGGAACAGCTGTCTTGCCCTACATAAGGGGTGTTAGGGATAACATTGTTCACCCTAACTGTTTTAGGTGAAATACTAACTATGAATCATAGTTAGTGTATGCAGCTTTAACTGTAAAATAGTAACTGTGGGTGTGGTTATGAAAACCATATAAAAGTAGCAAGGCTACAGCTTGCTCGCTCTCTCTCTGGCTTTGATGATCCCTGATTACTGCTTGGAAGCAAGACTGCATTGCTCGAACGGGAGAGACAACAACGGACTGATTTATGAGAACTGACAATAGGATATTCTACATGGACTTTGCTAACTGAATATCCCTGAATGGACTGACTATATGGTAACTGAATATTGGACTGTTTTTGACTATGCTATAAACTTATACTGGAATAAAATATATTCTTGATAGCACAAGCGTATCTGTTATTTTTACTGTATGTTAATAAACATACAAACTTAGCTCACTCATTTATCTGTGTGCCTATCTGACTAACGCTGCACATTCTGTTTAGCTTGTCTACCTAACCCTGGTTGGGGAACCCAGGCTTAACAAGGGGTACTCCAGATAAAATCAGGAAGATACTACACAGGCATCACATCAAGACTGCCTTCAAAACAAAAAAATAGCAGCCATCCTGAGAAACCCCAAAGATAAAATTGACCTGGAAAACCAAGGCATATACGTGGTATATAACCCCATTATGGTATAATAGGCTGTGTGATGGCCTTGTGAGTTTTGTTGTGGAGATATCCTGAATCTTGTGCTGTAATCTCCTGAGTCGTTCGTTTTGTAATGATCTTTTTTCTATTAGCCTCTCATGTTTCAACGGCTTGGGTAATGGGTTGTGTGATGGGCTTGCGAGTTCTTTTGTTGTGGTATCCTGGGTCCTGCATTGTAATCTCCTGGGTCAACTCCAACATCAACTCCATCAACCAATCAAGAGGCAGCAGTGCAGCCAACCAGCCCAGCACACCAGCTGCCACCACCAGTATTTATAGAGAGATGGCAGCTCCGATCACATACTGCTTGCACTGGCACCAAGCTGAAAGCATCAGTCTGAGGATGACGAGTGGGACCTCTCCTAAATGTTGCCAAGATACCCTTAATCTTACATGGGAAAAGACCCGAACACACCAAGACCTACATATATATGTGTGTGTGTTTTCTTAAGTTTTCATGGGTATTTATATATTTATTAGCATATCAACAATGACAATTACAAATAATTGATATATACTCTGAAAATATATAAATTCAGAGAGGATTCAGGCATGGGCATAAGAAGGAATTGCCCCGATCACTTGGATGACTATGTAGCAGGACTTGGAGGAAGGAAATGGAATTACAGGTAGTCCTCAACTTATAACCACAATTGAACTCAAAATTTATGTTTGTATACCAGGATACTGCAACCATCACAAATGTGAGTCAGTTGTCAAGCATCCGAATGTAAATCACATGACTAAGGGAATGCTGCAACAGTCGTAAGTGTGAAAAATGGTCATAAGTCCCTTTTTTCAGTGCCTTATAACTTCAAATGGTCACTAAGTGTACTGTTGTAAGTTGAGGATTACCTCTACCCTTGTCCTAACCCTAATGCTCCTGGGACTTTGGTTTCTGTTGAAAGAGCAGTTTGAGATTGTCATTGTTGCTGTAGATAATTGCTATTTTAGAAAGACACACATGATTAGTTGGTTGGTTTTTTTGGCAAAAGTATTATCATAGTTATTTTGCAACAATGCATTTGAATGCCCCACTTTTTTTCTTTGTATTTAGAGTGCCTATCGAGTTTTCACCAATAGCACCTGCTTGAAACATATGATTCTGAAAATCCGCAGAGATGCTCGGAATTTTGAGCGGTATCAGCATAACAGAGACCTGGTAAATTTCATCAACATGTTCGCTGATACAGGGTTGGAACTCCCACGAGGATGGGAAATCAAAACTGATCAACAAGGCAAGGTACAAGAATGAAATAAAGTCAGTATTTAATTCTATGTAAAAAAAAATTACTCACATGCACATACACACACACACACACATGTGGGTGGTATATTAACTGGAGGGTTCTGGCTTATCCTCAGAAGGCTTCTCTTCATTCAGTATTTTACTCAGGAATATATACCTAAAAATAATTATCTGTTTTGCTTTTCTTGGTCTTGGTCTGTATAAAATAGGTGGTCCTTCAGTCTACTTTCAGTACATTAGTCACTCTGTATTTAACCATTTAATTTCTTAAACTAAAAAAATCAGGTTAGAAATCATGTTAAAACCTATATTACCAACTCTGGCAGCTCTCTTAATATTATTTCTGATTCCTAGTATTCTTATATTGCAGTCTTTCTTTGTTGACCACAACAGTCGTGCTACCACTTTTATTGACCCCAGAATTCCACTTCAGAATGGCCGTCTCCCCAATCACTTGACCCACAGGCAGCATCTTCAGAGACTCCGTAGTTACAGCGCTGGAGAGGTACATAAATATGGGCTTTCGAACCTAAGGATTCATTTTAGTAAAAGCAGATGCTAATTTTTAGCATGAGCTTTAAATAGCACTGATATATATGTGTGTGTGTGTCTATCTGTCTGTCTGTGTCTTAAACATAATACATAATCTGCAGGGTATTAGCAGCAATTTTCCATGGGTTTATACAGGCTAATTATTTTATATAGCTATTAGATTTTTTTCACAGGTGTGAAAAAAGTTTTTTCATCCTGTGAAAAAAACAAGAAAATTAGAAATAATATTTGTTACAACATTTGCATTCTGCTGCTTGGTGGATTGCATCAAATACCAATAAATACAAAAGTAATTTTTAAGAGACATAATATTCTACAAACATACAATAAAGCTTGAATTCAGCTCAGTCATACTAAATGGGAAATACTGTCTGGAACAGCTCCGTTTGAACAACCTTCCTAACGTCCATCATGTATTTTTGGGAGTAAAGTCTTTTATTGGGATACAGTATAAAATTGGGAGAATTTTTTTTTCACTTCTCCACCCCAAGTTTTTATAGTGGAGGTTCTCTTAGAAACTTTAATTGTGAAGTGCATTCTTTATAGATCAAGTTTAAAATAGGCAATCCTAAAATTATTTAGGAGTCAATTCATATAGAGCTCTATATGTGACCAGGGATTTGATCAATAGTCTATTGATAGGCAATGCTGTGCCTCATAAGGAATTTTATATTAATCCAATAGGCCTCATCCAATAAAAGACTGCATGTTACAATTCTGTATATTTATTTATTATTTATTTATTTTATTTTGTGAAGCAATTAATAGATAACAGATATAAGTATAAACATAGTTATGAATATTTGAAATGGATACATATAAGAAAAATAAAAAGAAACAATAGGACAGGGAGGGTAGGCACATTGGTGCACTTATGGACACTCCCTACAGACCTCTTAGGAAAGGGGTGAGGTCAATAGTGGACTGTCTAAGGTTAAAGTTTTTGGGGTTTGGGGAAGAAACTACAGAGTCAGGTAAAGTATTCCAGACATTGACCCTCTGTTGCTGAAATCGTATTTCCTGCAATCAAGTTTGGTGCAGTTTACCTTGTATCTATTATGGGCTCTTGTATTGTTATGGTTGAAGCCGAAGTATTCATTGACAGGTAGAACATTGCAATATATAATTTTAGGTACTATACTCAGATCAGACCTTAGTTCTAGGTTTTCTAGGTCTAGAATTTCAAGTCTGGTGGCATCAGGTATTCTGCAACGAGTAAAGGAGTGGAGAACTCTTCTTGTGAAATATTTCTGGACTTTCTCAACTGTATTAATATCAGATACGTAATGTGGGTTCCAGACTGATGAGCTGTATTCAAGTATTCATCTATCAAATGTTTTTTATGCTCTAGTTATTAGTGTGATATTACCAGAGAAAAAGCTACACAGGATTAGGTTAACAACTCTTAATGCCTTTTTGGCTATGTAGTTACAGTGGTCTCTAGCATTTAGATCATTAAAGATGAGTACTCCAAGGTCCTTGACAGAATTTGGATCATCAATAAGGTCTTGACTATTCAGCTTGTATTTTATTTTCTGATTTTTATTTGCCAATATGTAAGACAGAGCATTTATTTGTTGAGATTTGAAGTTGCCATTTGTTCGACCATTCTGATACATAGTCGAAGTCTTTTTGAAAGGGTAGCAGTATTGTTGGTGGTATTGAATAGCTTTACATTATCAGCAAAAAGAACACAGTTGCTCTTAATATGATCACAGAGGTCATTTATGTAAAGTATGAAGGTACAGAATTTGATAGGACACTCCCAATTTTGACCATTGGTTGTCTGTTTGACAGGAATGCTTTTATCCAGTTATGCAGGTGTCCAGAGATACCATAAGATTTTAGTTTTAGTTTTTATATCATTGTAACCTATAGTTTCTCCAGGCAGCACTATATAGAGCACAGATCATAGAAATAGTGTGATGAGTTATTAATGCCATGGCCTCGCTCTTCTAATTCAGAATGGGACAATTTACCACACCTGTCTGGCCCTATCCACTTCATCCTGGTCCAATGGTCCAGCTGACCCACCCAGGGGTGGGCTTCAAAAAATGTAACAACTGGTTCTCTGCCTGGTTGTTGGGTGGGTGTGGTCATGGTGGGCATAGCTTAGTCAGCTTCCTGCACCACCCGCCTGGGAGTGAAAAGTCTGCAGGGAGGGGGGTGTTTTCACCCTCCCTGGGCTCCAAAGGCTTTCCTTGAGCCTCCAGGAGGGCAAAAATATCCTCCCCGGATTCTGGAGGGTCTCTGGAAGCTATCTTCTGGAACTTTCAGGAGGCCCATTTTTGCCTTCCCCAAGGCCTGAAGGCTTTCCTCAAGCTTCAGAGGCTCTGTGGAGACTGCAAACAGGCCCATTTCTGGCCTTCCGGAATTCCCAGGAGGCTGTTTTTCACCCTCCCCAAGCCCCCACATGAATTAGAATTAGAATTAAAAGACCTTTTTTGTCATTATACAATACAACAAAACTGTGGATGCACCCCAGCAACTTTTCGCAATACAATAAAACCAAAGCACTTAAAAATGAAGATAAGAAAGATAGAGTACCCACGTCTCCATTTGCAATTTGAGAGTACATTATCTACGAATATACACAAAATATACATCCAACACTGACTGTAATGCTAGCCGAGTATTATACACAAGAGATAGATTGTACTGTGATATGTTATTATACATCTGAATTAAGATTTCACATCTTTTCACATCTTTTCACATCTTAATGAGATAGTGACTTTGTGTTTATTTGCAGTTCGGATGGCCCAAGGAAAGAAACTATTTGTTAGTCTAGTGGTGTGGGATTTTATTGACCTCAAAAGCCATCTAGACGGCAGCAGGTCAAAAACATAATTACTAGGGTGTGAGGGGTCTTCTATAATGGCCTTTATTCTGTTTTGGCAGCGGGACCTGACTAAGTCTTCCAGGGAGGGCAGAGGGCAACCAATGATCTTTTGAGCTGTGTTTATCACCCTCTGTACAGTTTTTCTGTCCTCAACTGTGAAGCCTGCATACCACACACCCAGACAATATGTCAGAGTGCTCTCCACAGATGCTTTATAGAAAGTCAGCAACAGCTTCTTATCCAGATTGTTCGTCCTGACAACCCGCAGGAAGTGCAGCTGCTACTGAGCCTTCTTCACGATGGCCTTGGTGTCAGGGGACCAGGAGATATCAGCTGTAATATGGATGCCAAGGAATCTGATTGTAGAGAGAGTTTCCGCTCATTCTCCATTGATGATGAGTGGGGTGTAGTCCTGTCCATGTTTCCTGAAGTCCATAATCAGTTCTTTGGTTTTATGGACATTCAGTGACAGATTGTTCTGTGAACACCAAATAGACAGGTTCTCTACTTCTGCTCAATATGCTGTCTCATCCTCTCCGGAGATGAGACCAATCACAGTCATGTCATCTGCAAACTTTATGATGGTGTTTGCTGCATGGCTTGGTGAGCAGTGAAGGGTGTACAAGGCATATAGCAGGGGGCTCAAGACACAACCCTGGGGGGAACCAATATTGAGTGTAATAGTGGAAGAAAGGTGGGGGGCCAGTCTAACAGAGTGTGGTCTGTTTGTCAAAAAGTTCTTAATCCAGGAGCACATGGGGGTGGGGACCTGCAGATTATACAGTTTGATTACTGGTATATCTGGGATGAAAGTGTTAAACGCAGAGCTGTTGTCTACAAAGAGCATCCTCAGATAGCTCTGTTTGTTCTCCAGATGACTCAGCGCTTTATGAAGTGTGATGGCCACAGCATCCTCTGTAGATTGGTTTGTTCTATAAGCAAACTGATGTTGATCAAAGGAGGGCGGGAGGCAGTTTCTGATGTGCTGTGAAACTAGTTGTTCAAAAACCTTCATAATGGAGCTTGTTAGTCATTGAGAGTGTTTATATTTGTTTTTTTGGGAACGGGGATGATGGTTGCAGCCTTCAGGCATTGTGGGATGATGGTATGTGTTAAAGATAGATTGAACAGCTCTGTAAGTATTTCTGCCAACAGATCAGCACATGCTTTAATTACTGTACTAGGAATGCCATCAGGCCCAGCAACTTTCCTGGGATTTACTACTCTTGAGTAAATCATGAGAAAATTATTTTTCTCATTTCATGCACCTGAAAAGAAAGAAGTGCAGCATCGTGGTCCTCGTGAGGCAGTATGTCCAGGTTTTTGGTGGTCTCAAAGCATGTGAAAAAGCTGTTTAGCTCCTCTGCCAGAGTACTATTGCTTTCGCTGTTTGTTGGGCCCTGGCCTTTATAGTTGGTCAGGGCCTGTATCCCCCTCCACATCTACCATGGGTCACTGTCAGTAAAGTGGCTCTCGACCTTCCTCCTATACATCTCCTTAGCATGTTTGGTGCCCCTTCTCAGCTCAGCTCTGGCAGTGCTGTACTGTGAGGTGTCACCTGCTCTGAAAGCCAGGTCATGGGTCCTGATCAGAGCCTGGAATTCGCTGGTCATCCAGGGTTTCCTGTTTGGGAAGGTCTGTATGCATTTGTCCACAGTGACATTTTCTACACAGGTCTTCATGTAGAAAAGCACAGTCTCTGTGTATAACTCGAAGTTTCTTCTCCGGTAACCCTGAACTGCAAACTATAGCATACAAAACCTTCGCCAGACCAATTCTCAAATACAGTTCATCTGTCTGGAATCCATACTGTATACTGGACATTAATACAGTTGAGCAAGTCAAAAGGTGTTTCATGAGAAGAGTACTCCACTACTTTACTCGTAATAAAATATATCATGCTAACAGGTTCAAAATTTTGGACCTAAACAACCTAGAACTACTCTGCCACGGTCTGATCTAAGCTCAGTACACAAGATTATCTGCTACAACGTTCTACCTGTCAATGATGACTTCAACTTCAACTGCAATAATACAGGGGCAAAAGATACAAACTCAAACTCGATTGCAGAAAATACGACTTCAGCAACAGAGTGGCCAATGCCTGGAACTCATTACCTAACTCTGTTGTTACATCCTCAAACCCCAAAAACTTTAACCTTAAACTGTCTACCATCGACCTCACTCCATTCCTAAGAGGTCTGTGAGAGGGCATGCATAAGCATACCAGCATGCCTACCATCCCTGTCATATTGTTCTCATTTATCCATTTATTCGTACTCATTTGTTATGTATATACTTATACCTATTTATGCTTACATGTTTATGTGTTATGTTCATACTTATACTTGTTTTCTCATACAAGCTTGACAAACAAACAAATAAAATAAATAAAAATAAAATGCCCCTCCCTGCAGCCCATTTTCGCTTCCAGGCCAGGGTGGTGCAGGAGGCCAACTAGGCCATGCCCACCATGGCTGTGCCCACCCAGTAACCGGGCAGAGAACCAGTTGTTAAATTTTTTGAAGCCCACCCCTGCTTTGGACAGTGACATAAATTCTCAGGTCTCTTTGTGTGCAGCCTTCTATCTGCCTGGATGCACCTCTGAGAATATTATTCTTTAAGATTATTGTGAGGTCATGCTCACTAGACAAAGAAGATAAATGATAACTTTCATGCCTACATCCTAACTCCACTGGAAGATTTATTTCATGACGTTTTCTGAATCAGTAAAATCAGAAACAATTACAAGATTGAGGCTTAAAGAGGGATAATGATTTTTAATATTCACATGCTGTCATGCTGTCAGAGACTGAAGTCCTAGTTTCATTTTTTTCAGCTTTTTTCTAGTTTGCATATACTATCTTCACTATGGTTTTATATAAATACATATTTTTTAAAATAAATCAATTCAACTTTTTTTTTCAATATTCATAATATAATTAATAGGAATTCTTTATTTCAGGCATCAGAAGTCTCTCGAAACAGAGGGGTTTCTTTGTTGACCAGACCAGCCAACAGCTTAGTAGCAGCAATTCGAAATCAGCACCATCATGAATCCTTGCCTCTTGGTATGTATCACTGCTTTTCAAGTGTGTTCTGATAATATTGACTAATTTTTTTAGCTGAAATAGAAGGCTCACTGCTGTTTCTGCTGTTGTTTTTTTCATTTAAGAAATGTGGTTTCATTTAATGGACTAATGAGTTATTGCAACAGGTACTTTATTGTACCCTCTGGTACAGATACATAGCAAAGTTCATTAACAAGCAATAAAACTGCTGCTTCATTGGAAACTAAATCTTCCCATCCTCTTGGCTACTTCTCTTTAGAAATAACATAATTATCAGGTTTACAAGTGCTGTTGAATATCTAATTTAGCTATTGATAAATCACTCTAAATATATTGCATTCATGTATTAATGCCAATATGTATAAGCAATCTTTCTGGTTTTTACTTCACAACAAGGCTAATAACATATAAAAGCAGACTATTAAATCCATAAAAGCATAGAGAGCACATCTACAAATACAGCATACATAAAAACAGCATATGACAAGTCAAGGAAAAAATGTTAACTAAATTGTTACTTCAGATGGGCTGGGCTGGGCTTCCTTAGTCACACCCTTGTGGAATTCGAAGTTTGTTTTTTTCAGAAAAGCAAATCATGGATGTGCTAAAGAATAGGCCCAAAAGCAAGTCTAATTTTTTTTTCTTACTAGACTAAATATCGATTGTATTCCCGCTGGCTATCTTTTCATAACATAAGCCAAAATATTTCAAAAAAGTTGTGGGACAGCTGATGCAACTGCAGTACTTCCAATGTGGCTCTTATAATAGACTTCTCACAATCTGAAAAACAGAATGATGCCAAATACTAACAGCCTAGAACTTCAGCATATTGTTTCTATATTAGAGAAACAATCAGCAACCTTCCCCCTTTCGCAATAAGGTCAAACAAACCCTGCCTGAAGAGACTTACTGACAAAGGAATGCTAAGGTACACACATCCGGTTTTCCTTGCAGACTCTAGAGACTGGATCTTTTCAGGATCTTGTTAACCATATGTATTGAAAAGGGAAAAAAGATTAGGTTTCAGAATCCAAGATATTGGATGTGTGCACTTCGGTAATCAAGTAAAGCCCCTGTCACACTGCACCAACGGATGCAAAGAGGAAGTAAAATGGACAAAAAAGCTTGCCATCCATTCGAAAACGCGATGTACTCACTGCCTCCGTTTTGCTTCCTCTCTATCTGTCCAGCATCCGTTTATGGACGTTTCATCCGCTCCAAAAGTTTTAGGCTGCTCAAAACTTTTGCACGGAAAATGTATCCAGTTCGTCCGTTCTGCATCTGCTACACATCCACTACGCATCCGCTACGCATCCGCTACGCATCCGCTATATCCGCTAGGCATCCTCTATATCCGCTAGGCATCCGCTGCGCATCCGTGCAACTCGCATCCGCCCGGACACAGGGAGGAAGCGGAATGGATGCGGAACGGATGCAGAACGGATGCAGAACGGAAACAAAGCGTTTAAAATGGAAAAAACGTTCGCAGAGGGGACCTATCTCGGATATTAAGGATGTCTAGAGGATGCCTAGAGGATGCCTAGCGGAAAACCTACACTGCCTATAAAAAGGGGGAGCAACTCGTCTGCATCGCACTTTCAGACCAGCAGACCAGCAGTGCAGACCTCTGCAGCCTTCATCTGACTCTTGCTCTTCCACAGCATCCAGTCATGTCCACCATGGATTGTGACAAAATCCTTTTGGCAGCCAACATCCTTCTGCAACACTGCGAAACCATCTACAATCTCTGTGAACAGTACTACGGGAAGAAAAGGAGGCACCCAAAAAAAGTGTGGCTCCAAAGATGGTTCACCAGAAGAGCGCAGTACGTACTTTACGACAAGCTGATGGTTTAGCTCAGGAGCGAAGACCCTCGGGCATTCCAGAACTTCATGACTATGCCTCCAGCCATGTTTGATGAAGTTGTGCAGCACCTGACACCCAGGTTGACAAAGACAAACACCAACTTCCCGCCCAGCCTGGAACCTGGGCTCAAGGTTCTCTGCGCCACCTGGCCTCAGGGACCACCTACAGGAGCATGCAGTAAGGCTGGAGGGTGCCACCCAGCACCATCAGCTTTGTTGTCAGAGAAGTGGTGCAGGCCATCATCAAAGAATACAAGGAGGAGCTCCTCCAGTGCCCTCCACTGAAGAAGGATGGAAGAAAGTTGCAGAGCAATGGTATCAGAGGTGGAACTTCCCACACACCGTTGGAGCCATCGATGGCAAGCATGTGGCCTGCAAAGCTCCAGCCAAGTCGGGGTCCAGTTATCAGAACTACAAGGGTTTCTTCAGCATCATCCTCTTCGCCATGGTCGATGCTGACTACAAGTTCATGTACATCGATGTTTCAGGCAACGGGTCATCTTCAGATGCCCAGATATACAACAAAGTCACCTAAAGGAGGGGCTGGAAAGCAACCTCATGGTGGGCTTCCCAGATCCAGACCCGCTGCCCAACGACACACAAGATGTGCCCTACTTCATCGTGGGGGATGACGCCTTCTCCCTCACAACCTACCTCATGAAGCCTTACACCTCCAGATGCCTCACCCGTGAAGAGAGGATCTTCAACTACAGGTTGTCCAGGGCAAGGCGGGTGGTGGAGAATGCCTTTGGCATCCTGGCCAACAGGTTCCAGGTACATCTCACCAACATGCAGCATCGCCCAGAGACCATGAGGAGGATCATGGAAGCTTGCTGCATCCTGCACAATCTCATGCGCACCCACTACCCAGTGTTGCAGAACAGGCTCGTGGACCTCCAGCAAGGCAATGGGGACATGGAGCCTGGGGAATGGAGGCAAGGGCGAAACCTGATTGACACTGAGGATGTGCAAGGGCCCAACAGAGCCTCACGTGAGGCGAAGAAGCAGTGCAACCTCTTGAGACACTGGTGCAACTCCCCAGCTGGAGCAGTGGAGTGGCAAGACAGGATGGTAGATGCTTAATGGATGATTCCTTCAGCCTGTCTCATCACACGGATGAGATTGGGCCATGTATGTTTGGTTGGCCTACAATGAACAGGGTGTTTAATAAAGAGTTGTGTTTATGTTGACATGCGTGGATAATTATTACATTATTATTGATAATAACGGGCCGTAGGGGTGGCACCTGGGAGGGTGGACCATACAGTCCCACTATGCTTGCACTGGAGCTTTATCTATCCCACAGCTATTACCCATCCCATAGGTATCCCTTTCCATCCCACAGGTATCCCCTTCCCATCCCACAGCTATCTTAACCCATCCCACAGGTATCCCTTCCCATCCCACAGCTATCTTAACACATCCCACAGGTATCCCTGCCCATCCCACTGCTATCTTAACCCATCCCACAAGCATGCAAAGGCTAAACCATTTCTAAAAGTTTCCACCCAGACTTTATAGAAAAAAATTAATGAAGCAAGTGTGTGAAACAAAGATAAACTTTATTAATAACAAGCTGTAAAATAAACATGACCCAAGTCAAGTGTCTAAATAAAGTTCACAAATATCCAGGCAGCCAGTCTCTGGCACTCCTCTTGGTCACTCAGAGGTGTTTGCCCAGGCTAAGATTTTAGGGAGCAGGTGCTGTGGAGGTGGGTGCTGCTGCAGTGCTGGTCTGAGGTGTTATTGGAGTGCCTAGCCCCGAGAGGACAACAGGGGACGGTGTGTTGAGGAAGGTGTCGGACAGCTGGCTCAGACCCGTGATGCTGAGAGGTCCTTCCTCCATGCCATGGGGTGTCAGCCCCAGTACTGAGGACAGATGTACTGAGGCCGGAATTGGCTGTGGGATGGAGGAAGGAGCAGTGTAGTGGGGCTTCCTGCTCTGCAGCGGGGTGAGGACTGTGGAGGTTGGCATCGGTGGCATCATTGGAACCGGTGGCAGCGGTGTCGCCCGATGACTCTGTGCCTGCATCTGTAAGGGCTGCTGTCTGTGCTGCTGGACCTCCGGGTAGCTGTAGCCCTGGTAGGTGAGGGGGTGTGGGAAGCCTTGGTATGGGAGGGACATCATCTCGGGTGGAGGAGCAGACCTGGACTGGGTGGGAGCAGGTGTCTCTGGGTCTGGAGGGTTGTTAAGTAGCGTGGTGATCCTCTCCTTCATCACCTGGTACTGGGGATCCGCCATCTCCTTGAGGGTCTGGTTCACATAATTGAGGAAGGGCTTGCGGTTGGAGGAGGAGGATTCGATGGGGACCAGCTGAGAGAGGAGACCTATGATGGTGTCCCTGATCTCCACCAGGACCTTGTGGCTCTGCCCCTCCTGCGGTCCGGCTCTCTGCCTTACTGTGGTGGCGGAGGTGTGGGTGGATGCGGCTTTGGCAGCGGTGGACTCGATGTCTCCTTTCTCCCACCGCACCAGGGAGTCCTCCTCGCTCTCCACCACGCTTTCAACACCTGCCCGGGGGTTCTCCGCCGTGGCACGCTCCACAGATACCTGCATGGAGACAGGGACTGACTCTCGGCCGTCAGAAGACTGGCTCCTAGCAGGCTGCTGGAGAGAGAGGGTAGAGATTTGGGCTCCTGGTGCTCCTCAGTGGCGGACCTCACCCTCCAGGAAGCTGCACTTGGCCATGACATAGTTCTCTCTGTCCATCAGCTTAACCCTTGCCTGGCCAGATTTTTTGCGGTGCAGCTTCCCGTACCAGGTGTGCATGTGCTTCCACCAGCCGAGGAGCACCTCCAAAGTGTAGTCCAGACTCTCCGCCCTCTCTCTCCAAGCAGCCTGCTTCCGCTTGGTGTCCCTGTACAGCCGGTGTCCCTTCCGCCACAGATAGTAGTTCTCTCTCAGCCACTCCAGCACCTCATCCTCGTGCGCTTCCTCGATGTAACCTCCTCTCCCGTTGTTGCATACGCCTCTTCCTCCCTTTGGCAGGACCAGATGGGGTCTTCCAGGTTGTAGGGGCTTCCAGGTTGTAGGGGCTGCTCCTCCACACCAACAGCAGCAGCAGCAGCAGCAGCAGCAGTAGCAGCATCACCAGCAGGTTCATAATCAGCATCAGCATCATCAGCTTAATTACCAGCAGGATCAGCAGCAGCAGCAGCAAGACCAGGATCAGCAGCAGCAGAGTAAGCACCAGCACCACGGTCAGTAAGACCAGGAGCCCGAGCAGAACAAGCAGGACCAGCAGGACCAGGAGCAGCTTCAGCAGAGTACGCAGCAGAAGCACCATTGCCAGGAGCAGCTACAGCAGAAGCTCCAGCAACAGAAGAGTGAGCCCAAGCAGCAGAAGCCCCAGCAGAAGATGAGTCAGGGACATGGGGCGGGAGGGTGGCCCTGTCCCTCTTGCCAGGGATGGCGACAGGTTGCTGAGACTTTCGCTTCTTCCCCATTGTTGTGGGGTTGCTGTCTGGCAGGGAGGCTGGCAGGAAGGCTGGCAGGCACCAAGGCTGGCAGGAAGGCTGGCACCAAGGCTGGCAGGAAGCCTGGCAGGAAGGCAGGCACCAAGGCTGGCAAACAGACTGGCTGGCAGGGAGGCTGGAAGGCAGGCTGACAGCAAGGCTGGAAGGCAGGCTGGCAGCAAGGCTGGCAGGGAGGCTGGAAGGCAGGCTGCCAGCAAGGCTGGAAGGGAGGCTGGAAGGCAGACTGGCAGCAAGGCTGGCAGGGAGGATGCCCAGGAGGCTGGGAGGCAGGCTGGCAGCAAGGCTTGCAGGCAGACATGCAGGCAAGGAACTCGAAGTGTCCAGCAGCAGGTCTTTCCTCAGAAAGCTGGCCACGTGCGAGCTGCTTCCCTTTATATCCACGGGGCTTGCGCAATGCATCCCCCCCGCATGCGCAATTAATGCCAGGCATCCGTTAGGCTTCCGCTGTGCATCCGCTTCATCCGCTGTGCATCTGTTCTGCATCTGCTTTTTCCGTTCCGTGTCCGCTTCGCTGAGGCCCCCCAGAAGCCTAGCGGACGCGCCATCCGCTTCCATCCGCTGTGCTTCCATTCCGCATCCGCCCTGCGTCCGTGTTGTCCGCTCCAATTATGCAAATTTTTACCCCTTTTGAGCGCGGATACAACGGATGTAACATTTTTCTCTTCCATTGTGTCCTTTTTGCATCCGTTGGGCAGTGTGACATGGTCTTAATAAGTAACTAATTCAGGCAAAGATTCTTTGATCCTTTGCTCACTCCAGTTAAGCCTGGAGAGTTTGCTCTTTGAAACAATTTTGGGGAGAGGACTTGTCTGGAAACAGTGGGAATGTTCACATCAATTATAGTGGAGGAATGTGCAGAAATTCTGTTCCTGTTATATTTTATAAATGAGAATTCTCTTACTCTGGCTCTGAGAAGTCTGTTACATCTATTACATCTCCAGGGACAGGTGAAAGAAAGGATGTTGTAGGAAGGGAAAAACCTTGATAGAAGATCCATAAGCTAGATGAAGGTCAGACATTCTCTGTCCTGCTGTTCAATTAGTACAAGTCAGCAAGTAGGATGAAATGGGTAGCATGAGCAATCCTATCCAAAAACACTGAGTGAGTATGCTATACTTTATGCTATGAATTCTGGTCAGCAGCATATCTGTTATATGCAAAGGTGCTTTTACGAAAAGACAACTGGACTGTCTTAGTATTTTTTCCTTTCACAACATTTCGCTTCTCATTCAAGAAACTTCTTCAGTTCAATTCAGTTCTTGGATGAGAAGCGAAACATTTGGAAAAAGTATCTTTGGGACAATACAATCCTCATGATTGAAAATGTCCATAGACATGTGGCTTTGCAAAATATTTCAATGAGATGTTCTGCAGTTCATGACAACATAAATTAAATTCCATTTTATTCAAACCATTGGAAAGAGCGGAACAGCTTTTGGAGCATCACTTGGAAAAGATGCAAGCACCTTTGAAGGTTCAGATATGGAATACTTTTTTTATTCAAAACAATGCTTTATTTAGCCCTAATCTTCCATGTTATTTTTATTTGTTAGATTTATTTGCTTCTTTCTTGTTAAATTATTCAACAGACAAAATATTATTTTTCTAGAGTTATTTATAGTTTAATAATTTTAAAACAAAATTTAGGACAAAAACAATAAAACAGAAGAATGATTTCAAATTGTGATGTTTTTGTACTTTTTCAGCATACAATGACAAAATTGTCGCATTTCTACGCCAGCCTAATATTTTCGAAATGCTGCAGGAGCGTCAGCCAAGTTTGGCTAGGAACCATGCACTCAGGTACAAAAGTCTATAGCTTAATTACTGAATACTCTGATAATGCTAAGATAGGAAAGCCCCAAAGTGTGAGTAACGGAGTTTGTTGATTACTATAAACCAGGGCTGCCAAACTCCCGGCCCGCAGGCCAGATGCGTCGTGCTGGTCATGCCCACACCCAGTTTAGCAAAGGGAAAAAAAAGTCCTAATATTTGATGTTACGCCATCGTGATAATATGAGTTTGACACCCAGGGGTAGGGTTCAGCCAATTTTGGCTGGTTCGGGTGAACCAGATGTTAATTTTATATCCAGTTCAGCAAACTGGTAGTTCCGAAGATCATCTAGCCCTGCCCCCACCTTACCCCACTCCTCCCAGGACTCTCTAGCCACCTGGTTCTGGCTCCCAGGTAAGTGCAGTGAGGCCTCCTAGGCCCAAAACAGGGTGCGGGGAAGCAGTGCGTTCCCCCGCACGCCAGATTTGTCTCACAGGAAGTTCTAGGGAGGCTTTCTAGACCCAAAACTGGGCGTGGGTGGTGTATGTAGAAAGAAAGAAAGAAAGAAAGAAAGAAAGAAAGAAAGAAAGAAAGAAAGAAAGAAAGAAAGAAAGAAAGAAAGAAAGAAAGAAAGAGGGAAAGAGTTTGGGAAGCGAGAAAGAAAGGGAAGGGAGGGAGAAAGAGAGAGGGAGGGGAGAAAGAAAGAGAGAAAGAGGAAGGGAAGGGAGAAAGAAAAAAAGGGAGCAAAGGGAGAAAGAGGAAAGGGAAGAGAAAGCGAATGAGATATGAATGGATGGATAGAGGGAGGAAGGGAAAGAAAAAGGAGAGGAAGGAAGGACCACAAACCCTGGCACTAGACACAGCTTCAGAGGATGCTTTGAAACAGCACAGCAATACAGGGCTGGAAGGGACCTTGGAAGTCATCTAGTCCAACAACCCCGTTCCAAGAACATTGTTAAAGTGAGTTTCTCTCTTTTGACTCACCCAGTCACATGATCACCTAGCCATGCCGACCAAACCATGCCCATCAAACCATGCCCACAGAACCAGTTGTTAAAAGAAATTGAATCCCATCCCCGTTGATAACCCTGCTGTGGACAATAAGAAGTTACTTGTGCTTTGTGCTCATAAGATTCCAGATTAATTTTCTTAAGTTTCAATTAGAATATTGAAGTTATTGAAACCTAATGTATAGCTAGACAATCTGTGCTGGTCACCAGAACCAGAAATTTAGTCTGCATACAAGTTGTCCTCAAATTACGACCACAATGGAGTCCAAAATTTATGTTGCTAAGTGAGACATTTGTTAAGTGAGTTAAATGTCTCCTTTTACAATCTTTCTTACCATAGTTGTTAAGTGAATCATTACTGTTGTTAAGTTAGTAACAAGAATCTGTTAACTGAATCTGGCTTATCCACTGAAGGTCAGAAGGTCATAAAAATGTGATTATATTCTCCTAGGAAACTGCAATTTTCATAAATATGAACCAGTTGGTAAGTTTCCAAATTTTGATCATGTGACCATGAAGATGCTACAATTGTCATAAGTGTAAAAAATGGTCATAATTCACTTCATTCAATGCCATTGTAAAGCCCATGTCACACTGCACCAATGGATGGAAAGAGGATGTAAAACAGAGAGAAACACTTGCCATCCGTTGGTTAATGCGATGCATCCTTTCTGTACTCACTGCGTCCGTTTTTCTTCCTCTCTATCCATCCAGCATCCGTCGACTGAGGTTCCATCCGCTCAAAAAATTTTGAGCTGCTCAAAACTTTTTGAGCGGAAAATGTATCCAACGCGTACATTCTGCATCCGCTACACATACAGGGAACATCCGTTCTGCATCCGTCGTCATCCGTTACGCATCCGCTACATCCGCTAGGCATCCGCTGCGCATCCGCGCAACTCAAATCCGCTCCATCAGAAAGTGGACACAGGGAGAAAGCGGAACGGACGAGGAACAGACGCGCAGCATTAGTAGCACGGACGGAGAAAGGATGAAAGCGGATGCAGCTCGCAAAGAAAGCATTTAAAATGGAAAAAACGTTCGGAGAGGGGACCTATCTCGGATATTAAGGATGTCTAGAGGATGCCTAGAGGATGCAAAAGGACACATAGGGGAAAACCTATATTGCCTATAAAAAGGGGGAGCAACTCATCTGGATCTCACTTTCAGACCAGCAGCCCTGCTGTGCAGACCTCGGCAGCCTTCATCTGCCTCTTGCTCTTCCACAGCATCCAGTCATGTCCACCATGGATCGTAACACAGTCCTTTTGGTAGCCACCATCGTTCTGCAATAGTGCGAAGCAATCTACAAGCTGTAGATTGTACAACAGCTGTACAACAAGCTGATGGTGGAGCTCAGGAACGAAGACACTCGTGCATTCCAGAATTTCATGAGGATGCCTCCAGCCATGTTTGACGAAGTTGTGGAGCGGCTGACACCCAGGTTGACCAAGCAGAGCACCAACTTCCGACCCAGCCTGGACCCTGGGCTGAAGGTGGCACTGACTCTGCACCACCTGGCCTCAGGGATCACCTACAGGAGCATGCAGTATGGCTGGAGGGTGCCACACAACACCATCAGCATTGTGGTCAGACAAGTGGTGAAGGCCATCATCGAAGAATACCTGGAGGAGCTCCTCCAGTGCCCCTCCACTGAAGAAGGATGGAAGAAAGTTGCAGAGCAGTGGTATCAGAAGTGGAACTTCCCCCACACCGTTGGAGCCATAGATGGCAAGCAAGTGGCCTGCAAAGCGCCAGCTAAGTCGGTGTCCACTTATTTCAACTACAAGGGCTTCTTCAGCATCATCCTCTTCGCCATGGTTGATGCTGACTACAAGTTCATGTACATCGATGCTTCAGGCAATGGGTCAGCTTCAGATGCCCAGGTATACAACGCTAGTGACCTCAAGGAGGGACTGGAATGCAACCTCATCATGGGCTCCCCAGATCCAGACCCCCTGCCCAACGACACATAAGATGTGCCCTACTTCATCGTGGGGGATGATGCCTTCTCCCTCAGAACCTACCTCATGAAGCCCTACACTTCCCGACTCCTCACCCATGAAGAGAGGATCTTCAACTACAGGCTGTCCAGGGCAAAGCGGGTGGTGGAGAACTCCTTTGGCAGTCTGGCTAACAGATTCCAGGTACTTCTCACCACCATGCAGCATCGCCCAGAGACCGTGAGGAGGATCGTGGAAGCTTGCTGCATCCTGCACAATCTCATGCGCACCCGCTACCCAGTCTTGCAGAACAGGCTCGTGGACCGCCAACAAGGCAATGGGGTCATGGAGCCTGGGGAATGGAGGCAAGGGCGAAACCTGATAGACACTAAGGATGTGCAAGGCCCCAACAGAGCCTCACGTGAAGGGAAGAAGCAGCGCAACTTCCTGAAACACTGGTGCAACTCCCCAGCTGGAGCAGTGGAGTGGCAAGACAGGATAGTAGATGATTAATGGATGCTTCCTTCAGCCTTTCTCATCACACTGATGAGATTGGGCCATGTATGTTGGGTGGGCCTACAATGAACAGGGCATTTAATAAAGAGTTGTGTTTATGTTGAAATGTGTGGATCAATGAATAAATTGTTATTGATAATAAAGGGCCATAGGTGTGGCAGCCGGGAGGGTGGACCATACAGTCCCACTATGCTTGCACTGGAGGTTTATCAATCCCACAGCTATCTTAACCCATCCCACAGGTATCCCTGCCCATCCCACTGCTATCTTAACCCACCCCACAGCTATTACCCATCCCACAGGTATCCCTGCCCATCCCACTGCTATCTTAACCCATCCCACAAGCATGCAAACAGCAGGGGACGGTGTGTTGAGGAAGCTCTCAGGCAGCTGGGTCAGCCCCGTGATGTTGAGAGCTCCTTCCTCCATGCCATGGGGTGTCAGCCCCAGTACCAATGACAGATGTACTGAGGCCGGGCTTGGCTGTGGGGTGGAGGAAGGAGCAGTGTAGTGTGGCTGTCTGGTCTGCAGCTGGGTGAGGACTGGTGTGGGTGGCATCGGTGGTGTGGGTGGCATCGGTGGCGTTGGTGGCAGCAGTGGCGTGGATGGCATCAGTGGCATCAGTGGAACTGGTGGCAAAGGTGGCATCCGATGAACCTGTGCCTGGACTGGGAAGGGCTGCTGCCTGTGCTGCTGGACCTCCTGGTAGCCGTAGCCCTGGTAGGTGAGGGCCTGTGGGAAGCCTTGGAATGGGAGGGACATCACCTGGGGTGGAGGAGCAGACCTGGACTGGAGGGTTGTGAAGCAGATCGGTGATCCTGTCCTTCACCACCTGGTACTGGGGTTCCGCCATGTCCATGAGGGTCTGGTTCACATAGGTGAGGAAGGGCTTGCAGTTGGAGGATGAGGAGTTGATGTGTACCAGCTGAGAGAGGAGATCTATGCTGCTCCTGATGGTGTCTCTTATCTCTAGCAGGACAGTGTGGCTCTGTCCCTCCTGTCTGGCTCTCTGCCTTTCTGTGGAGGTGGAGCTGGGGGTGGATGCGGGTTGGACTGTGGTGGAAGTGCCGTCTCCTTTCTCCCACTGCACCAGGGAGTGCTCCACGCGCTCCGCTACGGTTAGAACAGCGGTCGGCTGGTTCTCTGTCATGGCACGCTCCACAGACACCTGCCTGGAGACAGGAGCTGACTCTCTGCTGGAAGAGGACTGGTTCTCAGCAGGCTGCCTGAGAGAGAGGGTTGTGAGAAGGGCTGCTCCTTGGTGGCGGATCTCACCCTCCAGGAAGCTGCACTTGGCCATGATGTAGGTCTCTCTGTCCGTCAGCTTGACCGTGGCCTGGCCAGATTTTTTGAGGTGCAGCTTCCCGTACCAGGTGTGCATGTGCTTCCACCAGCTGAGGAGCACCTCCGAAGTATAGCCCAGGCTCTCCGCCTTCTCTCTCCAAGCAGCCTGCTTCCTTTTGGTGCCCCTATAGAGCCTGGGTCCCTTCCGCCATAGATACTCATTTTCTCTCAGCCACTCCAGCACCTCATCCTCATGTTCCTCCTCGATGTTGTATTGCCTCCTCTCCTGTTCTCGCGTCTGCCTCTTCCTCCCTTTGGCAGGACCACATGGGCCCTCATCAGAGGGGCTTCCAGGTTGTAGGGGCTGCTCCTCCACACCACCAGCAGCAGCAGCACCAGCAGGACCAGCAGCAGCAGTAGCAGCACCAGCAGCACCAACAGGACCAGGATCAGCAGCAGCAGAGTAAGCACTAGCAGCGCCAGCAGGACCAGGAGCACGAGCAGGACCAGCAGGACCAGGAGCACCAGCAGGACCAGGAGCACCAGCAGGACCAGGAGCACCAGCAGGACCAGGAGCACCAGCAGGACCAGGAGCAGTACCAGCAGAGGAAGCACCAGCAGAAGCACCACCGTCTGAAGCAGCTTCAGAAGAGTAAGCACCAGCAGAAGCACCACCTCCAGAAGAGTGAGCCTGTGCTGCAGAAGCCCCAGCAGAAGCAGAGTGAGGGCCAGGGGGTGGGAGGGTGGCCCTGTCCCTCTTGCCAGGGCTGGCAGCAAATGGCTGAGGCTTTCTCTTCTTCCCCATGGTTGTGGGGTTGCTGGCTGGCAGGCAGGCTGGCAGGCAGGCAAGCAGGCTGGCTGGCAGGCAGGCTGGCAGGCAGGCAGGCAGGCAGCAAGGCTGGCTGGCTGGCAGGCAGGCAGCAAGGCTGGAAGCAAGGCTGGCAGGCAGGCAGGCAGGCTGGCAGGCAGTCGATGTGTCTGGAAGCAGGTCTTTCCTCTGAATGTTGACCTGCTTGGGAGCTTCTTCCCTTATATCCGCAGGGCTGACGCAATGCATGCTCCCCGCATGCGCAGTGAACGCTAGGCATCTGCTAGGCATCTGCTAGGCTTCCGCTCTGCATCCGCTTCATCCGCTCGGCATCCACTCTGCATCCGCTCTTTCCGTTCCGTGTCCGCTTTGCTGCGTTCCCCCGGAAGCCTTGCGGATGTGCCATCTTCTCTCATCCGCTTCCATCTGCTAGGCTTCCGTGGAGCATCCGCTTTCCATCCTCGCTACATCCTCCCCCCGTCTGTTCCTTTCCGTGTTGTCCGCTCTGGTTAGGCAAATTTTTGCCCCTTTTGAGAGCGGATAACAACGGATGGAACATTTTTCTCGTCCGCTGTGTCCTTTTTACAAACTTTTTGCATCCGTCGGCCAGTGTGACAGGGCCTTAACTTTGAATGGTCATTAAACAAACAGTGTAAGTTGAGAACAACCTGTAATTCATTTAACAAATGCAGTGATTTGCTCTTCTGACCATGGTAAAAATTGTAGAAAAATCATCTGGTCATGTGATCACTGGCTTTTTGACTGCACAGGCATATGATGGAAATTCCAGACCCAATTGTGGTTGTAAGTTGAGGAGTAGTTATAAAGCATGCATAATGAGAACACTGTTGATTAATAATACTAATACTTTACTCCTTTAAAATAGTAGTAGAATAAAAGAGAAAGCAGAACTAGTTTGGTAATATCATCAATCCAATGAACATGAATTTGGGGACATTCCTTCAATGAAGGAGAGTGGGGGACCATATCGGGTTGTGAAAAGTGAGGCGCAACTTAGAGACTGAACAAGAGAATATTATATACTGAAAAGTATACTGTAATGTGGTTTTAGTTTATATTGTAGATATATATCTAAATAAAGAGCTTATATCAGCAGTATAAATATCACATACAACTAGATTAAGAAATTTATTGACCATAGTGCATAAATATAATTTGGAATGTACAGTGCTTTGAATCAGAAGCTGAAAAGATGCTTTGGACTAAATATGGGTGTGCTTGTCACATCTGTTGGCACCTTCTTGAAAAGGCTCTGTCTCTTCAAGGATTGTACCAATAGATGTTCACAGTATGCCTACGTCCACTCTGAAATGCCTTGTTGCATGCTGCAAATTCCTTTTTAATCCAAACATGTATTTTCCTGGGATTGCGCAGCTATTGATATAACTCAGGAAAAGATGCTGGTTCTTCAAAGAAATGCTAATTATGTGATATGCAGAGCCATGCTCTCCCTGAACTACATTTGCATCTTTGGATTTGAAACACGCCACATATGACTTGTCAATTTATTTATTTAAGAAAATTTGTATGGCCGCCCATTCAGCCTTAACTGAGTGATTTTTGGATCACAATAATAATTTGTAAAATATCAAGCTAAAATGCCATCCAGAAGAGCATATTTTGGCAACATTTGATGCTTGACAAATGCCCATATATATAAATCCACCATAACACCATTGTTACAATCTTTAAAAAGGAAGCAAGATCAAAAGATTGATTACTTTCATAGTTGGGTATGATAGGTAGAACTCATTATGTCAGGTCATCTGTACTATTCCATTGTGTGTTGATCATTAATATACATGTAGTCCTTGGTTAATAATGATAATCGTTACTGAGCACTTAGTTGCTAAGAGATGCATAAAGCAACATAAAGCAAGATATCACATCCAGCTCTGACATGACAGTAGTTTCAGCAGTTCCACTTGCTTATTGTTAAGCAAATCTTGCATGGTCAGTAGACATGATGTCATATGATTGCCATTTTTTACTTCCTTCTGGCTTCCTCATTTAGAAATTAAGGAAAGCCATAGTAAAGGTCGCAAATTTCAATCACACTTGTCTACTTTCTTTTGCTTTATTTTTCCTTCTTGCTGTTTTATTTGTTTGTTTATGCATGCTGGGATTACTGACTAGTCTGATTTAATTTATAGGTCGAGACAAAAATATATTTACTTCCAAAGAATTCAGTTTGGCTCCAGAAGACAAACATTTATAAGATTTAGATGAGCCATGTTAATAAGTTAATTGTTTTTAACACACACTTTTCCATTAGGTGATCATTCTGATGATGAATGATCAAATTATTTATTTTGTTCTCTTCTGTTTTAAACTAATTTCAGTAATAATATAATAATATTTCAAATAATGTTTTAAGCCCTTTTTAATCAATTCTTCAATTATAATTTTGTTTGCTAAAAGACTATCCACTCCACTTTCTTTACAACTTTTCCTTTTCTCATACATTCTGGACTACACATTTCTGAACATTGTTAATTTTAAAGAATATTTCACCAGACCTTACTGCATTGTAAGTTGATTTGAATACAAACATTAGCAGGCTTTATTAGAGAAACCAACTTACGTTTCTGCACCATATTAGCTTTTGGAAGAGAAATGGGTGAATAGGAATGTATCACATGGACTTTTCTTTAATAGTATATCAGTTTATTTATATGTTAATTCTCTAGGGAGAAGATTCATTATATTCGAACAGAAGGTACACAAGGACTTGAAAAATTGTCTTGTGATGCAGATTTAGTAATACTTCTGAGGTAATATACAATAATTATTTCTAGTACAATTTTATCAAATTTAAAAACAGGAATAAAAAGTTAAGAACTAAGAGAAAGAAAGAAAGAAAGAAAGAAAGAAAGAAAGAAAGAAAGAAAGAAAGAAAGAAAGAAAGAAAGAAAGAAAGAAAGAAAGAATAATCAAACAAAACGCACGATAAAAGTGCAAAAATAAAAGAAAACAAAAAAATTAAGAAAAAATGGCTTCTGACTTTCTTTGGTATAGATATAGATTAAAAAGTACCTCCAACTCTTAATTCCATTAATTTCTATTATCAAAACCCAAAATCAAAATTACATTTCCCTTTGTTTCTTGCAAAAAGCCCAAAAGTGGCTCTATTAACTCATTACTGTCTCTTAAAATATAACAGATAGTTCTTCATTCCATACTACATATCCTTTTTTATAAACTGTTCTCTAAATCTTTACTTTATGAACATCCAGTATAAAGATCTTTTAGTTCAACCTCTTTTAGTTCAATTTTTATTCTCAGTTTTGGAATCTGTAAAAAGCAACTGGAAGCCAAGTTTCTCTTATATTACTTAAGACCATGGAATCAGTTGAGGAGATCCAATAAGTTTGATCTCTGTCACATAAATAATTTTTTGTAAAGTACTTGCTTTGGCTGGAGGAACTTTAAAACCTCTTAAGAAGTTACCATCTAAGGCAGGCAGTCTGTAAAACACATACAGTGAACTAGTGGGCAAAACTGTCCCTGAGCTTCATATTTCTGGGCATTTTTATACATAGTAAAATTCTCATATTTCTCTCCTTTTTAGTCTTTTTGAAGAAGACATTATGTCCTACATTCCTCTTCAATCAGCCTTCCATCCTGGCTATAGCTTTTCTCCCCGTTGTTCACCCTGTTCATCACCTCAGAATTCTCCAGGTAAAGGATTTGAAAGTGGATTCTGTGGCTAGATTTGTTTCCTATTATTCCTTCCAAAAAAATACAAAAAATAAAGAACACATACTGCCTTGTTTTTTAGATGTCCCTCTCTTCCCATCTCCATAGAAAAATATGATAAAAGATATTTTTGCCAATATTTACTTTGCATAAGACTGAACAATTTATCTCTGTGTTTCAAAGCAGATCAATAGCAGCCTATAAGACTTTGTCTAAAGCATAATATTTTGTACGCATTATAAATGAATATTTTAGTTTATATCTCATCTGAGGAATCCTCTCCTAAAAAATGACAATTGACAGCTTTCACTTTCTTTCATACCTTTATGCACTGTTAATTTACAAGAAAGAATGAGTATTGTGGTGTTAGCTTTCAAAGCAAATGAATACCTACGCTAGAGTCATAATAGCTGAAAGCTTCCTTGTAATGGAGGACTGATTTGGGCATGGAAAGAAAATATTTTCAGCATAAAAAAATGCATAACAAAATCTTGTCACGATATAATAGCATTGTGTATATGTTTGCTAGTGTAGCTTAATTATTTTTCGATCTGGAATTTAAAAAATGCAATCGACACTATTCTTTGCATACAGAGAAATGTTTTCCAGAAGATGCAAGACTGAATTCCACACATTGTTACATAATCTCCAAAAATAATTTCTCAGCATTATTTTCTTTCTTGCTCCATGTGAAATATTCTACAACAATATTTGAATCTGAATATCACCATAAATGGTGGTAAACTTAGGACAGATAAAATTAAATACTTTGCTATATGTAACATACTGTGTTTCTCCTGTGTTTACATTTTTGAGCCACCAAAAAAGGCCCCAGGTCTTATTTTGGGGGAGGTCTTTTTTTAAAATCGGGATGGGAGGCAGAGGACCAGGGGTGAGCTGCCCTTTATGCCTTGTACCACCTTGCCTAATGATCTTAAGCCCATGTTACACTGGCCAAGGGATGCAAAAAGGACACAGCGGACGAGCAAAATGTTCCATCTGTTGTTATCTGCTCTCAAAAGGGGCAAAAATTTGCATAACTGGAGCGGATAACACGGACGCGGGGAGGACGCAGGGTGGATGCAAAGCGGATGCAGAATGGAAGCCCAGCGGATGGAAGCGGATGTGAGTGGATGGCACAACTGCAGGGCTTCCGGGGGGCCTCAGCGAATCGGACGCGGAACGGAAAGAGCGGATGCACAGCGGATGCACAGCGGATGAAGCGGATGCAGAGTGGAAGCCTAGTGGATGCACAGCGGAAGCCTAATAGATGCCTGGCGTTAATTGCGCATGCGGGGAGGATGCATTGCGTCAGCCCCGCGGATATAACAGAAGCAGCTCGGAAGCAGGTCGCCATTCAGAGGAAAGACCTGCTGCCGGACACATCGACTGCCTTGCCTGCCCTGCTTGCATGTCTGCCTGCCAGCCTTGCTGCTAGCCTTGCTGCCAGCCTCCCTGCCAGCCTTGCTGCCAGCCTGCCTGCAAGCCTTGCTGCCAGCCGGTCTGCCTGCCAGCCAGTCTGCCTGCCTGCCTGCCAGCCTTCCTGCCAGCCTTGGTTCATGTCTGCCTGCAAGCCTTGGTGCATGCCTCCCTGCCAGCCTTGGTGCCTGCCTTGGTGCCAGCCTTCCTGCCAGCCTTGGTGCCTGCCTGCCTGCCAGCCTTCCTGCCAGCCTTGGTGCCTGCCTCCCTGCCAGCCTTCCTGCCTGCCTTGGTGCCAGCCTCCCTGCCAGCCTTCCTGCCAGCCTTGGTTCCTGCCAGCCTCCCTGCCAGCCAGCAACCCTACAACCATGCGGAAGCACAGCAAGCCTCAGCCATCTGCTGCCAGCCCTGGCAAGAGGGACAGGGCTACCATCCCGCCCCCTGGCCCTCACTCTGGTTCTGCTGAGGCTTCTGCAGCATGGGCTCGCTCTTCTGGGGCTGGTGCTTCTGCTGCTTCTGCTGCTTCTGCTTCTGGAGGAGCTGATGACAAGCACTGCAGAACCAGCCACCTCCACAGCACCTGCACCCTTCACCCCTGGGACTGAGCGACCAAGAGGAGTACCAGAGACTCATTTTTGTCTTATACCTTGTTGTTAATGAAGTCTATTTTTGATTCACACACTTGCTTCATTTCTTTTTTTTCATAAAGTCTTGCTGGAAACTTTTAGAAATAGTTTAAGCCTTTGCATGCTTGTGGGATGGGTTAAGATAGCAGTGGGATGGGTTAGGATAGCAGTGGGATAGATAAACCTCCAGTGCAAGCATAGTGGGACTGTATGGTCCAGCCTCCCAGGTGCCACACCTACGGCCCTTTATTATCAATAATAATGTAATAATTATCCACACATGTCAACATAAACACAACTCTTTATTAAACGCCCTGTTCTTTGTAGGCCAACCAAACATACATGGCTCAATCTCATCCGTGTGATGAGACAGGCTGAAGGAATCATCCATTAAGCATCTACCATCCTGTCTTGCCACTCCACTGCTCCAGCTAGGGAGTTGCACCAGTGTTCAGGAGGTTGCGCTGCTTCTTCGCTTCATGTGAGGCTCTGTTGGGCCCTTGCACATCCTCAGTGTCTATCAGGTTTTGCCCTTGCCTCCATTCCCCAGGCTCCATGTCCCCATTGCCTTGTTGGAGGTCCACAAGCCTGTTCTGCAACACTGGGTAGCGGGTGCACATGAGATTGTGCAGGATGCAGCAAGCTTCCATGATCCTCCTCACGGTCTCTGGGCAATGCTGCATGGTAGTGAGAAGTACCTGGAACCTGTTGGCCAGGTTGCCAAAGGCGTTCTCCACCACCCGCCTTGCCCTGGACAGCCTGTTGTTGAAGATCCTCTCTTCACGGGTGAGGAGTCGGGAAGTGTAGGGCTTCATGAGGTAGGTTGTGAAGGAGAAGGCGTCATCCCCCACAATGAAGTAGGGCACATCTTGTGTGTCGTTGGGCAGGGGTTCTGGATCTGGGAAGCCCACGATGAGATTGCCTTCCAGCTCCTCCTTGAGGTGACTGGTGTTGTATACCTTGGCATCTGAAGATGAGCCGTTGCCTGAAGCATCGATGTACATGAACTTGTAGTCAGCATTGACCATGGCGAAGAGGATGATGCTGAAGAAGCCCTTGGAGTTGAAATAAGTGGACCCCGAGTTGGCTGGAGATTTGCAGGCCACGTGCTTGCCATCTATGGCACCAACAGTGTGGAGGAAGTTCCACTTCTGATACCACTGCTCTGCAACTTTATTCCATCCTTCTTCAGTGGAGGGGTACTGGAGGAGCTCCTCCTTGTATTCTTCGATGATGGCCTGCATCACTTCTCTGACCACAATGCTGATGGTGTTGTGTGGCACCCTCCAGCCGTACTGCATGCTCCTGTAGGAGGTCCCTGAGGCCAGGTGGCACAGAGTGAGTGCCACCTTGAGCCCAGGTTCCAGGCTGGGCCGGAAGCTGGTGTTTGCCTTGGTCAACCTGGGTGTCAGGCGCTGCACAACTTCATCAAACATGGCTGGAGGCATCCTCATGAAGTTCTGGAATGCACGAGTGTCTTCGTTCCTGAGCTTCACCATCAACTTGTTGTACAGTCCGTCCTCTGCTCTTCTGGTGAACCATCTTCATACCCAGACGCTTCTTGGCCGCCCCTTTTTCTTCCCGTAGTAGAGTTGAAATAGCCTGTAGATGGCTTCGCACTGTTGCAGAAGGATGGTGGCTGCCAAAAGGACTGTGTTACGATCCACGGTGGACATGACTGGATGCTGTGGAAGAGGAAGAGGCAGATGAAGGCTGCAGAGGTCTGCAGCTGGGCTGCTGTTGTGAAAGTGAGATGCAAGCTCCCCCTTTTTATAGGCAGTATAGGTTTTCCGCTAGGCATCCTCTAGGCATCCTCTAGACATCCTTAATATCCGAGATAGGTCCCCTCTGCGAACGTTTTTTCTGTTTTAAATGCTTTGTTTCCATTCTGCATCCGTTTTGCTTCCGTTCTGCGTCCGTTCCGCTTCCTCCCCACGTCCGGGTGGATGGAGTTCCGCGGATGCATAGCGGGCGCCTAGCGGATATAGCGGATGCGTAACGGATGCGTAGCGGATGCGTAGCGGATGCAGAACGGACGAACTGGATACATTTTCCACGCAAAAGTTTTAGGCAGCCCAAAACTTTTGGAGCAGATGAAACGTCCATAAACGGATGCTGGACGGATAGAGAGGAAGCCAAACGGAGGCAGTGAGTACATCGCGTTTTTGAACGGATGGCAAGGTTTTTTGTCCGTTTTACATCCTCTTTGCATCCGTTGGTTCAGTGTGACATGGGCTTTACCAGCAGCTTGGTCCATGAAACAGCTGATCTGCAGGTGCACTCCTGTCACCAGCTCCAAGAAGTGCAGCTGCTTTTTGCTGCCTCTATCCGCAGGTGCTGGGCTTATTGCTATGCTGAGTCCAGAGCTCTTCAGGACCTGGCAGGTGTTGCAGCTCCCTTGCTGGCTATACAAGGCAGGCAGGTGGCTTCCCCTGGTCACCTTCAGCATCCCCCTCACCAACAATGGCTCTGCAGCCACCTCGCCTTCTGCCCAGCCCACTGCCAAGCCCCAGCTGCTCCCCAGCAGCCTCCACTACCTTCCACTGGAGCTGCAGTGCTTGCCAAGGCCTGAAGAGCACCAAGCTTTGTATAACTATAAGCCTGGTGCCTGCAGCACCGAGTAGGCATGCAGGCCAGTGCTCAGCACCTTAAAGGCAGCAGTGGGCAAGGCAGAACAGGCAACATGGCTTCATTATTATATAATTATATGATAATTATACAAATATATTAAATTATATAAATATAATTATATTATAATTATATAAATATAATTATTTATACATGATGACACTATATTATATAAATTCTTGTCCCACCTCATAGTTACTTATCAATGTCCTGTCCATTTTAGCAGAATTACAGTAAGACACAGCTATAGACGAGACATGGAAAGACACAGATAGGTGCAAATCACATCTATTTTTTCCCCCTAAAGAATTGGTGCTGGTTGAGATAGGTGGCTTTCTTTGGTGAGCTGTTCCAAGCATTCAGGACAGGGTAATGCTTCCATCTTGCTGTTCAATAGGCTGAGCAAAGTTCTGAGGACCCACCTCCTTGACACTTGTCTCCAGTTTTTGCTCAATCTGTTGTTCGATCTAGATGTGTTATTTGGCTAGGATTCTTGGAACGCTACTGATTTCACCATTTAGACTCACCTGCGGTGAGAAAACAGCCCTCAGGATATTTCACAATTTTTTTTCCAGCTTTTCTTTTTAAATTTGAGTAAAAATGCTGACAACCGATGTTGATTTACCAGCTGCCTGTTGGTTCCAGGAAGCCTATTAACAGTGGGCCACAGCGGCGCAAAGGGCCAGAGCTCGATTCTGCCACTAAAGCCTCTTCCAGCTGTCAAAAAGTAAGGCTTAAATAGCTAACCTGAGTGAGAAGCACATTGGGACAATCCCGCTAATCGGTGCTGATTTTTTGAGCTTTTAACTGACTTTGGCTTCTTTTTGGCCCATGCTGAAGCCTCCTTTGACAGCTGGCGCCATTTTGGAACTTCAACTTTCGTGCTGAGCTTTTGACAGTTGGTGCCATTTTAGACTTGATTTTTTGCGCCAAGGCTTTTGACAGCCAGAGCCTTTTTGGCATTGCACCGAAGTGTTTTGACAAGAAAACTCTTTAATTTGGATCCTGATTTTACTGCCAAGGCTTTTGACAGCTGGCACCACCTTGACAGCTCGATAGCTAGCACTGAGGCTTTTAGAAAGGCGGCACTCTTTTGAACCTTGACAGTTTGTGCTGAGGATTTTTGACAACTAGCGCCATCTTGGCAACTTGACAGTTTGTGCCCAGGCCTTTGACAGCTGGGCGCTTTTAAAACTTTTTTGACAGCTCAGCAAGTTTTCAAGGGAGTTCTATCAGCTGAGGGTTATTTTTAAATCTCTCAGCTGTGGCCAAGACAGCTTCCAGACTTTTTTTCCCATAGCTATTATCAGCAGTTTGTTGCTCTCATATTACAGCAGCCAAAAGTTTGAGCAGACTCCCCTGCATGTCAATCACCACAGTCTATTAGCCACATCTCACTTGGAAACACCTGTTTGCAGGTGTGCAATGGAAGGAGAGGACTCTGCTGGTTCCAATGAGATAGGATCAAGAGCATCAACCAGAAGAGCAATGTCTAAAGTCAAGGCCTCTTCTTACAGAAAGTCCTCCGAGGCAGCAGAGAAAGATGAGAAATGGCACCAGAAGGCATTAGAGAAGCAGCTGGAAAAAAGCCTTTGGGAGGCTGAAAAAAATAATCAGCCTCCCCAGCAGCTCCTCCTTCCCATCCCTTTTCAGTCCCTCCTTTGGACCTGTCAGTCTTTAACAGGGGCAGAGACAACCTGGGAGCCCAACCTTGGTCACTAAGGGAAGCACCTGAGGCATTTCTACCTCAGGCCCCTGTGGCAGTTATCAACAGCAAAACTGCTCCAAACTTACTGTTTCCTCTCATGCCGGCAACAGAACAGGTGGAACAACAAACTAAGAGACCCAGGTTAGCATCTGAGGCTACCTTCACCCCAACTGCAGCGGGGCTCTGCCCAGAGGAATTCCTATCTCCTGACATGCCCCCATCTATGAGGTTTTGGATGTTGGAGGCAATCAGGAATGGCATTGTTGTGGGTATACAACAGACCTATCAGGTAAGGTCCCAGATGTCAGCCACTTTTCCATACCGGGGCAACCTCAGCCCATGCAACATAGGGTGGACCTCCCTGACTTCCAGGTACCACCCCAAGCCATGCACCAGATGGGGAACCTTCCAGAATTTCAGATGCCAACTCATCCTATGCAATACATGGGAGACGCCCTCAGAAGGTCAAGATCCTTATTCTCCAGTGTCATCCGAGGACACTGAATCCTCCCAGTCAGAAGAAGAGGGCCAGTTAGACAAGGATATGTCGGAGGATGAAGGGCTAGCTCCAGACCAGCCCACATTGTCAGACCTGTTCTGTATGCATCTTTTTAAGTCCTTGTTGTTCCAGGCCAAAAATACTGCATGCCTTAGCAATTCTCCAGCCGCACCAGCCACAGCAGTAACACCCGTGGAGTTGGATGACTTAATTTTCTTGGAACCAATTACAGAGGTGAATGTCATACCAGTTCCTAAGATGTTTATGGACATGGTCCGATGACAGTGGACCTCCACAGCACCTATCCCAGTCCTACTGGTTACAATAGAAAGTTTTACAATTTAGCTCCTGACCTGGCAGGGGTGTATCAGACACCAGTAGTAAATGAACCAATGGTGTCCTTAGCAGCTTCTGCTGCTGCCGTCACCCCCACTGAAACAGAGGATGCTTTAAGACTGGAGGGTGCATCTAGCACTCCCTAGGGTGCACTAAGCGGATGTCTGGGCCATTAAGGCAGCTACAGACACATCCATTTTCAGCCAAACCTTCCTACGGTGGCTAAACCATCTGCAGGAATCCATTTCTGCCACAAACATCAGGGCTCATCAGACATTGGAAAACTAATGGCGGTTGCAGAATTTTCTGCTGATGCAACTCTGAAAGCGGCAAAATTCTCCTCCAGAGCCAAAGCTTCTCAGGTCACAGCCCACCGTCTGCTATGGCTTCACCATTGGCAGGCAGATACCAAACATAAATGGAAGATGGTCACTGCCCCCTTTGATGAGAACAAGTTGTTTGGGTCCTGGTAGAGGCACAGGACAGAAAGAAAGACTTGCCATCCCTTTCTCAGCGGTTTGATTACTGTCCCACCCAGTCCTTTCAACCCTCCTACCAATTTTCAAAAATCCCAAAGGTCCTTATGTTGCTGGAAATTTGTGCTTCCAAATCAGGACACAAGATCACGAAAGGTAGGAGAATACAGGTTTATTTGTGCACAAGGTTCAGAGCATTAGCATGGCAAATTCTGACACCACCACCCCGCTTCCTCTGAGACATAACTTTTATACCCACTATGACCTCAGACTAGGCTGGGGTGTTACTTTTACTCATTTTACCAAAAAAGGAAAATAACATATATGCTTACAGAGGAAATATAAAGGAAGTGAAAAAAATATCTTGTTTACCAGTTATCTTACACCATCAGTTATTTTTACATGCCCACTCTTGTTTCTGGGAATATAGCTAGTTCCTTATTTCAGCAACCTTGTGGTTTTACACAATATTTTATATGAGGCAAAAGCTAGGGATCAGGGGATTTCTGGTAAAGACATATGACCTTTCTTTGTACTTTTCAGACTGCTTCACTTTGGCTTTCATCAGGGCCAACAATTTGACAGGGCAGGTTTCTGAGATAGGAACAGGCAAGGATCCCAAGCTAAGCAGTCCTTTTGTGATATGAGGAGCAAATCCTTTCATTATCCCAAATGACTGCCAACCCAACCCTTCCATTGAAGGCCAGTTGGCCCTTTTTGCAAACTGAGGTGGAACATGACCACCTCAGATGCCTGGGTCTGAGAGACCATAAGATCAGGTCTCTCTCTGGAGTTTCTCTCCACACCCTCAAACATCTGTTTGCAATGTCCTATCTCAAGGGACCCCACAAAGAGGGCCCTCAAGGAGACCCGATCCAGCACTTGCTGGAGATCCATGCCATTCATCCGGTCCCAGTGGATCAAAATGGGCAGGGGTTCTATTCTTTGTGGTTCCAAAGAGTTCAGGGTGGGGGGATGGATGGCAGATCTAAACCTAAAGCATCTGAACCACTTTCTAGTTTACAGGAAGTTCAAGATGGGCTCCATGCAATTGATTATCCTGAATATCAGGCAGGAAGAAGTCTTGATCTCCATGGATCTTACCAAAGTGTACCTGCATAATCCTATAAGACCTATGCACAGAAGATTTCTGTGGTTTTGTTATGCCAACTACCATTACGAGTATGGGGCCCACCATTCAGTTCCCTGAAAGGTTCTGGGAGCCTTTGTGGCGTTTCTCAGGAGCATGCCGGTTTGCCTGCAATGTTACTTAGATGACATTTTGATACAATCCTTGTCTCCAGCAGGCAGAGACAGATCTGCAAACTACACTTCAAGTCCTTTGGCTTCTCAGTCAATCTGGGCAAAAACCATCTAATGCATGTAACATCTTCTGCACCTGGGTACCATAATAAATATGGTGATAGGTGAGTTTTTCCTCTGGTTCGACTGCCAGGTCAGCATCAGGGACTTGTCCAATCACATTTGGACTCTCAAAAGTGTGCCCCTGGCCCAGTTATCTCAACTTCTGGGAAAAATGATTTCCTGTATTGCAATAGTCCCGTCAGGACTATTCACATCAGGACTTTGCAATGGTTTCTGCTCCCATTCCAGAGATCCAGCAGGAACAACTCTATGGCCAAGTTCTTGGTACCACTGAAGGTCCTCTATTGCTCCAATTGTGGACTTTCAAGATCATCACCAGGGGCTGTCCCTTCAGAGAGCCATGTCAATTGACAATTACTACTGATGTAATTTTTGCCTGAGAGGCTCATTGCCAGTCCCTGGAAGCCCAGGGTCACTGGTCACCGGCAGACCTAACTCACAACATCAATTGGCTGGAACTCAGGGCAGCTCACCTGGCTCTCTGCAAGTTCCAGAACAAGGTCCAAGGGCAGCAAGTCCTTCTTACAGACAACGTGGCCACCAAGGCCCACATAAATCGGCATGCATTCAAAGTCCCTCATAGTGGAGGCAGAACAGCTTTGCTGGTGGACAGAGAGGTATCTCCACTCCATCAAGACAGAGCATATCTCAGGACTGATCAATATTCAAGAAGACTGGTTTAGCAGGACCACTGTTGACCATTCTGAGTGGCGCCTGCACCCAAGCCTCTTCTAGGAGATGTTGAATCATCTTTGCCTCGCCGCTCAGTGCCAAATTGCTGCGATTCTATTCAATATTCCCAGCTTCTCCTGGGCCTCCTCTATGGCTTCACTCCCCTCCCTCTGATACCCAAGGTAGTCATGAAAGTGTTAGAGGAGAGGGCGGAAAATCTTCTTTTGGCACCATACTGGCCGAGATGCCCATGGTTTGCAGACCTCATGGACCTCTCAATTGTTGATCCCTGGAGAATTCTGCCAGACAGGGTCTCTCTCAATAAGGGCCCCATAGAACATCCAGAGCCGCAGTGGCTCCACTTGGCCATCTGGCACTTAAGTGGAGACTTCTGAAAGGCGAGGAATTCTCCAATAAGGTTATTAAGACTATCTAGGCCACTAGACATCCATCCACTAATCACATTTATAATACCACTTGGAAGAACTTCTGCAAGTGGTGTGACAGGATGAAGATAGATCCCATCTCTGCAATGGTGGTGAACATACTGGAATTTCTTCAGGAGGGATTGGACAAGAGGCTGTCCCCGAATACTCTATGTAGACAGTTGGAGGTTCTAACTTCGGTCCTTTCCTGCTGGGATCTACAGTCTCTTGCACATCACCCGAGAGTACATAATTTCCTCCAAGAGGCTACTAATTTAAGATCTTCAGTGGTCCATTAGACCCCACCTGGGATCTAAACAAGATTCTCAAAGCGCTCACTAAAGTACCGTTTGAACCCCTGAGAACTACCAACCTCCACCTTCTCACGCACTAGGTAGTCTTCCTGGTGGTTATAACCTCCACAAGGAGTATATCAGAGCTGGCCACTTTGTCAGTGAGGGAGGACCTATGTGTCTTCCATTCTGATCGGGGGGTTCTCTGTTTAGACCTGGCTTTCATCCCCCCCAATCAATATCTCATTCCATCATGCACAGGAGTTGATTCTCCCCAACTTCTGCCCAAGGCCGGTTCATGCCTTTAGAGAGACAATAGCATTCCTTAGACATGTGAAGGGTCTCTGCATTTATGTTAACAGAACTGTTTTTCACAGAAAGAGGCCATTTTTGTCTCATTCCAGCCATCCACACTGGGGAGGAAAGTCACAACTTCGATGGTGGGCAGATGGTTTTGGGCTATGATTACAAAGTCATATGAACTGCAGATCTTACTGGTGCCCAGAAGAATCACGGCACACTCCACCAGGAGTGTGGCCACATCAGCGGCTTGGGTGACACAAGCCTGTATAAAAGAAATTTGTAGGGTGGCGAAGTGGTTGTCACCGTCACCCTTCATCAGACATTACCAATTGGATACCTTTGCCTCGGCAGAGGCTATCTTTGGCAGGCATGTCCAACAGAGAATTCATATAGTGATGGAGACTCCAAATCAGACAGAGACCCTCCCGTAGGACACACAAGTTTGGGTATGTCCCTGGCCTGGATGCTTGGAACAGCTCACTGGAGAAGAGGCATTGGTTCTTACCTGATACACCCATTCTCTGGAAGCTGTGATGAGCATCCAGTTTGGTTCTGGTTCTGGTCTTGGTCAAGAACTAAGAGAGTAACGGTGAAGGAAGAACAATGGTGTGACCTACTTTGATTTCGCTAAAACTGGGGACAAATGTCAAGGAGGCGAGTCCTCAGAACTTTGCTCAGCCGATGGAACAGCAAGATGGAAGCATTACTCTGGCCTAGATGCTCGTCACAGCTCCCATAGAATTGGCATATCAGGTAAGAACCAATGCCCCTTTTCACAAAAGCTTATCTACATCCTTATCTACAATCTGTTGATTACATGAAACCTTCTAAATAGCTGAATGATACCCATATGCTATAAATGTGAAATAGGGAAATTTAAAAGGGTTTGCTTTTTAAATATAAAAATTATGCTAGGAGATCATTAATGTATCAGATCCATTATTAGCAACTATTAGTTCAAGCCAGTGGCTGCAAATTTTAAGTTCTTTTTTATGTTTGTACTCATCAGGCTTGCAGCGGGCCAGTGCAAGAGCACCTTCTCCTTACAGAAGAGACTTTGAAGCCAAACTTCGCAACTTTTATCGAAAGCTAGAAGCAAAAGGATATGGCCAGGGCCCGGGTAAAATTAAGTGAGTATTTTTATAAAGGAATCCAGTTGGAGATAATTTCAGTTCTATAAAGCAGAAAAATACAAAGGAAGGTTAGCAAAATGTAAATATAATCTAAATGCAAATAGTGGTCATTGTGAAGCCAGTATATAGTAAAACAAGAAAATCTGTTCTTTATGTAACTTGTCGTATTTTTTGTGGAGAGCTAAGCAATATGCAATTTGAAAAAAATACAGATAAAAGCAGAGGCATTCTTTGAGAACAAAGAATAGGTAGACAGGGTGTGAGCCTCTTCTTTGGTTGGGTTTATCAGGGAGATGAAACCCTCCAAATTTTACCTCTCCTGACCAGGCACAAACTTTCCAAGGAGTTTCAGGTTGACTTCATGTCACTCCTTTCCTAATCCAAGACTAAATAAGCTACAGAGACCAGCTCCTCGCCACCAAACCAGCCATTTGCCTAGTAGGCTAAACAATGCATTGCTAGTTCAGAACACCATTTTCTGAGTGAAGAAGAGCTAAATAAACATTTCTTGAGAATTATGGTCAGTTCTTTTGAATTTAGCCAATACCCAATCACAAAAAACAGCTTTAATGTTAGGCAATCATGGGAAATAAAACTTCAGAAGATATAATAAAAGTTTATACACATTACAATATTTGAGTAAATAAAATTATTGACACTAAAATGTAAATAAATGTTCAGCTTATTAATATAGTGATAATGTTCCAAAGCTAAGTTATCATCACTAAAAATCTCTTTTGTGATTATTTAGCAGCATAGTTCTAACAAGGTTTTATAATTTTGTAATTATAATTCTGTGCTGATAGACTGTTTAACTTTATTTTATTAACAAAGAACCGATGGATCAAATTGTATGCCAAAACTGTTTCAACAATATTGAAGCAACTTATTGCAGAAGAAACTTTACACTTAATTAATTACTAGTTATATAACAATAACTAGATAATCCAATTTACATAATTACTTCTCATTCATCCCATTCTAGATTAATAATAAGGCGTGACCACTTGCTGGAAGGCACTTTTAATCAGGTGATGGCTTACTCACGGAAGGAGCTCCAAAGAAATAAACTCTATGTTACATTTGTTGGGGAAGAAGGGTAAGAAGTCACAAAATGTGGCGAAAAAGCTTGTTTTCTGTTATTTTATATGGAATGAACTTCCAATGGAAGTTATACTAAATAACTGGCAAGGAATTAAATCCAAATAGTGCATTTTTAGCATAATAATATCACTGCATTACAGTAGAAAAGGTCAGGATGGATTAATCAAAAGAAATACCTTAATATCAGCACATAAAATAAATATAAAATTCTTACAGTAACAACTATCTTCCTTAATTATTTCAAATGAAGGACAGTAAATATTGATATAAATAATTGGTATGAGTCAAGCCCGTATAAATAGCATCTTACAGAACCTGCCAGTAATTGCAAAGTCAGTAAGAATTTACAAGTGAATCAACAACTCCTTGGTATGATTTATTCAAAGATTTATAGTTGAATTAACTACTCCTTGAACTTAGACAAGAGGTAAATTTTATATTTTTGCTAAGGAATTTGTTCTAATATTTAAATGTTTCTGCTTATTATTAAATGAAGGATCTTTATTAATTTGAAACAGGCTAAAATTATGCTAATAATGAAAGAATAACAGTTGGTAGGAATTTATACAATTATATATGCTGTATGTATACAATTATAATATATATTACACTTGGGCAAATCATTCTAGGAAATAATTATTTGCCAGTTGTCTTAGAGGAAGGGCCTTGAAAGCACAAAACACAAAATAGTTCACACTCTTGACATTTGTTGACAGACCAGTGGTATTATAAGTGACATGTCATTTTTTCAGATGAGATGAAAATACCATTTAATATAAGGATGTAAAATAATCAAGAATAAATAATTATGTGGAGATAAAAAGCAGTAAATTATGGAAGAATTCAAAATAATATCTCCTAGTAAACATAACAAATGTTGAATGGTATTTGTTTTCTGTATGTTTATAATAATTTTTCATTGTTGATAATGTTACTATTTTTGCTACTACCTACATTTCAGAGTTTTTTTTTTATAATGCAGTGACTATTAAGAAAAAGATTTTGGAGGAGAGGGGTATCTCTTTGCTGACCCTCCCCACCCTTCCAGTAGGTCGAGGTAAAAAAATAGAGTTCAAAATAGTGATTTGGAAAATGTGAGTATATGAAATAAAACTTCATTTTAATCTGCATTTTAAACAACTTTATATTTACTTTGGATTTCAAAACAATTGGGAAAGGTACATTTGCAGCATCAATCCTCAATCAAAATTAAAATCCATTCACAAAACTTCTATAAAATGTTTATCTGTTTAACATGGATAAAATGGCAGCACCAGCTATTTGTCATGAAACATGTCTGATTAATAAAAGGGTGCATTCTGTGTGGTTTTTTTTTCCCCCAGCTTGGATTATAGTGGCCCATCCCGGGAATTCTTCTTCCTTCTTTCTCAGGAGCTTTTCAATCCTTATTATGGCCTGTTTGAGTATTCAGCCAATGATACTTACACTGTACAGATCAGCCCTATGTCAGCATTTGTAGAAAATCACCTGGAATGGTAAGCATTTTAGTAAAGTATACATGTCATATCTATTCTCATTTTTTAAAAAAATCAAATAATCTATGCATTTTTTATTCTCAAGTGTAATATTTTATAAATTACAATGTCATCTTCCTTCATATGAGATTCTGTCACAATGTTAGACCTACAATAAGACAGCTAAAACTGAGAATGCTAGAGTCTCAAATCTTAACAAAACCTTGGGGAGATAATTAATTAATCAAACTTAATTGTTAATATAAGAGCCAGGTTTAATCATGATAGAATTATTTTAATGAAAGAAATACAATAAAGTATAAAGGCCCTGTCACACTGCCCAACGGATGCAAAACGGACACAACGCACGAGAAAAATGTTCCATCCGTTGTTATCTGCTCTCAGAAGGAGCAAAAATTTGCATAACCGGAGCGGATAACATGGATGCGGCGAGGACGCGGGGCGGATGGAAAGCGGATGAGGAATGGAAGCCCAGCAGATGGAAGCGGATGGGAGCGGATGGCACATCCACAAGGCTTCTGGGGGACCTCAGCAAAGCGGATGCGGAATGGATACAGCGGATGCAGAGCGGATGCACAGCGGATGCACAGCGGATGCACAGCGGAAGCCTAGCGGATGCCGAGCGTTAATTGCGCATGCGGGGAGGATGCATTGCGTCAGCCCCGCGGATATAACGGAAGCAGCTCGGAAGCAGGTAGCCATTCAGAGGAAAGACCTGCTTCCAGACACATCAACTGCCTTGCCTGTCTTGCCTGCATGTCTGCCTGCCAGCCTTGCTGCCAGCCTTGCTGCCAGCCTCCCTGCCAGCCTTGCTGTCTGCCTGCCTGCCAGCCTTGATGCCTTGCAGCCAGCCTTGGTACCTGCCTGCCTGCCAGCCTTGGTTCATACCTGCCTTCCAGCCTTAGTGCCTGCCTGCCTGCCAGCCTTTCTGCCAGCCTTCCTGCCAGCCTTGGTGCCAGCCTTTCTGCCAGCCTTGGTGCCTGCCTGCCTGCCAGCCTTGGTGCCTGCCTGCCTGCCAGCCTTGGTGCCTGCCAGCCTCCCTGCCAGCCAGCAACCCCACAACCATGCGGAAGCACAGCAAGCCTCAGCCATCTGCTGCCAGCCCTTGCAAGAGGGACAGGGCTACCATCCCGCCCCCTGGCCCTCACTCTGGTTCTGCTGGGGCTTCTGCAGCACGGGCTCGCTCTTCTGGGGCTGGGGCTTCTGCTGCTTCTGCTTCTGCTTCTGGAAGAGCTGAAGACAAGCACTCCAGCACCAGCCACCTCCACAGCACCAGCACCCTTCACCCCTGAGACTGAGCGACCAAGAGGAGTGCCAGAGACTCATTTTTGTCTTATAGCTTATTGTTAATAAAGTCTATTTTTGATTCACACACTTGCCTCATTTCTTTTTTTTTAATAAAGTCTTGGTGGAACCTTTTAGAAATGGTTTAAGCCTTTGCATGCTTGTGGGATGGGTTAAGATAGCAGTGGGATGGGTTGAGATAGCTGTGGAATGGGCAGGGATACCTGTGGAATGAGTAATAGCTGTGGGATAGATAAACCTCCAGTGCAAGCATAGTGGGACTGTATGGTCCACCCTCCCAGGTGCCACACCTATGGCCCTTTATTATCAATAACAATGTAATCATTGATCCACACATTTCAACATAAACACAACTCTTTATTAAATGCCCTGTTCATTGTCGGACCACTCAACATACATGGCACAATCTCATCAGTGTGATGAGACAGGCTCAAGGAAGCATCCATTAAGCATCTATCATCCAGTCTTGCCACTCCACTGCTCCAGCTGGGGAGTTGCATTAGTGTTTCAGGAGGTTGCGCTGCTTCTTCCCTTCACATGAGGCTCTGTTGGGCCCTTGCACATCCTCAGTGTTGATCAGGTTTCGCCATTGCCTCCATTCCCCAGGCTCCATGTCCCCATTGCCTTGTTGGAGGTCCACGAGCCTGTTCTGTAAGACTGGGTAGCGGGTGCGCATGAGATTGTGCAGGATGCAGCAAGCTTCCATGATCCTCCTCACGGTCTCTGGGCAATGCTGCATGGTGGTGAGAAGTACCTGGAACCTGTTGGCCAGGATGCCAAAGGCGTTCTCCACCACCCGCCTTGCCCTGGACAGCCTGTAGTTGAAGATCCTCTCTTCACGGGTGAGGTATTTGGGGGTGTAGGGCTTCATGAGGTAGGTTGTGAGGGAGAAGGCGTCATCCCCCACGATGAAGTAGAGCACATCTTGCGTGTCGTTGGGCAGGGTTCTGGATCTGGGAAGCCCACAATGAGGTTGCATTCCAGCCTACCCTTGAGGTCACTTGCGTTGTATACCTGGGCATCTGAAGCTGACCCGTTGCCTGAAACATCGATGTACATGAACTTGTAGTCAGCATCGACCATGGCGAAGAGGATGATGCTGAAGAAGCCCTTGTAGTTGAAATAAATGGACCCTGAGTTGGCTGGTACTTTGCAGGCCACGTGCTTGCCATCGATGGCTCCAACGGTGTGGGGGAAGTTCCACCTCTGATACCACTGCTCTGCAACTTTCTTCCATCCTTCTTCAGTGGAGGGGCACTGGAGGAGCTCCTCCTTGTATTCTTCGATGATGGCCTGCACCACTTCTCTGACCACAATGGTGATGGTGTTGTGTGGCACCCTCCAGCCGTACTGCATGCTGCTGTAGGTGGTCCCTGAGGCCAGGTGGTTCAGAGTGAGTGCCACCTTGAGCCCAGGGTCCAGGCTGGGGCGGAAGTTGGTGTTTGCCTTGGTCAACCTGGGTGTCAGCCGCTGCACAACTTCGTCAACTATGGCTGGAGGCATCCTCATGAAATTCTGGAATGCACGAGTGTCTTCGTTCCTGAGCTCCACCATCAGCTTGTTGTACAGTCCGTCCTCTGCTCTTCTGGTGAACCATCTTCGTACCCAGACGCTTCTTGGCTGCCCCTTTTTCTTCCCGTAGTAGAGTTGAAATAGCTTGTAGATTGCTTCGCACTGTTGCAGAAGGATGGTGGCTGCCAAAAGGACTGTGTTACGATCCACGGTGGACATGACTGGATGCTGTGGAAGATGAAGAGGCAGATGAAGGCTGCAGAGGTCTGCAGCTGGTCTGCTGGTCTGAAAGTGAGATCCAGATGTGTTGCTCCCTCTTTTTATAGGCAGTATAGGTGTCCCTTTGCATCCTCTAGGCATCCTCTAGGCATCCTCTAGACATCCTTAATATCCGAGATAGGTCCCCTCTGTGGACGTTTTTTCCGTTTTAAAAGCTTTGTTTCTGTGCTGCATCCGTTCTGCATCCGTTCCGCTTCCTCCCTGCGTCCGAGCGGATGGAGTTGTGTGGATGCGCAGCGGATGCCTAGCGGATATAGCGGATGCGTAACGGATGCAGAACGGATGCATAGCGGATGAGTAGCGGATGCAGAACGGACGAACTGGATACATTTTCTGCGCAAAAGGTTTGAGCAGCTCAAAACTTTCTGAGCGCATGAAATGTCAATAAACGGATGCTGGACGGATAGAGAGGAAGCAAAATGGAGGCAGTGAGTACATCGCGTTAACCAACGGATGGCAAGCTTTTTTGTCCGTTTTACATCCTCTTTCCATCCGTTGGTGCAGTGTGACAGGGTCTTAATCTAGTAACATATTTGACAGACAGAAAAGCTACAATGATAGATCTGATTGAAGGCTTCAGAAGAAGTGGAAAGACAAGAAAATAAGGAACAGTGCACCACAATTACATTGTTTATATTTTTATATTTTATTATAATAACTGATTTTTTCATACTCCAGGAAACA
>BLBF01000019.1:18864735-18884316 GCA_015471245.1 Laticauda colubrina
AAGGAAGCTAAACAGCACACATGTAAGTACCCGCGAAAACCTAAGAATATATGCTGTTCAGTTTCCTTCGGGTATTTTCCCACGTCATTGTAGTGCTTTTAAAGTTGCAGCAATGTTTCAGCAGAATCTCATCTGCCATCATCAGGCTTCTGTGTTGAGTTCATAGTTATATATAAATGTTATATATATATAACATTTATGCTTAAAAATACCTTGAAAAGAAATGAGGTACAAAGTTATGCTTACATTCGAAGAACTCTGTCCTGCACTAAATCATTTAAAATCATCAGGCACTTGTTCAGCCTGTAAATCAATTTGTTAAATTAAAAACTTTCCACAGACATCGTCCATAAGCAGTCATTGATTTATTAAATATATACTTTTCAAATAGACAATATTCTTGTTGGAACCAACAGCTATATTCTTACTAGATTGATTTTTCTATATTCTAAAGTAAATTTATTTACGTGATTTCATGTTCTCAAATTTTCTGTTTACTGGGTGTTGGAACATTGTATACTGAAGGATCTGACTTTCAGTGATGTACAATTCCCCAACACATTATTGGAATTAATACTGCCTACAAAACTTAGAAGATATTTGGAGCAGACCAAGGATCATCCAGTATATTTGGGTTGAACAATGTTACTTGAAAATGGAGAATTGTCTCTTTCAAAGAAAGGAGTAAAGGCCCGGTCTAACTGCACTTACGGATGCAAAGAGGATGTAAAACGTTAAAAAAAGCTTGCCATCCATTGGAAAACGCTATGCATCTGTTGTGTACTCACTGCATACGTGTTTCATACGCTCTATCCGTCGAGCATCCGTCTACTGCTATTTCATCCGTGCAAGAAGTTTTGAGCTGCACAAAGCTTTGTGAATGGATGAACTTTCCGCCGCGTACGATGTACATCCGTGATATATACGGGCAACAAACGTTCTATGTCCGTTATCATCCGTTAAACATCCACTGTATCCTTTCTGCATCCTCTGGCCATCCCCTCAACTCACATCCGCTGCAGCTGAAAATGGAAAGAGAGCAGAAATAAAAGGTACACGGAACTGCTACACAGCGTTAGTAGCACGGAAATAGAAAGGATGTAAGTGTATGCATCTCGGATATAAAGTATTAGAAATGGACAAAATGTTTGTATCTGGGATGTATCTCGTATATTTAGGATGTCTGCAGTATGTTTAGAGTATGTAGAAGGCCCCATAGTTGACAACCGATATTTTCTATAAAAAGGGGGAGAAAATCATCTGGCTCGCTGGGATGGTGGACCATACAGTCCCACTATGGTTGCACTGGAGGTTTATCTATCCCATAACTATCCTTATCTATTCCACAAGCATGCAAAGGCTTAACCATTTTTTCAAATGAACCAAATAAACTAAGTGTCTTAAGCAAAGATAAACTTTATTAACTTTCTTAGGTAAACTTTAAGACTTTATTAAATAACCAAAATGAACCAAGTAAAGTGTCTTAAGCAAAGATAAACTTAACAAGTGAACAGCTCAGTCTCTGACACTATTTTCAGTCACTCTGAGTCATGTCCATGGTCTCAGTTGTTAAGCGGGCAGGAACTGTGGAGTTGGCTGTGGCTTGAGTGCTGGTCTGAGGCACCATTGGGGTGCTTGGCCCCGAGGACACAACAGGTGGTGGTGTGTTCAGGAAGCTATCCAAGAGCTGACTCACTCCTGTGAGGTTGAAAGGCCCTTCATCAAGGACTTGAGATGTCAGGCCCAATACTGATGACAGATTGTCCATTGATGGGCTTGGCTGTGGGGTGGAGGAAGGTTTGGGAGGAGTGTAGTGGGGCTGTCTGGTCTGCAGCTGGGTGAGGACTGGCGTCTGTGGCATCCGATGAACCTGGGCCTGGACTGGGAAGTTCTGCTTGTGCTGTGGGAAGTCCTGGTAGTCGTAGCCTTGGTAGGTGAGGGGCTGTTGAAAGCCATGGAAGGGCTGTGACATTGCCTGGGGTGGAGGAGCAGACCTGGACTGGGTAGGAGCAGCTTCAGCTGGGCCTTGAGGGTTGTGCAGAAGTGCTGTGATCTTCTGCTTCATCACCTGGTACTGGGCCTCGGGCAGGTCCCTTAAGGTCTGGCTCACGTAGGTGATGAAGGTGTTCCAGCCCAAGGATGTGCTGTCCAAGTGGACCAGCTGAGAGACAAGTTCTGTGCTGGTCTTCATTGTGTCTCTGATCTCCAACAGCACAATGTGGTCCTGGCCCTCCAGTCTGCCTCTCTGCCTGCATCCTCTGGAGCTGGGTGTGGGTGCGTTGGTCTCTGGTGGCTGCCGCTTCTTCCTCCCTTTGTGACAGCAGGGCGTCATCCTCCATGGGATCCTCCAAGTCCACTGGCATGGGGAGTGCAGCTGTTGGGGGGGTCTCTGCTGTGGGGCCCCCTGAAGACACCTGCCTGGACAGGGTAGGTGGCTCCTGGCTGGAAGAGGACTGGCTGTCTGTGGGCTGTCTGAGGGAGAGGGGTGTCAGAGGGGCTGCTCCTCGGTGGCAGATCTCACCCTCCAGGAAACTGCACTTGGCCATGACATACATCTCCTGGTCAGTGAGCTTGACAGCGGCCTTCCCGGATTTCTTGAGGTGTAGCTTGCCATACCAGGTGTGCATGTGCTTCCACCATCCAAGGAGTACTTCTGCAGTGTACCCCAGGCTCTCTGCCTTATCTCTCCAAGCTGCCTGCTTCTTCTTGGTATCCTGATACCTTTCTCCAGAGGTACTCGTTCTCCCTCAGCCATTCCAGCACTTCATCCTCATGCTCCTCAGAAACGGTGTACTGTTTCCTCTGTCCCTTCTCCTTCCCTTGCCTCTTCCTCCCTCTGGCAGGGGCTTCGGCAGGGCCTTCAGGGGCTTCAGCATCAGGGCCTTCTGGAGATTGTTCAGGGCCTTCAGGGGCTTGAGAAGCAAGGCCTTCAGCAGCAGGGCTTTGAGGGGCTTGAGGGGCTTGAGGGCCTTGGCGCTGGTCCAACACAGCAGTAGCAACAGCAGCAGCAGCTTCAGAGTCAGTGCCAGGGGGTGGGATGCTGGTTCTGCCCTTCTTCACCTTGCCAGGGCTTGAATGAGGAGGCACGGACTTCCTCTTCTTGCCTGACTGATGAACCATGGTGTTCCTGCAAGATGTATCTGGTAGCACGTCTTTCCCCTGTATGCTGATTGCGTGCGTGCTGCATCCTTTTATATCTGCGAAGCTGATGTAATTCATACTCCCTGCATACGCAGTGAACGCTTTGCATCCGATATACATCCGTGCAGCATCCCCTTTGTTTCCTCTAGGCATCCGTGATGCATCCGCTTCATCCACTATGCATCCGGCCCTTCTGCTATGCGTCCGCTTCGAAATTATCCCCGGAACCCCTTCGGAGGTGTCATCTGCTTTCATCTGCTAGGCTTCCTATGAACATCCTTTTAATATCCCCGCTACATACTACCCACGGTCCGTTCTTGTCTGTTCTTTTCCATTCTTTTCCATTCTGTTTATGTAAATTTTCACCACTTTTTAGAGCGGATGACAATGGATGGAACCACCCCTGAAATTTTGCTCGTCTGCTGTGTCCTTTATGCATACGTTTTGCGTCCATCGGCCAGTGGGACCGGGCCTTAACATTTTCTCTCTGAAAGATATATTGACAACTGCTCCAATCCCTGTCCTTGGAGACTTTCATTAATGAGGAAGAAAAAAGGTCCAGATTGGGGACCTTTTTTCTGGGCAGATGATGTAGATTATAGAAAATCCCATCTACTTCCTTAGCACTCACAGAATCAAAGACAGCACAGATAATCAGAGCCATTTCTTTTGGACCTAAAACCAGCTATTATGAACTCCAAATAAATCTGAATGACTTTTTTTTTCCAGAAGCCTTAAAAAATTCTCATAGCAGCCCCTTAGATTATCCTCTTGCAACATCTCTTCCGACTAGGGTAGAAGTGACTTTTAGAAGGAACATCAGTCTGCAGATGTAATAAGGAGACAGAAATATTTATGTTTTGCTGCTCTGATTACATTAGTATGCACCCAAATATGCTTAGTCTAGTTCGGTCTTTGTTTTTCATTGCATCACTTAGATGTTTCTTTTTATAAGGTCTCATAACTGTCTATGCATTTTGAACTCCTAAAAGTTGTTTTTAGTGGGAATGATTTTGCTAACAGCATTGTTGATAATATTTGACAACAACACTTATAATAACAGTAATATTTTACATGCTGAAAAAGTGGCTTCAGAAAAGAGCAATTCCTTCAGAAAAAAAAGACATGGTTGTGTTTAATAAAATTTAAATTCTTTTCTCTGAATTCAGTTCCCTAAAAAACAATACATGAAAAATTCCCTCAGTAATTGTGTCTTGCAACTGTGTTGTTATAATAACGTTGCAGTACCATTTCCACAAAGAACTTTTCATTCCTTCTTAGTGATGGGAATAGGTGGCTTTTTAGTATACAACTTTTCAATTAAGTGCAATAAAATAGTTTCTTTAGGAAGTGCCAAATACCTCTTGGTATCAGAGCAAATAAAGATAATATACTTCATTTTCAGTTATGTGCAGTTCTGTACTGAGGGATTGATTGATACTCTTTTTCATTAATTGTCTCTTTAAAAAGAACAAAACACAATGATAAACATTGTTTAATGCACAACAGCAGAATGCAGTTATTTTATTGGTTGGTAAGAAAAAGTGTCAAAAGTTTTATGGAAAGTTTTGCCATTTTTTATTATCAATATTGACATTTTTGTGGTGCAAAATTCTATATTTAAATTGCAAATTATTTTGATATTGCTGAGTATATATTCATTTGCAAAAATATTCACAAGAAATATATTTTCATAATATACTGCTCTCAGTAACCTTCCAAAAGATTGGATCAACCTTCTTATCATTTCATACAATAAAATGTTACAGGAATAGAGTTAGACAGAAAAAGAATAGAATCAAATAATAACCTCATTCTTTTTCTTATTTGTTTAAAATACTAAGATAAAATAACTTATGAGATAGAAAGCAATTTTATGAAAAATTAATATTAGAAGAAATAACAAACACCCTTGGTATTATTCCAGTGTATTTTGACAGATTCATCCTAGTTTTATAACTGTAAGTTACTATTCACAGAGTACATAACAATAGAGTTGGAAGGGACTTTGGAAGTCTTCTAGCCCAATACCTGCTCAAGCCGGAGACTCCATACCATTTCAGACAAATGGTTTCCATCCATTGCATCTTGTCCTACATTCAGGTGCTTTGGAGATCCCCTTTTCTTTTTTGGCAGCCCCCTAGATATGATAGATATGCTATTATGTCACCCCTAGTTGTTTTTTCATTAGAGTAGTTCCAGTATCTGTAACCATTTTTCATATATTTTAGTCTCCAGTCCTTCATCATCTTCATTGCTCTTCTTTGCAGTCTTTTTTAGAATCCCAACATCTTTTTTATATCATGACAACCCAAACTGAAAGTAATATTCTAAGTATGTTCTTACCAAGGCATAATAAAGTGGTACTAATACTTCAAGTGATCTTGATTCAGAGGTGACATTCAGCAGGTTCTGAGCAGTTCTAGAGAACCAGTAGTGGAAATTTCGAGTAGTTCAGAGAACCAGCAAATACCACCTCTGACTGGCCCCACCCCCTTCTATTCCCTGCCTCCCAAGTCCCAGCTGATCAGTTGGGTCTTCTTTTGTTGTCCCGCACAAGAGAACGGAACTGGAGAGCAAGTTAGTGGGTTGGGGAAGGAATGAGATTTTGCAGTAACCTTCCCCTGAAGTGGGGTGGGAATAGAGATTTTGCAGTATCCTTCCCCCACCATGCCACTAAGCCACGCCCACCAACCCATACCATGCCAACCAACCCACATCTACAGAAGCAGTAGTAAAAAAAAATTGATTCCCACCACTGTCTTGATTGTATCCCTCTTTTAATGCAGCCTAGGACTGTGTTAGCTTTTTTTGGCAATTGTAGCATACATACTGCTAGCTCATATTTAAGTGGTTATCCTTTTTATTTGATCCTTTTTATTTCTTTGGAGTCAGATACCATCCATTCTTTATCTGCGCATTTGGTTTTTTTATCTAAAAGTAAAACCTTAACTTTTCTTTCCATTGAATTACATTTTATTGGATAGGGCCTGGTCTGCTGAAATCCTTCAGGATCTTGAGACTGCCTTCTGGAGTATTGGCTGTTCCCACCAGCTTGGTGTTGTCTGCAAATTTAATGAGTTACTTTTATAGGCCCTTGTTTAAACCATTTATGAAGATGTTGAAGAGTACTGGTCCTAAGACAGAACCTTGAAGTACTGCTCTGCATACTTCCCTAGTGTAATTGTTGTTATTGTTAATATTATTGACATTTGTTGCAATCCTTAATTCATTCAGGCCCTGAGCATTTCTGACTTCACATTAGCTATTTGCTAATATTCTGCTTCAGTTATGTGCCCCTTTCTCCATTTTTTATACATGTCTGTTTTGTTTTTCAGTTGATCAGTTTCTTCTGGTATCTTATTTTTCTCCTTCAGTGTTCTTGGACTGGGTTTTTAAAATCTTACTTTTTAAAGTTGCACAGCTTCTTGATTATTTTCCCCTTGAGGATTTCCATCCATGGAATCTTTCACAAACATTATCTAAAGCCCCTGTCACACAGCACCAACAGATGCAAAGAGGATGTAAAACAGAGAGAAACACTTGCCATCCGTTGGTTAACGCGATGCTTCCCTTCTGTACTCACTGCGTCCGTTTTTCATCCTCTCTATCTGTCCAGCATCCGTCTACTTACATTTCATCCGCTCAAAAAGTTTTGAGCTGCAAAAAACTTTTTGAGCGGAAAATGTATCCAATGTGTCCGTTCTGCATCCGCTACGCATAGGAGGAACATCCGTTAGACGACTGTTGTCATCCATTACGCATCCGCTATACCCGCTAGGCATCTGCTGTGCATCCATGCAATTTGCATCCGCTCCAGGGGAAAATGGACACAGGGAGGAAGCGAAAGGGACGCGGAACAGACATGCAGCGTTAGTAGCACGGACGGAGAAAGGATGAAAGCAGATGCAGCTTGCATACAAAGCATTAACACGGAAAAAACGTTCGCATAGGGGACGTATCTCAGATATTTAGGATGACTGCAGGATGTCTAGAGGATGCAAAAGGACACCTAGCAGAAAACCTATATTTCCTATAAAAAGGGGGAGGAACTCACCTCGATCTCACTTTCACTCCAGCAGCCTTGCTGTGCAAGACCTCTTCAGCCTTCATCTGGCTCTTCCTCTTCCACAGCATCCAGTCATCTCCACCATTGATCATCACACAGTCCTTTTGGTAGCCACCATCGTTCTACAACAGTGCGAAGCCATCTACAGGCTCTTTCACCTGTTCTACGCAAAGAAAAGGAGGCGTCCAAGAAGTGTCTGGGTCCGAAGATGGATCACCAGAACAGCCGAGTACGGACTGACTAACAAGCTGATGGTGGAGCTGGGGAACGAAGACTCTCGTGCATTCCAGAACTTCATGAGGATGCCGCCAGCCATGTTTGATGAAGTTGTGGAGTGGCTGAGACTCAGGTTGACCAAGCAGAGCACCAACTTCCAGCCCAGCCTGGACCCTGGGCTCAAGGTGGCACTGACTCTGTGCCACCTGGCCTCAAGGACCACCTACAGGAGCATGCAGTAAAGCTGGAGGGTGCCACACAACACCATCAGCATTGTGGTCAGAGAAGTGGTGCAGGCCATCATCGAAGAATACCTGGAGGAGCTCCTCCAGTGTCCCTCCACTGAAAAAGGCTGGAAGAAAGTTGCAGAGCAGTGGTATCAGAAGTGGAACTTCCCACACACCGTTGGAGCCATAGATGGCAAGCATGTGGCCTGCAAAGCTCCAGCCAAGTCGGGGTCAACTTATCACAACTACAAGGGCTTCTTCAGCATCATCCTCTTCGCCATGGTCGATGCTGACTACAAGTTCATGTACATTGATGCTTCAGGCAATGGCTCATCTTCAGATGCCCAGGTATACAACGCCAGTCATCTCAAGGAGGGGTTGGAACACAACCTCATCATGGGCTTCCCAGATCCAGACCCCCTGCCCAACGACACACAAGATGTGCCCTACTTCATCGTGGGGGATGACGCCTTCTCCCTCACAACCTACCTCATGAAGCCCTACACTTCCAGATGCCTCACCTGCGAAGAGAGGATCTTCAACTACAGGCTGTCCAGGGCAAGGCGGGTGGTGGAGAATGCCTTTGGCATCCTGGCCAACAGGTTCCAGGTACTTCTCACCACCATGCAGCATCGCCCAGAGACCGTGAGGAGGATCGTGTTAGCTTGCTGCATCCTGCACAATCTCATGTGCACCCGCTACCCAGTGTTGCAGAACAGGCTCGTGGACCTCCAACAAGACAATGTAGACATGGAGCCTGGGGAATGGAGGCAAGGGCGAAACCTGATAGACACTGTGGATGTGCAAGGCCCCAACAGAGCTTCACATGAAGGGAAGAAGCAGCGCAACCTCCTGAAATACTGGTTCAACTCTCCAGCTGGAGGACTGGAGTGGCAAGACAGGATGATAGATGCTTAATGGATGCTTCCTTGAGCCTGTCTCATCACACTGATGAGATTGTGCCATGTATGTTGAGTGGCCCTACAATGAATAGGGTATTTAATAAAGAGTTGTGTTTATGTTGAAATGTGTGGATCAATGATTACATTGTTATTGATAATAAAGGGCCATAGGTGTGGCACCTGGGAGGGTGGACCATACAGTCCCACTATGCTTGCACTGGAGGTTTATCTATCCCACAGCTATTACTCATTCCACAGGTATCCTAACTCATCCCACAGCTATTACCCATCCCACAGTTATTACCCATCTCAAAGGTATCCCTGCCCATCCCACAGCTATTACCCATCCCACAGGTATCCCTGCCCATCCAACAGCTATTACCCATCCCATAGGTATCCGTGCCCATCCCACAGTTATTACCCATCCCAAAGGTATCGCTGCCATCCAACAGCTATTACCCATCCCAAACGTATCCCTGCCCATCCCACTGCTATCTTAACCCATCCCACAAGCATGCAAAGGCTTAAACCATTTCTAAAAATTTCCACCAATACTTTATTGACTAAAAGAACCGAAGCAAGTGTGTGAAGCAAAGATAATCTCTATTAATAACAAACTGTAAAAGAAAATGACCCAAATGTACCAAGCAAAGATAAAATCATCAGGTAACAACCCAGTGTCTGGCACTCTTCTCAGTCACTCTGAGGCGTGCCCATAGTCTCAGGGGTGAAGGGTCCAGATGCTGTGGAGGTGGCTTCTGCTGGAGTGCTGGTCTGAGGTGCCATTGGGGTGCCTGGCCCCGAGAGGACAACAGGGGACGGTGTGTGGAGGAAGCTCTCAGAGAGCTGGCTCAGTCCTGTGATGTTGAGAGCCCCTTCCTCCATGACATGGGGTGTCAGTCCCAAGACCGATGACAGATGTTCTGAGGCCGGGCTTGGCTGTGGGGTGGAGGAAGGAGGAGTGTAGTGGGAATGTCTGGTCTGCAGATGAGCGAGGTGAGGCGTGGGTGGCATCTGTGGTGCGGGTGGCATCGGTGGCATCAGTGGCATCGGTGGTGTTCGATGTACCTGTGCCTGGACTGGGAAGGGCTGCCTGTGCTGCTGAAGCTCCTGGTAGCCATAGCCTTGGTAGGTGAGGGCCTGTGGAAAGCCTTGGAAGGGCAGTGACATCACCTGGGATGGAGGAGCAGACCTGGACTGGGTCAGAGCAGGTTCAGCTGAATCTGGAGGATTGTGAAGAAGACCGGTGATCCTGTCCTTGATCACCTGGTACTGTGATTCAGACATGTACAGGAGGGTCTGGTTGACGTAGGTGAGGAAGGGCTTGCGGTTTGAGGATGGTATGTCGCTGTGTACCAGCTGAGAGAGGAGATCTACGCTGCTTTTGATGGTGTCCCTGATCTCCAGCAGGACAGTGTGGCTCTTCCCCTCCGGTCTGGCTCTCTGCCTGCTTTCTGTGGAGGTGGAGCTGGGGGTGGATGTGGGTTGGTCTCTGGTGGAAGTGCCCTCTCCTTGCTCCCACTGCGTCAGGGGGTTCTCCACGTGCTCTGCCACGGTGAGTGCAGTTGTCGGGGGGGTCTCCATTGTGGCATGCTCCACAGATACCTGCCTGGACACAGGAGCTGACTCTTGGCCAGAAGAGGATTGGCTCTCTGCGGGCTGCCTGAGAGATAGGGTTGTCAGAGGGGCTGCTCCTCGGTGGCAGATCTCACCCTCCAAGAAGCTGCACTTGGCCATCATGTAGGTCTCTCGGTCCGTCAGCTTGACCGTGGCCTGGCCAGATGTCTTCAGGTGCAGCTTCCCATACCAGGTGTGCATGTGCTTCCACCACCCGAGGAGCACCTCCGAAGTGTAGCCCAGGCTCTCCGCCTTCTCTCTCCAAGCAGCCTGCTTCCTTTTGGTGTCTCGATAGAGCCTGTGTCCCTTCTGCCATAGATACTCGTTCTCCCTCAGCCATTCGAGCACCTCATCCTCATGTTCTCAGCAGAAGCAGAGTCAGGGCCAGGGGGTGGGAGGGTGGCCCTGTCCCTCTTGCCAGGGCTGGCAGCAGATGTCAGAGGCTTCCGTTTCTTCCCCATGGTTGTTGGGTTGCTGGCTTGCTGGCTGGCTGGCAAGCTGTGTCTGGAAGCAGGTCTTTCCTCTGAATGGTGACCTGCTTGCGAGCTGCTTCCCTTTATATCCACGGGGCTGATGCAATGCATCCTCCCCGCATGCGCAGTGAACGCTAGGCTTCCGCTCTGCTTCCACTTCATCCGCTCGGCATCTGCTCTGCATCCGCTCTTTCCATTCCGCATCCGCTTTGCTGTGCTCCCCCAGAAGCCTTGCAGATGTGCCATTCGCTCCCATCCGCTTCCATCCACTCGGCTTCCGTGGAGCATCCGCTTTCCATCCGCCCTACGTCCTCCCCCAGTCCGTTCCTTTCCATGTTGTCCGCTCTGGTTATGCAAATTCAGGGCACTTTTGAGAGCGGATAACAATGGATGGAACATTTTGCTCATCTGCTGTGTCCTTTTTACAAACGTTTTGCATCCGTCGACCAGTGTGACAGGGCCTTTAGTCCTTGTGCTAATGTGTGCATTTTTTCCCTTTAATTCTCATCAATGTCTTTATGTAGGATTCTTTGAGGTTGGACCTATATATCCATTTGTACATAGTTATTTAATTGTTTACTACTTTAGTAATATTTCTTGTTCTTTTGCATTTCCTCCCAAAATTCCAATTATATTTATTTAGGAAGAAAAATAAGACTTTAATCAAGCTATTTCCCTTTCATTTACAGATTATTTTTCTCTTAGTTGTTCTTCTACAGATATTTTGTTGAATTTGAAAATGAATCTTGACCAAGCTTAGTATATCATATTTAAGTTCTTTCAGAAAAATGTTTTTATAATCTTTTTAGAATAGTATGTTTAAAATAGTTTTTAAACAATAAGTTCATTCAAATGCAAACTTCTGAATTTGCAGAACACACAACAGTAGAATTGCTACCCTATTCTTTGTATATCTGTGTCCTTCAATTGAATAGAAGGGAGGAAATAATAGATGAAGAATGAAAATGATATGAAGATGTGTTTTTCCTGCTTATTTTTTAAAAGATACATTTAAGAACAATATACAAACTAATATGTTTACGTGAGACCACAGTCTTTCCTCGTGATGGTCCAAACTATGTTAATGCTATGATCTACATTCAAAACAGAAAAGGTGATTTGGGCTGCTTCTGGACTGACAGATGTAACATACAAGAAAATAATAATTTAGGGGTAATATGAGAGCAGTATTTCAGTATTTGAGGGTCTGCCACAAAGAAGTGAGGGAGTATTCTCCAAAGCATTGGAGAGCAGGACAAGAAACAATGTTTGGAAACTAAACAAAGAGAGAAGCAACCTGGAATTAAGGTGAAACCTCCTAACAGTGAAGATAATTAACCAGTGGAACAGCTTGCCTGCAGAAATCGTGGGCATTCCATCACTGGAGGTTTTTAAGAAGAGACTAGACAGTCACATATCTAAAATGGTACAGGATAGGTTCTCCTACTTGAGCAGGGGGCTGGGCTGGGACACTTCCAAGGTCCTTTCCAGCTCTCTTCCCTTTCTCCTCCTTTTTCTTCTCTCTTCTCACCAGACAATCCAAATAATGTTTTCTTCTTTGTGGATCATTTCACAACCTTACAAGTACTGTTTCTTTTAATTTAAGATTGCTTTTTTGATTTGGCTTTTTGAGGAGCAGGTCATCACATGTTCAGTAATATATACTTATATAGAATATTATAGCAACTTCTTCAACTTTGTGTCTTTAAGATTTGTTGGAATTGCAGCTCCCAGAATTCCCAGTCACACATACTACTATCTGGAGATTATCAGGTTGAGAAAAATTAAATAATGTGTAGCATAGGATCTGACCCAAAGCACATCTGTTTGTAAAAGATGTAGTAAGATGTTGTAAAAGATAAACTTATTTTCTGGTTTATTTAACTTTTTAAGATGCATTTATAATGCAGTTTTATCATATTGTCAGGAAGGAAATTGCTTAGAAAATCAATTTGGATCACATGAAATGAACCCCATGAAAATCATCAAGACAGCTTTTATATGTTGGTGAAATACTTTGATTGCTGTTAGATATATTATTTTCAAACAGAAAAAAAGGAATAAACTATCTCAAAAATAACACATAGCTCATTATGTATGTTTTTGGTTCAGGTTCCGATTTAGTGGTCGTATCCTTGGTCTTGCTCTTATTCATCAGTACCTACTTGATGCTTTCTTCACAAGGCCATTCTACAAAGCATTGTTAAGGCTGTGAGTATTTACAGATTCAATGGAAGAAATCAGTATGACATTATTTAATCACTTCGCAAGGCGGGATGAGTGGAATGTTAAAGACAGTTTTAATTTATTTACTCATTTATTCATTCAATTTATACAGGGACCTGTTCAGTACATGTCTCAGGTCAGCACACATCAATAAATTACAGTTAAATTCATATAAAAAGGACAAAGTAAATATAAAAACATAAAGTGCCAAGAAAATTCATTAAAAATTCATTCATGCCAGTCTCTGACTTAGTGACCTGGGGAAGTCTTGCTTTTAAAAAGCAGGCAGAATTGAGACCAACCCAATCTCATAGAAGACACTACTCCAAATGGTGGTGCTGTTGGCACTAGAGAAGTTGTTTCTTCTGGATCTCACCAGATGACATTGCTTAAGTAATCTAGAGGATGCTGATCCTTTTAGAACTTACAAGTTGAGTGGAAATAATTAGAAAGAGATGGTTCTACAAATAGTTTAGCATGAGATGCTCTGTAGATAAAAACCAGTTCCTTAGATTGCATTCAAAATCTCACTAGTAACCAGGGTAGCTTGTGAGATGGTTTTTATAATGACCCATGTCATTATATTTTGGACCAGTTGCATTTTATAAGTGGCTATCAAAGGCAGGACCATATAAAGTGCATTTTCATTAATCCAATTATGAGCTGACTGTAGCAGGTGTGTCTATGAGCAGGGTCTCCCAGTCAAAAAGCAGGCACAACTGGTGTGCAAGTAAAAGCTATAAAAATGCTGTCCAACCCAGTTGTTCAAATGGAACAAAGAGTCTAGAACCCCCAAATTACACACCAAATTATTTGGGATAGTTCAAACCAACCCAGAACCAAAGGTGTAAAATTTTCTAATTCCCAATTTCATACCTACTTATGCAGGAAACATCCAGATACCCTTGGATGGATGGGAAGGTGAATAGGTAACTGGTATCAGCATGTTTATGATATTTAATCTGTGCCAATTACCCTTTTATTGTATATGTTACAATGAAATATTATGAATTACTGCTTTGTAAGAAAATCTGTTTAGCAAAGATTTGTATGAATAAAAAAATCCAATAACACTTCATGATCAGAAGACAACAATATCAAGTATGAACCAAGAAGTAATTCATTCTAATAATATTAAGAAAATATATATCTAATCACTCTAAATCTAACAAGGAATTTCTTTCTTAACCAACTAGATGATCCCAAGGAAGCTAATACAAAATGCTGCAGCAGAATTCTTTATGCAGTGGCAGTAAAATTTGGAATATAAAGAATGCTGATTCTTCATATTCCAAATTTTACTGCCCTGCCACTGAACAATGTTTAGCTATGCTTAGCTATAGTCGCAGGTAGCTAGTGACAGTTAAAGTTTGAAATGAGGTTACTATTTAATATTTTATTGTTTGAAACTTGAACATAATTTATTATCTATTGCCAATCAGGCCATGTGACCTTAGTGATATGGAATATCTGGATGAGGAATTCCACCAAAGTTTACAATGGATGAAAGACAACATCATTACTGATATTCTGGATCTCACTTTCACAGTGAATGAGGAAGTGTTTGGACAGGTAACTTAATATGAGTCTGTTATAAGTTAAAAATTAGGAGTCATAAACATTTCAAATTAGGAACAAAACTTAACTGGAGACCAATTATTAAAACAATAGGAGAGCAAGAAACAGCAAGTATAGTAAAAATCAAATATTTATTACAGTTAAAGATCATCATATATCTGAACAACTAAAATTTCAAATAGATTAATATTTATCACTTAGATATTAGAAAATTAGGAATCTGCTCCAAATAATATAATTTAAGTAAAGCTTAAAATTAAAATAACTGAGAAATGCATAGTTTTTGAATGTTGATTGATAAATATTGAGATTAAATTTCAAAAAAACCATATAAAAACTCTATTTGAACTAGATAGAATTTTTGGAAATAAAAAGTTGGAAAAATTGGTTCTGGTTGCTTTATTCAGAAAACTACTTTTTGGGTAAATGGTGAAATAATGAGGATTTAGGGAATTTATTACTCGTTTTAATTACCAACACATTCATTTTTAAATATTGCTGGAACAGAGAACTTATACAATTTTAAAGGCAATACTGATTAGAAAGCAAATAAGTTATGAGCCATCACTGCCTCATGTCCAGAAATGGTTGTTATAATAGAATTTTTCTTCAGTGGCCTGGAACTGACTACACAATATCTCCAACATATGCCCATTCAATAAATTGGTTCATTGTGGTTTATAGCAAAAGTATAGACATCTACAACAAGGAACAATAAAACATCCATGATAGGTCTCAAACAAATACCACATTAAAATATTTATGCTATGTTAAAAATATTTAAGCGGTGAAATAGGAACAAAAACCTAATACTATCTAATACTGTTGTTAGAAAAAAGTCATAGAAAAAGGCTCTATTGTAAATTGATTCCTCAGTATTGTTAGGAAGAATATAAATGCTCAATCCAAATTTGGATAACAAAATAAAATAATGCAATTTGAAAACTATGTAACTATACATACCTTCAGGCAGTATCTTTTTTAAGCAATGTTTGATTGTTAAAAGTACTTGTCATGGTAGTTTCTATATTCCTGCCCAATATTTATGTTTTGCTTATTTGATTTATTTCGTAGGTAACAGAAAGAGAGTTGAAATCTGGAGGTGCAAATATACAAGTAACTGAAAAGAACAAGAAGGAGTATATTGAAAGAATGGTTAAATGGCGAGTAGAAAGAGGAGTTGTTCAACAAACCGAGGCACTAGTTCGTGGCTTCTACGAAGTATGTATCATATTTAATCAAATAAGAGTTGAAGAGTCATAAACATAAGAGTATTTCAATTACAGCAAATGCAGTACAAAAAAGGACAAAGAATTAATTGCTCTAGTAGTGGTTTCAAATCTTAATAGAAAGCATCAGTATAAGTGGAAGATATCATTATTTAGACCAGGGGTGTCAAACTTGATTTCACTGAGGTCCGCATCAGGGTTTATTTGACTTCGGGGGGCCAGGATGGGCATGGCCAGAGTGGGTTTGGGCAGCTCGATGTCACTTGTGTCGGAGGTGCCAGTGGTGGCCTGAGCACTCTGCCAGTGAAAGCAGGCTCCCAAGCTCCATTTTCAGCTGTGACGGTCTCCTGCAACCCTGTGCCAGTGAAAATGGAGCGTGGGGGAGCCGTACGTGACCCTCCCAAGCTCCATTTTCACTGGCAGAGGCTTCGCGGAGCAGTCTTTTACTGTTTCCAAGGCGGCCTTGAGGCCAGATCTAAGCACCACAGAGGCCAGATTTGGTCCTCAGGCCTTGAGTTTTACACTCCTGATTTAGACATACCATGCTTATATACCTTAACATTTGTTTTCATTTAAGAAATGGAATTTTCACTTCTATTTTTCAGTAGTTTGCCAATTTTTGGAGCAAACCTATGAAAAATAGAAATGCAAATTCCATTTTTAAAATGAAAATAAATATAAAGGATTGTGCCTATATAACATTAGGTTTCCCTCTACAAACTTTCACAGAATTTCTGATCCTGCCCATTGCTATAATATTTTCCCTTGTGTCTGGGCTCAAGTCCCTTAAATCAGCAATCTTTCCAGCTTAGTTGCCCAGCAGGATAAGATGTGTAAGTGGCAGGTGCACATGCGTGTGTGAAGCTTCACTCGCACAAAAGAAAGCACTTGTGCTTTTTCACGAAGCTCCATGTAAACACAAGCATCCTATGTTGATATGAGTGGAGCTTCATGCACATGTGCTTGCCCATCTCTCCTGTGATCCAGTTTCAAACAGGTTGCAGCCCAATAGTGGACTGAAGCCCAGGTTCTGGGGACCCCGCCTTAAATGAGATTACTGATGACCAGTTTGGAAGTTTTTGCACAGTTTCTGAGTCCCATTTTGTAAGTAATGGAAAATTGGCAGCTTAAATCAATGCCATAAATCTTAGTTGTGCAGTTTTTCTATTTTTCCTCCTGTTTTTTTAAAAAGTTTAATGAAGATTTTCATCTCTTAAACATTGTTATGTATGACAATGACAATGTCATAACACTCCCCCTGCTCGTGGTTCAAAAAAAAACCCCAAAAACAAACAGGGTAATTTTGGCTCAAACACTTCAGTGATATCAATATGACAAGTCAGCAGTTTTGTTGGAAAAATTTTTGAAACTGTTTTGCCATTGCTTCCTTCCCAGGGCTGAGAGATCGGCTGGCCCAAGGACAGGATTAGAACTCACATTTTCCTGATTTAGCCTAGCACCTTCACTACCATATCAAATTGGCTCTCTTCCACTATTCTTTTCTACTGATATAATATTTAAAATCATTTTCTTCTACTGATGTAATATTTAAAATAATTAACATTTTTGTATAAAAAAAACTAAATACATTTTATTGAGTTGTAATTGATCAGTATTACCATTTATTGCTGTCAATGGCAGAGAATGGTGAGTAGATAATAGCCTTAGTAAAATCTTAATAAGATCAAAACTATGTAAGCAAATAATTAACACGTATTAATAGAATATTTGGGGGGAATAATTCAAATCTCTAATAATTGGAAACCAGCTTTCACAAATTTGCAAATATACCTAGCTTGAATCTTGACATTTCTATATTTATTGCTGGCATGTGTGCATATTTTTCAGGTCGTAGACTCAAGACTTGTTTCAGTTTTTGATGCTAGAGAACTAGAACTGGTGATCGCTGGCACAGCTGAAATCGACCTTAATGATTGGCGCAATAACACAGAATATCGGGGTGGTAAACATTGCAATTATTCTTCCTCACCATTTTTTCATTTCATTAAATCCTGTTAATGCTGGGAATTTTACCCATGTCTTTAAAGTACTGTAGTTTTATGTGTCAAATTACTTACTTTATAGATTGTAGGTTGGTATATATGTCTAATAGCTATACCATTTTTATACATATTGGATATTTTTAATTTAGATATACCAGCAATTACATAAAACTAATGTGGAAAAAACACACATATCTTGGGCAGACATGATTAGATAATGCAAAATATAATGTTTAGTTCATCTTCACATCCAATAGTGTCTTTTTTCCCTGATCCTAATGCATTTGTCTTTTACCCATCTTTTTTTTTAGGTTACCATGATGGCCATATAGTAATACGATGGTTCTGGGCTGCAGTAGAAAGGTTCAACAATGAGCAAAGACTACGGTTGCTGCAATTTGTTACTGGTACATCTAGTGTCCCTTATGAAGGCTTTGCAGCCCTTCGAGGGAGCAATGGATTACGACGTTTCTGCATAGAGAAATGGGGTAAAATAACATCACTTCCCAGGTATGTTTCATCTTAAAATGATATTCCATCACTCATAGTTTGGTATAAATATATTTTCATTGATATTTTTATTTATGACAAGACTATTTGAATATTCTATCTCTGAATATTCCAATTTATCATATTAAAGACTGGTTTAAAAAGACATCCTAATTATTATTCTAGTTATAGAAAAGACAGGCTAAACGTGATAAAGGCCATCAACCAGAAATGATTCAGGATAGAAATTCATTTGGGGTTCATGGAGGATAACAAATAATTAAATGTTGAGAAATCTTAGTCAACAAAAGCAAGTTTTCCTTTCCTAGATGGTTTCTTGTTTTGTCATTCTTTCTTTTGTAATTTGCATGGACTGTTAAGGTCAAAGTAGAATATCATGACATGCAGTTCAGAATAACTGCAAAAACAACACAGAAGGTAGGTCCCTGCAGCAGGGAATTCAAATACTATCATAATGCTAATTTAAAAATATTAAACAAATTAATAAATTAATAGCAAACAAATTAAAACAAATTAGTTGCTGTTCTTTTATTTTCTAAAGTCATACCATCTCAATTTGCCTAAAAGTAATTCTGATCCTATAAAAGACAAATTAAAGTATTGAAATTGTTTTTAAAAGATACTTGTAGTTCTTGTCATTCAAACTTAAAACCTCGTGTTTTATAATCATGTCTTCGCCTATACTTGCATTTTTAAAAACCCAAGATGTGAGAAATTATCAATGCTCAATAGGATTACATATATCAATATCCAGACACTATAATTATTATTGCTGATGATTTTAATACAAGTATTTGCATTAAAATAGAGTTTGACACTCTTTTGCAAATTTATTTTAAAGAGCCAATGCTCCTTAAAACTGATGTGGTTGTTTACCAACTAGCCAGTCTAAATATAACATTGCAGAATTTCATTTGGTTCAACATTTGAACAGTTTAGATTAAGAGTGTCAAACTCAAGACCTGCAGGCCAGATCCAACCCGTGGGGTTCTTAGATCTGGCCTGGCTGGCCAACCTGGAAACAGCAAAGAACCAGCCCATGGTGCTGCTGCTAGCGAAATGGAGCTTGGGGGGGGGGGGGCGACATGCGGTTTCCTGCAGCCCTCTGCCAGCAAAAACTGAGCTGGGGGGTGCATGCGCCTCCCCAAGCTCCATTTTTGTTGGCAGTGGGCTATCAAAACAAACAAAAAACAAAACAAAAGGAGAAATGTTTCCCCTTTTGCATTTGAGTATGCATGAAGGGATAGGAAAGGAGAAAGAGGAAAGACAAAGAAAAAGAAGGAAAGAGTGGATGGAAGAAGGAAGAAGAATGGTGATGGAGGGAAGGAAGGAAGGAAGGAAGGAAGGAAGGAAGGAAGGAAGGAAGGAAGGAAGGAAGGAAGGAAGGAAG
>BLBF01000019.1:18887472-18956335 GCA_015471245.1 Laticauda colubrina
TTATTATTATTATTATTATTATTATTATTATTATTATTATTATTATTTAAAAACAATAAAATTTTATATGAATGGAAAGTATCTAAGTTCTAATTCTGGAAAAAGAACTTATGGAAGGGAAGGATAATAAAAAGAGATAGACCTTGTGAAGAAAATTTTCTCTTTCCTGAAGTTAAGGAACTAAGGAAGAGACCAAAGGAATACTTGTGATGTCTCAGGGCATGGCACAAAGGCAACATAGTCATATAAGTACAAAGAGTTCCTTTAATACCTCCAACTTTGCCCACAATGTCCAGGTTACCTTCAGCTGGAGAAAAAACTATCCCAAGAACAGTCTTTAAATGGAGGAAATTCAGTCCGAAAACAAAGTATGTACAAATTGTAAATATAAATCCACACAAACCACACTGCAGCAATTAACTTGACAGGTCAGGATAAGGAATTGCAGATTTGAAAGGCCAACAAAACACATACAGTTGGAAAGATACCAGGAACCCAGATAAGCCTTGACAATAACAGGTAACTCACGATTTGCTTCCAACAAGTTGCTGTGTGCAGCTTTCTTTTTAAACAGCTGCAGTTAATGAAGGGAATCAGGGCCCTTTCCTCCCCAATAAGCCACACAACTCACATTGCTCCCTTCTCCATTCTTCTCTGTGTGCCCTAAAATGAAGAATGGATGGACTTTGGTCTTCCTCTGAATTCCCTCTGCCTTGCTCTACTTCTCCCCTGCTCTGCCCAGCCAGACTGTGCCCTTCCCCGGTTTCTTCCACAGCCAACGGAGCCACGCTCCCACTTCCTGTCAGCTGCTCGGCCTCCCCCTTGGAATCAGATTACGACAGCGGCATGACAGTACCAATGAATATAGTTACTTCTATATATTCCCTCCATAATTACCAGTGAAGAAAAATATTTTATTTTGTATACCAAACTTGTAGCTAAAAAGATACGTGGGTCCCTGATCCAAATAAGGGAAAAGTTTTAAAGTGGATTAGCATAATCCAGCTATGGTTTTAACCGCATGTTCCACAGGAAGTTGTTTTTAAAACCAGGGACACATTAACATACTGTGACAGAATCTTGCCTTAATTAGGTTGCGATTTTGTCTTCAGTAAATCTGAATTTGAAATATGTTCTGTACATTTTTTAAAAAGGAAACAATGTAACACAAAAAAGTCATTTGCAATGCCACATGACACCTGATAATACAGTTTTAAACAGAAATACCAGAGGTGATTTGTGTAAAAGCCTTCACAAAGGCAAATAAGGCTAAATAACTTTAACCTGTTTAGTAAGGATAATTAACATTTAATTTAATAAGGTTAAAAAGAACTTCAACTAAACTTTTTTTTAAATAAGGAACTTTCCACTCCAAAAGAAATATGTCTTTTAAAAATCTGTTTAATATTCAGTATTGTGCTTTATATTATTACAAATGAGATCATGCAATGTAATTTGTTAAAGAAATGTTTTAGATGAGCAAGTTCCACTGATTCCCCAAGGTTAATTTTAGCTTAAAAGATTTCTTTAGACTAAAGAAATCAATCTAGGAATTTAGTATTATAATCTGTTAAATTTATCAGTTGGAAACAAATATTGATACCACTTGTATTTATTAAGTTTTTTTCAATCATACATCACTTGTTGTAACTGTTGCACAAAAATTATACTAAAGATTCCTAAGCATATTGTGAAATATATTGGCACTATCTCTGTTTGATTTAAGGAACATATTTGCAATTCTTTGAATAAGCAGGTAATCCACTATGACTGTAAGGCAAGGGTATCAACTTGATTTCATTGAGGGCTGCATCAGGGTTGTGTTTGACCTCTGGGGATGGGTGTGGTTAGAGTGGCCAGCTTGACATCACTTGTGTCAGGGGCATCAGTGCTAGCCTGACTACTCTGCCAGCGAAAATCAGCTCCCAAGCTCCATTATAAGATGGGACAGCCTCCTGAAACTCTCTGCCAACACAAACAGAGCTCAGGAGGGAGGCACATGGCCTTCACAAGCTCCATTTTTGGCTGGGACGGCCTCATGCCTCTGCCAGTGAAAACAGAGCTTGCACATGGCCCTCCTCATCTCCATTTTCACTATCAGAGACACTAGAGGCTGATCCTTCACTGGACAAATCTAAGCACCCTGCAGACCAGATCCGGGCCAGGGGTCTTGAGTTTGCCACTCCTTCTATAGGTTCCTTCAATCCCTTCAATGGAATTTCATCCCCCCCCCCCAAATTGGACTAAATGCAATTTATATTATTTGCACTTTTCTTTGGATGAAATCCTTCTGGAATTACTATATCTAAAGCATGATTTTTAGCATGCAAGATTAAATGCAATGTCACTGTGCGCATATTTATGATATTAAAAATAGGATGGCATCTGGAAAAAAATAGCAATCACAAACTAGCCAAGGCACATTTAACTATCCTGTTAGTTTCAGATGGGAGAAATATTATACATTTGCTTACTAAAAAGCAATTTCCATGCTTTACAACACTGTATAGTTAAAAACATTAATATTTTTCAGAACTACATTTTATTAAAAATTAAAACTATTTTCTTCAATTTGATAAAATATTTGTACGTGCTGGAAGACATTTGAAGAAATACAGAGTCATAAATATCCATTAAAGATTTTGTTTTAGATGTCAGCCATATTTTAGGAAGTGGAATAAAAATTGGTCATTTGGCCTCAGTCTTATTAGTGCTGTTAGGCAAAAGGAATATGGAAAATATCTGATATTATTTATTCTTCATGCCATCTGAGCAAAACTGTTTTTCATTTCTTTTCTTATACCATTGGAATATTATTTATAAATTATTTTGGAGCTGTATGGTTTCATATTAAATTGTCTTGTTAGCAATTGATCCCACAATGATACTTAAGAAGATAAAGTATTGAACCTAATGCCTTAGAAATTGGCTTGAGGAGAAAAATCAATTTTTATTTTTAAAATATGAGAAATAAAAGAAGAGTGTTGTCTTGAGACAATGCTTTTTAGTGGAAAGTAACAGTAATTTTAGAAAACACTAATTTTGTACAATCTGATTTTTCCTGCTCTGTCCTATATTCAGAAAATGAGTCATAAATTCTACCTGAATTGGAATTGAAATTACATGGAAATTAGTGACACACCAGGAAAAAATACATGTTGTTAGGATATCACTCAATATATTACTTTGATCAAAGCCTTTTTAAATTTCAAAACATAAGAATTTTTGTTTGATTTTAACAAAATTGAAAATTGGTTTCCGTTGCTGAAATTTGATTTGCTATATAAAATTTGTTCTATATGTAAAGTGGGTGGCTCCAAATCTGCAAACCTGATTGGTCAAATAAAATAAGCATTGGATTGGTTCACTAGGAACCAATCCAAAGAGCTGCTAAAAGGCGGCAAATTTAAACAACTGCCATTGGCTGCAAGCAGGCAAGCCAGCCTGTATAAAAGGCTGGCCTCAGCTTCAGCCAAATGTTCCTATTTACTAACTAGTTGAAGAATAAAGTATTTGTTGTTGGAACCCGGTCTACCTCGTGTGTTTTCCGAACAAAACACTGGCGACGAAGGTGGGATCGTCCTGAACGGAAAAACCTGCACGCGGTGATAAGAAGTCCAGATTACAACCAAGATGTCTGAAAACAATGCACCGACCGCACCCTTCAATCCCAACGAAGAGGATTGGGATTCCTATGCTGATCGCTTCCAAATGTATTTGGAGAGCAATGAAATGGAAGACATTTCAGAGCAACGCAAGAGAGCTGTATTCCTGACGCACTGCGGGCCAACAGTCTTCAAGATGGCAAAGGCCCTTGCGAAGCCCTGGGACGTCAAACAACTAACATGGACAGAATTGCAAAGACTCCTCAAAGCACACTACGCTCCGATGGTGTCAAACTTAATAAAGCGACACGAATTTTACCGCAGAGACCAGAGAGAGGGAGAGACCGTCGCCGATTTCATCGCTGCCCTTAGACAATTAAGGGGTGAATGTGAATTTTTGAACATTGACAAAGCAATGAGGGATCGCGTAGTGTTGGGCCTGAGAGACTTGACCACACAGAGTAAATTACTCAACAAGCCCAACATTACCGTTACCGAAGCCATCGCGGAAGCCACAGCCGCTGAAGCCGCGAAAAAATCTGCCGTAGCCATGAAAAAGATGAACACACACAGCGAAGAAACACCAACCAAAGACAGAAAGCAGCCTGCCACCACAACCCACTACGAAGAGTCGGGCGAAACAGTTGAATCGAGCGAAGAAGATGACGAGGTCCACCGTTTGCTCACGAACAGAAAAGAGCGTGAAAGAAGAAATTGACGGGAATGCGCTGGCTGCGGAGGAAACTATCCCCGAGCCAAATGCAGATTTCTCGATGCCATCTGCCGGCATTGCAGGAAACGAGGGCACATTGAGAAGGTCTGCAGGAACAAAAAATACTACAGCCCGACGAGACGCAGAAATTCCCCAACACGAGCTGAGCCTAAACGAGCCGAGAGAAAGTGGCAACAAGAGAAGCGAGCCAATACACACCAAACTGTCATTATACAGAGCGCTCAGATGGAAAGTGGGAAAAAAATTAAAGTCATCGTGAAAATTGAAGGAAAACACTGCAAGATGGAAGTGGACTCGGGGTCCTTCCTCTCCATGGTATCGTGGGACACAATAAAACAGCTAGTCCCAGGTATCAAACCCAAAGAATTGAAGAAGCAGCACCTAACCCTCAAGGACTATCAGGGAAACCAAATCCCTGTGGTAGGCATGGGACAATTCTGAGTCGCCTACAAACATCACGTCAAGGTGCTTCCTCTGACCATAGTCGACCAAGACAGACCAAGCCTCCTGGGCATCGAATGGTTCGCACCATTGGGCATCGGGATGACCGGGGTCGATCGAGTGACTACAACCGGCTGGGAAGACAACCTCATCCGAGAATTCCAGGACGTTTTTGACGGCTCACTTGGCAAGTATTGGGGAAATCCCATTTCTTTCAATCTAAACCCCCAAATAGCCCCACGAAGAATAAAAGCCAGGCGAGTTCCTTTTGCACTAAAGGCAAAAATAGAGGAACAGCTGGACAAATTAATAGCCCAAGGGGTGTTAAAACCTGTGGACCATGCCAAGTGGGAAACGCCTATTGTCACACCAATAAAACCTGACGGGTCCATTAGAATCTGTGGTGACTATAAGGCTACCCTGAACCACGCATTACAACCAAGCGCATACCCGGTGCCAGTAGTCCAGCATTTGCTTCATTCCCTGGGAAAAGGCAAAGTTTTCGCCAAACTCGACTTGGCACAAGCCTATCAACAACTCCCAGTGGACCCAGAAACAGCAGAAGCACAGACTATAGTCACCCATAAGGCGCATTCAAATGTCACCGGCTCCAATTTGGAGTAAGCGTGGCCCCTGGCGTTTTCCAGAGTCTGATGGAACGCCTTCTAAATGGCATACAAGGAGTCATTCCCTATTTTGACGACGTCCTAATCTCAGCCAGAGATGAAACTCAATTAAGGAAAAGACTCAAAGAAGTATTAACTAAGTTTAGGGAATCTGGCCTCAAGATAAAAAGAGAAAAGTGCTGTTTAATTAAGAATAGCGTCGAATTCCTGGGCTACTCAATAGACGGAGAGGGTATCCACCCTACAGACAAAAAAGTTAAAGCAATCAAAGACGCTCCTGAACCAAGAAATAAAACCGAACTACAAGCATTTTTAGGAGTAATTAATTTTTATAATGTGTTACTGCCAAACAAGGCCACTATAGCAGAACCATTACACCGTCTGCTAGACAAGAAGGCAACTTGGACTTGGGGTTACAAAGAAAAAAAAGCCTTCCAAAATATTAAAAGCTTGCTAACATCAACAAACGTTCTCATCCAATTTAGCAACACACTGCCATTAAGAGTGACCTGCGACGCCTCACCATACGGAGTAGGTGCCATCCTGAGCCACCAACTACCTGATGGCAGAGAAGCACCCGTCGCATATTACTCTAGGACTCTATCCAAAACCGAGCGGAATTACAGCCAATTGGACAGGGAAGCTCTAGCAATTGTCGCTGGAGTAAAACGCTTCCACAAATACTTATATGGGCGGACTTTTCAAATCATAACAGACCACAAACCGCTAATGGGGATTTTGGCGGGAAACAAGCCAACACCTAATATACTGTCCCCAAGAATGGCTAGATGGTCAGAGTTCCTAGCAGCTTATTCCTACACTCTGCCACATCGGCCAGGGAAACAAATTTCCCATGCGGACGCTCTGAGCAGAGCACCCTTACCAGCAACCGACGAAGACCCGGCACCAGCGATGACAACGCTACAAATCAAGACTTGCCCCGATCTACCCATATCAGCTTATGATGTCACCAGAGCCACCGCGAAAGACTCATTGACTGCCCGCGTTCTTAGCTGGGTAGGTAAAGGCTGGCCGGAGAATCAAAAAACTGAAAACTTTAAACCTTTCCGGTCCAGACAGACTGAACTTTCGATCCAAAAGGGGTGTTTGTTGTGGGGTGATCGGGTGGTAATCCCTGCCAAATTACAACCCAGGGTACTTAGGTTGTTACATGAAGGGCACCCGGGAATAGTTAAGATGAAAAGCCTTGCTAGAAGTTATGTTTGGTGGCCGGGTATTGATAAGGACATAGAGTATTGGGTAAGCTCATGCAACAAATGCCAGGCAATTAGACCGTCCCCACCAAAAGCACCCATTAAGGACTGGGAAACCCCTCGGGGACCTTGGTCAAGAATACATATTGATTTCGCGGGTCCTACCAAGGGGCATACCTTTCTGATTGTCGTTGATGCCTATTCGAATTGGCTTGAAGTAAAAGTTATGCCATCAACGACAACAGAAACTGTAATTAAAAAGCTGGACAACCTTTTTGCCACCCATGGCATACCGGACGTTCTTGTCTCAGATAATGGGCCACAGCTAACCAGCATACAATTTGAGCAATACCTAGCCTCCCTAGGTATAAGACATGCCCTAACCGCGCCGGCTCACCCGGCTGCGAACGGCAGGGCTGAGAGAATGGTCCGATTTACTAAAGAAGGTTTAGAAAGAATGGATGCTGGAGATGTCCAACAGAAAGTAAGCCGTTTGCTCACACTCCAGCACATAACGCCCAGTACCATAACCAACAAGTCCCCAGCAGAATTACTTATGGGGCGAAAGTTAAGATCTCACCTTGATAGGTTACACCCAAATTTTACCCCAGAAAACCCCCCTGACTCCTCTACACGGTTTAGACAATTCGAAATAGGCGATTTGGTATACGCTAAAAACTTCACCGGGGACCCGGTATGGCTACCAGGACAGATTACCCAAATCACAGGCCCCAAATCCTACCGATTAAAAATAGAGGATGGCAGGGAATGGAAGCGGCACATAGACCAGCTTCGATCCCGAATTATAGAGAGAACCACAGACTTACAAACATTCACTGAAAAAACCGGTGAATTGCAAACCAAGGTGGGGGGGGGGGGAAGGCGAGAAATAAATAAAGAACTGTTTAAAACCAAACCCAATGAAACATATGAACAAAAAGAGCAAATAAAAGACTCACTGTTTGGAGAGACTTGCGTGAAGAGCCCATCGGAAGGGGCCAGCCAGGCCAGCTCGACCTGCCCGGAGGAAACGGGAGGGACCGGCAAAACTGCCAGCCAAAGAAACTCAGGCGGCGGTAAAATGGCTGACTCACCCTTCCAGATGGTTCCAAGGAGAAGAACGGACGACACAGCAGTCCCATGGAAACCGGTCGAAGTCTTCACTAAGAATGAACCGCGCAAGTCAAGTCGAGTCCGGAAAAGCCCCGCCTACCTGCGAGACTACGTCACCACATAGGACTGAACTAAGGGGGGAGGGGTGTTCTATATGTAAAGTGGGTGACTCCAAATCTGCAAACCTGATTGGTCAAATAAAATAAAAAGCTGCTAAAAGGCGGCAAATTTAAACAATTGCCATTGGCTGCAAGCAGGCAAGCCAGCCTGTATAAAAGGCTGGCCTCAGCTTCAGCCAAGTGTTCCTATTTACTAACTAGTTGAAGAATAAAGTATTTGTTGTTGGAACCCGGTCTACCTCGTGTGTTTTCCGAACAAAACAAAATTCATACGCAAGCTATATTCATTTTCACCATGATTTCATATTACTGAGAAAAAAGTTTTTTGAACACTTTTGAAATGACATTTTGAGCCACAAAAATGGATTTAGCAAATATTGAGCCACACAATTACAATTTCTGCAAGGTCTCAGTGTTAGCAAATTGGACAGTTTACTGAATTCAAGTGCCAAGGCTTTATCACACATGGGGATTAAAGTTTTTTCTGGAGATTTCATTACACACACACACACACACACACACACCAAATGGCATAACTTTAAAGTGAAACTAGTTATTCATTTGTAAAAATATTAAAATCAATGTTTCTAAGAAACATATTAAATTGCACATTTTTACACATAAATTATTGTCCTAAGCACAATAATTTAGCTTTAAATTCTATTGAAATCAGTGAGGGTTTTTTTCCTAATTCAGATAATCTTATTTTTAGAAAGTATTCCCCCTTCACTAAATACAGAAAAAAAAAATTCAGAAAAATTCTGCTGTAGTCCATGGACTACTGTCATTAACTTCATAACTCAGCCTCAGGAAGGAATTCCCAGAAAAGTTTTGCCTTGTTTAAGCTTATTTATATTACAAAATCAGTGCTTTTATAGTTACTCTTTTTGTAGAATTTAGTACTTAAAAATTTACTGTAATGTGCCATAAATTTGGAGTTGCTTTTCCAAGGTCTGAAAAGTTATTTTAGTCCTTTTTCCCAAAATATATCATTGCAACATACATACAAGTTGAAATATTGGCTAAATCCCTTGCATTGAAATATTGGCTAAATCCCCTCTATCTGATCTAAAACCAGAAATCAAAATTATTTCAGTAAAACTGAAAAAGTCAGTGGCAGGAAAAATCTTCTTAGTGGGTTGATTTTGGTTTCAAGATAGGAAAATGTCACAATACTCAGGCTATGCTTTCTATTCAATCATATCACTGCAAAAGAATGTCAGTAAAATGTATTTGTTATGGCATGAAGTGATTTGCTTATAAATGTCTTTTCTGTGTTTATTCTCTGAATGAAGCCTTTTCTATGCCTCCAAATAAGTATTTTTCTTATCTTATGTGTACTACTTGATGATTTATACAGCATTTTTTTTAAATTTAGTTTGTCAAGCATATATGAGAAAACAAGTATAAGTATAAACATAACATATAAAAATAACATATAAACAGGCATATGTATATATATAATAAATGAGTATAAATAAATGGGAACAGTAGGACAGGGACGGTAGACATGCTGGTGCGCTTATGTACACCCCCTTACAGACTTAGGAATGGAGTGAGGTCCCTCGTAGACAGTTTAAGGTTAAAGTTTTGGGGATTTGAGGATGTAACAACAAAGTTAGGTAGTCAATTCCAGGCATTGACCACTCTGTTGCTGAAGTCGTATTTGTTGTGTTTTAAAGTTCCCTGTCTGGTCTGAGGAATGAGCAGGAAGCAGCACAACAGCTGATTGGCTACCATGTCTGACAGCACATTATATAAATAGTGCTGTCAGATGCGATCAGCTGTCACCTGTCAGCCACTGTGTTAGCGTGGTTTGACATTTACCCTTGTTAGCATGTTAATAAAAGGGTTACCCTGAATCTGCTAGTCTGACTCAGTAATTCCCACTGAATATAATATTGGCAACAAGGATGGGATAGAGAAGGGAGGCAGCCAGCTGAGAGATTCAGGAGCTGAAGTAACTTATTAGCTCAATTCAGAGCTGAAGTCACGCAGAGCTGTCCATTGCTAAAATGACAACAACACTCTCCTTTGCCCCATATCACTTGAGAACTGATACATGGGAGTCCTAGATTTTAGTGTTTTATTAAGGTGAATGATTTGCGAGACATCTCGGCTGAGAGGAAAAAATGTGTTCTCTTTTAATTTTTGCGGCACTGAAATGTTTGACATGGCGGCCGTACTTCTGTCTCCTCAGACAGTACATGAGGTAACCTGGGAAACCATTTTAACAGTTCTGGGAGGCCATTATGCTCCCAAGCTGTCCAGAATAACTAGAAAATATGCTTTCCATAGGCGTTACCAGGCTGAAGGTGAAAATATAAGCAGGTACATGGCTGCTTTGAGAAAAGCCACTCAGCATTGTGGCTTCAGGGATTTTGAAAATACCATTTTGGGTCAATTAGTTAGTGGGGTTCGACTTCAGCATCACCTGTTAGCTAAACGAGATCTCACTCTACAGCAAGCAATTGATGAGGTTCAACCATATGAGCTGTCAAATCAATCGGCTGCTGAAATGCAGGGCTTTGTTGAGACAAGTACAGTTAAAGGGAACCAGTCTTTGCATATAGAACAAACTGAAATTGAAGATAATATAGATTCTGACCAAGATATTAATCGCCTTGGCATGAAAGTGGTCTGAAGAAACCAAATCTTGCCAGGCAAAACCTTTGTTTAGGGTGTGGGGGAAACCACTTTAGGCAGGTTTGTAAATTTAGGAATACAGTTTGTCTTAGATGTCAAAAGAAAGGGCACTTAGTTAAGGTATGAAGAGCTCTCCTACCACCACTTCAGAATCCAAATTTTCAAAATACCAGGGAGAAAACCTATTATGAAGATTCCTTCACTCTGAGGAGGATACATAGAAACTTTACAATTGATTTAAGTCAAGCAAATAGACTAGGGGGAAAGAAAATTATCGTTCATGTTAAAATTGAAAATAGTCCATGTAAAATGGAAATTGATACTGGGTCCTCCCTATCTATTGTATTAAATGTTTAGTTCCTCAGATATCGAAGAGATGGATACAGCCCTGCAGCTTTCACCTCAGAAACTATCAATCAAACCTGATGCCTGTCATCGGAATACATACATTTAGGGTAAGTTTCCAAAATTTTGTGGGGAAGCTGCCTTTAGTTATTGTGGAAGGTTCCCTCTCAGGTTTATTGGATTTAGATTGATTCAAATCATTGGGATTGAGCATTAGTGGCATCAATTCTGTACATGAAACTGATTTAGAAGATATATTAATTGAACTTAAGGATATTTTTGATGGGATCTTAAGCAAATACACAGGCAACTGAATTGCATTCAACTTGGGTCCTCAAGTTGCCACCATTAGACTTAAACCCAGGAGGGTTCCATTTGCCCTTAAACCACAAATTGATACACAATTGGATAAGTTGATAACATGGGATATTAGAACCTGTGGACCATTCAAAATGGGAGACTCCTATAGTGACACCTATCAAGAGTAATAGCTCAGTAAGAATCTGTGGAGATTTCAAGTGCATTCTGAATAAACATTTACAAGTTCACTGTTACTCAGTACCTGTAATACATTTAATCCACTCTATAGGTCACAACATCATTTTCACAAAACTAGACCTCTCCCAGGCGTATCAACAATTGCCTGTGGATGACTCAACTGCAGAGGCACAAACTATCATAATGCACAGAGAAGCTTTTAGGTGCAGGCGCCTCCAGTTTGGTGTTAGTGTAGTACCAGGATTATTTCAAAATTTAATGGAGCATATATTACAAGCTATACAAGGGGTAATTCCATATTTCCATGATATCCTTATAATTCTACCTTCAGGAAACAACTATTTCAGCAGTTACGCATGGTTCTCAAAAGATTACAAAAGGTGGGATTAAAAGTCAATAAAGTTAAATTCAGGGTGGGAGTTTCCAAGGTAGAATTCTTAGGCTACTCCATTGATGTTACTGGTATCTATCCCATGGAATCCTAAATTATTGCAATTCAAAAGACACCCACACCCAGAAAAAAACAGAACTGCAAGCATTTCTGGGCCTTTTAAACTTCTATGCAATCTTCTTACCTCACAAGGCTATCTTAGCAGAGCCATTACACAGGTTGCTGAATAAAGGCACACCCTGGGTCTGGGGCAAAAGACAGGATGCTGTCTTTCAGGCTGTGAAATCTCTTCTAACTTCAAATAGCATACTGATATAATTTAATGAGAAGTTACCTATTGTTTTAGCATGTGATACTTCACAATATGGCATTGGGGCAGTTCTGGGTCATAAGTTACCTGTTGGTAGGGAGGCCCAGTTGCCTTTTTCTCCAGAACTTTTGCTGCAGCAGAGTGGAATTATAGTCGAGCAGCTAAAGAGGCTTTGGTGGCTGGAGAGAAGAAATTTCATGAGTATCTATATAGCAGGCACTTCAATCTAGTGACAGACCACAAACCATTGTTGGGTTTATTGGCTGGAGACAGACAAGCAGGTGCTTTCTCCATGCATGATTAGATGGACTGAGTTCCTGGCTGCTTATAGTTATAAACTGCTGCACCAGGCTGGAAAGAATTTATGCCATACTGATGCTGATGCTTTGAGCCACTGGCCCTAACCAGCAGTTGTCTACAAACCTGCTCCTGTTTCATCTATATTCATGTTAGATGAATTACAAACTCTTATCACTGCTTCTGATGTGGCAAACCTTGAACGAGACAAAGTTATCTTCTCAAGTTATGGACTGGGTTAAGCGAGGGTGTCCCACACAACAGAATACCAAAACCCCAAAAAGCCATGGTCAAGAGTACACAAAGACCTAGCTGGCCCATTCCAAGGTAAAACTTTCCAAGTCATTGTAGATGCATAATCTAAGTGGCTGGAAATAGTGTCCATGTCACCCACACTTCAGATGCCATTATCAGACCATTAAAAAGACTGTTTACAATGCATGGTCTTCCTGACTTCTGGTCTGTAATAATGGACCACAATTTACAGCTGCCAACATGGAACAGCTTTTGTTAGGGCTGGGCATATACCACACCCTCTCTGCCCCTTTCCATCCAGTTTCCAATGGGATGGCAGAACTCATGATAAGATCTGCCAAGGAGGTCCTGACCTGAATGGGCTTTGGAGATTGGGAGTCTAAGGTGGCCAAATACGTATTAGTACAGTATATTATCCCAAACCATAGGGTACAGTCCTGCAGAGTTATTGATGGGCAGACACCTTCATACCCATCTTGACAGGCTACAACTTAGCTATGCCCATACCTGAATCTAGCAGGTATGGGCATAGCTAAGGTATAGCCTATGCACATACCTGAACCTAGCAGTAACCTCAGGATATTCACAGAGGGCGATGGGATCTTCACAAGAAATAATGGGGGATTTCCAATATGGGTACCTGGAATAGTGATCGAGATAACTGGGCCCCATTCATACAAAATATTGTTGGAGGATGGAAGGCTGTGGTGTAGGCACATGGACCAATTACGAATGCGCCCAGCAGACCCTATCAACTCCAAAACTACCACACTAATCAATACCCAAATGGCCAATGCTAAATCAACAGACACCTCCAGCAAAACCCAAGAGCCCCAAGCAGAATTAGCTGCTATGACCAGGCCAAAAGCAGCAAACCCCGACCACAAAGAAACTATGATGGACTTATCCGGGAAACAGATGCCAGGCCTTCAAAAGCAACACAATGACAGTACATCTTCTCATCCTGGCTACTCTCCCAAATGGCCTCATCCGGACTGAATCCACAAGGGCTGACAGGAGAAACTCCAGAAACAAACAGCCCCAGCCAGCAAAATCCAAGGCCTCTGCTGCGAAGATCTTCCAGAAGCAAGTGATGGCCTGCGTATCTGCAAGACTATGCATGCACACTCCAAGGGGGGAGGAATGTTGTTTTTTAAAGTTCCCTGTCTGATCCAAGGAATGAGTAGGAAGCAGTACAACAGCTGATTGGCTACCATGTCTAACAGCATACTATATAAAGAGTGCTGTCAGACATGATCAGCTGTCACCTGTCAGCTGCTGTATTAGCATGTGGTTTGACATTTACTCCTAAGCCCCTGTCACACTGCACCAACGGATGCAAAGAGGATATAAAATGGACAAAAAAGCTTGCCATCCGTTGGTTAACGCAATGTATCCGTTCTGTATTCACTGCCTCCGTTTTGCTTCCTCTCTATCCATCCAGCATCCGTTTATGGACGTTTCATCCGCTCAGAAAGTTTTGAGCTGCTCAAAACTTTTGCGCGGAAAATGTATCCAATTTGTCCGTTCTGCATCTGCTACGCATCCGCTAGGCATCCGTTCTGCATCTGTTACGTATCTGCTATATCCGCTAGGGATCCATTCTGCATCCGCGCAACTCACATCCACTCGGACGCAGGGAGGAAGCGGAACAGATGCAGAATGGATGCAGAACAGATGCCTAGCGGATGCAGCATGGAAACAAAGCATTTAAAACGGAAAAAACGTTTGCAGAGGGGACCTATCTTGGATATAAAGGATGTCTAGAGGATGCCTAGAGGATGCAAAGGGACACCTATACTGCCTATAAAAAGGGGGAGCAACTCACCTGCATCTCACTTTCAGACCAGCAGCCCAGCTGTGCAGATCTCTGCAGCCTTCATCTGACTCTTGCTATTCCACAGCATCCAGTCATGTCAACCGTGGATCGTAACACAGTCCTTTTGGCAGCCACCATCCTTCTGCAACAGTGTGAAGCCATCTACAGGCTCTGTGAACTCTACTATGGAAAGAAAAGGAGGCGGCCAAGAAGTGTCTGCGTCCGAAGATGGATTGGGAGAAGAGCAGAGTACGGACTGTACAACAAGCTGATGGTGGAGCTCAGGAACGAAGACACTCGTGCATTCCAGAACTTCATGAGGATGCCTCTAGCCATGTTTGACGAAGTCGTGCAGTGGCTGACACCCAGGTTGACCAAGGCAAACACCAACTTCCGGTCCAGCCGGGACCCTGGGCTCAAGGTGGCACCCACTCTGCGCCACCTGGCCTCAGGGACCACCTACAGGAGCATGCAGTATGCCTGGAGGGTGCCACACAACACCATCAGCATTGTGGTCAGAGAAGTGGTGCAGGCCATCATCGAAGAATACAAGGAGGAGCTCCTCCAGTGCCCCTCCACTGAAGAAGGATGTAAGAAAGTTACAGAGCAGTGGTATCAGAGGTGGAACTTCCCCCACACCGTTGGAGCCATAGATGGGAAGCACGTGGCCTGCAAAGCTCCAGCCAAGTCGGGGTCCACTTATTTCAACTACAAGGGCTTCTTCAGCATCGTCCTCTTCGCCACGGTCGATGCTGACTACAAGTTCATGTACATCGATGCTTCAGGCAACGGGTCAGCTTCAGATGCCCAGGTATACAACGCCAGTGACCTCAAGGAGGGGCTGGAACGCAACCTCATCGTGGGCTTCCCAGATCCAGACCCCCTGCCCAATGACACGCAAGATGTGCCCTACTTCATCGTGGGGGATGACGCCTTCTCCCTCAGAACCTACCTCATGAAGCCCTACACCTCCAGATGCCTCACCCGTGAAGAGAGGATTTTTAACTACAGGCTGTCCAGGGCAAGGCGGGTGGTGGAGAACGCCTTTGGCATTCCAGCCAACAGGTTCCAGGTACTTCTTACCACCATGCAGCATCGCCCAGAGACCGTGAGGAGGATCATGGAAGCTTGCTGCATCCTGCACAATCTCATGCGCACCCGCTACCCAGTGTTGCAGAACAGGCTCGTGGACCTCCAATAAGGCAATGGGGACATGGAGCCTGGGGAATGGAGGCAAGGGTGAAACCTGATAGACACTGAGGATGTGCAAGGCCCCAACAGAGCCTCACATGAAGCGAAGAAGCAGCGCAACCTCCTGAAACACTGGTGCAACTCCCCAGCTGGAGCAGTGGAGTGGCAAAACAGGATGATAGATGATTAATGGATGCTTCCTTCAGCCTGTCTCATCACACTGATGAGATTGGGCCATGTATGTTGGGTGGGCCTACAATGATCAGGGCATTTAATAAAGAGTTGTGTTTGTGTTGACATGTGTGGATGATTATTACATTGTTACTGATAATAAAGGGCCATAGGTGTGGCACCTGGGAGGGTGGACCATACAGTCCCACTATGCTTGCACTGGAGTTTATCTATCCCCACAGCTATTACCCATCCCAAAGGTATCCCTGCTCATTCCACAGGTATCCCTGCCCACCCCACTGCTATCTTAACCCATCCCACAAGCATGCAAAGGCTTAAGCCATTTCTAAAAGTTTCCACCAAGACTTTATTAAAAAAAAGAAATGAAGCAAGTGTGTGAATCAAAGATAGACTTTATTGAACAACAAGCTGTAAAAGAAAAATGACCCAAGTCAAGTGTCCAAATAAAGTCCACAGGTAGCCAGCCAGCCAGTCTCTGGCACTCCTCTTGGTCACTCAGAGGTGTGCCCAGTCTCAGGGGTGAAGGGTCCAGGTGCTGTGGAGGTGGGTGCTGCTGCAGTGCTGGTCTGAAGCCCCACTGGGGTGCCTGGCCCAGAGAGGACAAAAGGTGATGGTGTGTTGAGAAAGCTCTCGGACAGCTGGCTCAGACCCGTGATGCTGAGAGGTCCTTCCTCCATGCCATGGGGTGTCAGCCCCAGTACTGATGACAGATGTACTGAGGCCGGGCTTGGCTGTGGGGTGGATGAAGGGGTAGTGTAGTGGGGCTGTCTGGTCTGCAGCTGGGTGAGGACTGGCGTGGGTGGCATCGGTGGCATGGGTGAAATCGCTGTCATCGGTGGCATCAGTGGAACCGGTGGCAATGGTGTCGCCCGATGACTCTGTGCTTGGACTGGGAAGGGCTGCTGCCTGTGCTGCTGGACCTCCTGGTAGCCGTAGCCCTGGTAGGTGAGGGGCTGTGGGGAGGGACATCACATGGGGTGGAGGAGCAGACCTGGACTGGGTGGGAGCAGGTTCAGCTGGGTCTGGAGGGCTGTGTAGAAGACCGGTGATTCTGTCCTTGATCACCTGGTACTGTGATTCGGACATGTTCATGAGGATCTGGTTGACGTAGGTGAGGAAGGGCTTGCGGTTTGAGGATGGTATGTCGCTGTGTACCAGCTGAGAGAGGAGATCTACGCTGCTTCTGATGGTGTCCCTGATCTCCAGCAGGATAGTGTGGCTCTGCCCCTCCGGTCTGACTCTCTGCCTGTTTTCTGTGGAGGTGGAGGTGGAGCTGGGGATGGGTGTGGGTTGGTCTCTGGTGGAAGTGCCCTCTCCTTGCTCCCACTGCATCAGGGGGTCCTACACGTGCTCTGCCATGGGGAGTGCAGCTGTCGGTGGGGTCTCCGTCGTGGGACGCTCCACAGATACCTGCCTGGACACAGGAGCTGACTCTTGGCCAGAAGAGGACTGGCTCTCTGCAGGCTGCCGGAGAGAGAGGTTGTCAGAGGGGCTGCTCCTCGGTGGCAGATCTCACCCTCCAAGAAACTGCACTTGGCCATCACGTAGGTCTCTCGGTCTGTCAGCTTGACCGTGGCCTGGCCAGATTTCTTGAGGTGCAGCTTCCCGTACCAGCTGTGCATGTGCTTCCACCACCCGAGGAGGATCTCCGAAGTGTAGCCAGGCTCTCCACCTTCTCTCTCCAAGCAGCCTGCTTCCTTTTGGTGTCTCAATAGAGCTTGTGTCCCTTTCGCCAAAGATACTCGTTCTCCCTCAGCCATTCCAGCACCTCATCCTCATGTTTCTCTTCGATGGAGTATTGCCTCCTCTCCCATTCTCATTCTTGCATATGCCTCTTCCTCCCTCTGGCAGGGCCATCTGGGCCCTCATCAGAGGGGCTTCGAGGTTGTAGGGGCTGCTCCACCACACCACCACCACCACCAGCAACAACAACAACACTAGCAGCAAAAGCAGGACCAGCAGCACCAGCAGCACCAGCAGCACCAGCAGGACCAGGAGCACCAACAGCACCAGCAGCACCAGCAGGACCAGAAGCACCAGGAGCACCAGCAGGACCAGCAGGAGCAGGACCAGCACCAGCAGAGTAAGCACCAGCAGAAGCACCAGCACCAGGAGCAGTGCCAGCAGAGTAAACACCAGCAGAAGCACCAGCACCTGGAGTAGCCCCAGCAGAGTAAGCACCAGCAGAAGCCCCAGCACCAGGAGCAGCACCAGCAGAGTAAGCACTTGCAGAAGCCCCAGCACCAGGAGCAGCGCCAGTAGAAGCTCCAGCACCAGAAGAGTCAGCCAGAGCAGCAGAAGCCCCAGCAGAAGCAGAGTGAGGGCCAGGGGGTGGGATGGTGGCCCTGTCCCTCTTGCCAGGGCTGGCAGCAGATGCCACAGGCTTTCTCTTCTTCCCCATGGTTGTTGGCTGGCTGGCTGGCTGGCTGGAGCTGTGTCTGGCAGCAGGTCTTTCCTCTGAATGGTGACCTGCTTGCGAGTTGCTTCCCTTTATATCTGTGGGGCTGACGCAATGCATCCTCCCCACATGCACAGTGAACGCTTTGCATCCACTCGGCATCTGCTAGGCTTCCGCTCTGCATCCACTTCCTCCGCTTGGCATCTGCTCTGCATCTGCTCTTTCCTCTGTGTGTCCGCTTCACTGTGCTCCCCTGGAAGCCCTGCGGATGTGCCATCTGCTTCCATCTGCTAGGCTTCCATGGAGCATTCATTTTACATCCTGGCTACATCCTCCCCCCATCCGTTCTTTTCCGTTGTTGTCCACTCTGCTTATGCAAATTCGGGGCACTTTTGAGAGTGGATAACAACGGATGGAACATTTTCTCATCCGCTGTGTCCTTTTTACAAACGTTTTTCAACAGTCGGCCAATGTGACAGGCCCTTTACTGAAGTTATTTAGGTATGATTCTGATTCTGGACCGGAAATTCTTGAGCTAGAAATATTGGTGAATTTTTAACCTAGATTTTCATATTGTATTGCACTTCATTTCATATTCTGGTCTGTAACTTTTATCTCTCTGATTTACCAAGACATATCCCATCATTTGCTGTAGCTTTATATTTCTCTGAAAGCATTATAGTAATATGAATCCTATGCCTAATTGTGATATAGCATTGCAAATTATATTTTGTTAAAAAAATCACTAATGATCTAATTATTCTATAATTCTTTTGCTCCTTATTGAAGCCTCTCAAATATTAATTTATTATTTCTAAAATGTACTGCACATTGCTCTCTAAATAAAAGAAATTATATTACGGGTATTTGAAGAATATGTATAGAAGGAGAAAATGACCTGTGGTCATTAGCCACAGTCATTCTTATCTTCATAAAGGGAGACCCCAGCCTAATTGAAAATTACAGACCAATCTCATTATGTTGTGTCACCTGCAAAGTCACGGAATCAATCATCATCCAATCCATTACCCTCCACTTAGAGACAAAGAACCTATTCCCTAACAAACCATTTGGTTTGAGGAAAAAATTGTCCTGTAATCTACAACTCCTACACTGCAAAACATTTGGACTACACAACTCACCAGGGTAAAGCAATAAATGCAATTTACATAAACTTCTGCAAAGCTTTTGATTCAATGGTACACAACAAACTATTGTTAAAATTACGCTCTTACAGCATTTCTGAATCACTGCACAAATTGATAGCTGCATTCCTGTCAAACAGACAACAAGTAGTTAAAATAAGGAATGCCCTATCAAACCCTGCACCAATTAACAGCAGTGTCCCCCAAGGCAGCATTCTAGGACCTATTCTCTTTCTAATTTATATAAATGACCTTTGCGATCATATTAAAAGCAACTGTGTCCTCTTCGCTGATGAAGTAAAACTATTTAACACACTAACAATACTGCTGCCCTACAAAGCAACCTTGACTATATGTCAGAATGGTCAAACAATTGGCAACTTGAAATTGAAACAACAAATGCTCTGTCTTGCACATTGGCAACAAAAATCAGAACACTAAATACAAACTGGGAGGATATAACCTCGTAGAATAGATGACCCTCACTCTGTCAAGGAACTGGGAGTACTCATTTCAAAAGATCTAAGCCCCAGAACTCACTGTAACAGCATTGCCAAAAAGGCATGAAGAGTTGTTAACCTAATTTTGTGAAGCTTTTTCTCTGGTAACATTGAACTGCAAACAGGCCATACAAAACCTTCACCAGACCAGAGAACTTCCAGTTTTCAGGGCTTCGGCGGCAGGAAGGAATCTGGGATCGTGTGCAGTTTCTGCCTGGGCTCGCCGCCGGAGCAACCAGAGCCAGCTGGCTTCAGGGCTAAGCACCCCGTAGAGGTTGGTGAAGACGGGGGAGACTCCAGCAGGGTCAAGGAAAGCTGCATCTTTCCTTCCCAGCTGGCTAAACTCCCTTTCCTGAAAGTGATAGAGTCGTGGTCAGAAATGGCTGCCTCAAAGAAGCCCTCATCTGGAAAAGAATGTGCAGAAGGAAGAAAGTGCTGAAGTGAAAGTTTTGGCTGACCGGGATAAGAAGAAACAATTAAGGCATCCTGGAACTTAAACTTTAAAAAAAAAAAAAATACATTGCTTCCAAAGAGGACTCGGAAGCAGTGAATGAAAGTGAAAAGGGAAAGCTTTTTTTTTTTTTTTTCACTCTCCTTCCTTATGGTGACAGTGAACAGAGATGAATGAGAAATTGGAAAAATCTGCTTTGGCATCAACAGGTATTTAAACTGGAAAATTTAATGCCAGGGGGATAATAAAGATTTCTGAATATAAAAGGCAAAAAAAAAAAAAAGAAAGAAAATTTTTCTTTTGCTGTAAGTGGGAAGGGAGAGGAAGAGAATAAGAACAGGATTTGGAAGGAGAAGATAGCTGGAATCTAAAGAATCTAAAGTTAAATTTTAACAGGACTGCTAAAAGATACATTTTAACTGGAACTTTGTAACTAAATACTAACCCCAGGAAGAGAAAGTGAAAAAAGGAAGAAAGTGTAAAAAGAAACAGCTTGTGTGTATTTGGATTGTTTGGTGACTTTGGGACTTTTGGAATTATATTGGAAGGATTAAAAACACTTGGGTGGTTATTTTAAAAGAAGAAAAAAAACTCTATGATGGCATCACTTGTGGACGAACTGAAAATAGAATTTAAAAAATATAAAGAAGAGGAAAAAAAAGGGAAGGGCTCTCTTGGTTCCATTTTTCAATTCTTAGAAATGGTGATCTTTATCTATGAGAAACTACAAGAAAAGACTATGCAACAAGAAGATTGGGACAAAGAAGACGCCATCTTTAATGAACAAGTAACTTTACTTGGGGAAGAAAGGGAAAAGAAGGGAAAGAGAATGGAGAATTTGAGATCTAAAAAAACAACCAAAAAAGGGAAAAATAAGGTGAAAAGTGGATATAATGTGAGAAAGCAATAGAAAAAGGGAATACAGAAGAGGGAAATTGTGGTGGAGAGACAAGGGGTAAAAAGGGCAGAGAGAAGAAGCAAAGGAGGAGGGAAGAGAAGAAAAGCTACAAAGGTATGAAGCAAGATGTAAAGAAACAGGACTTATTTAGAGATAATGGGTAAAAATTTAATTGAAAAAGCGATTCTGCAAAGGTACATATGATTGCATTGTTATATTTGTATTTAGAAATAATATTAAAAAAATTGGAAACAACATATGATTTAGTGAAACATTTCTGAATAAAATAAATCGAATGAATTAAATGAGAGAATTAATTTAGAAAGGAAAGGGAACATTTTAATGGCATAATGTTTTAAAATGCAAGTGAAGCGAGGGGGAAGTAATCATGGAAAGTTTACAAGCGTTCCCATAGAAGCATGATACCTATTTGAAAAGTAATGTGTTAAATGTTTAAAATTTAAATGAATATTAACATTAATGATAGAATTGAATTGGTATGGATCATTGTTTTAATTATATTATATATTTATACTTTTCTTTTCTTTTTCTTTTTAAAATGTAGTGTCTAGCTTTAATATACTATGCAGAATCCGAATGGAAGTTAGGTTCTATATTAAGTGTTATAATTTTAGGGGAAAGATATAAAGGCGTCATACTCCAATTAGTGACTACAGGAGGAATTTTGTTTAAGGAGAAAAGGTAATAGCTGAAATAGGACAGACAAAGAATATAAATATAATGATCTGATTTGAGATGAAACAAATAAAAATAAAATTAAGAAAGTTAAAAGAAGAGAGAAGCCATATAGAAAATGTAGAATGGCAATAAGATATGGAATGGTATATAAAAATGAGCATGAATTCGAATTGGTGTCTGTACAAAGAGATGTAACCCGGGATCAGGCTGCTTTCAGAAAAGAGGTTTTATGTTTTCATGTTCTGTGTTGTGTTTGTCTATGTTTGTTTCTAAAAATCAATAAAAATAATTTCAAAAAAACCCACCAACCTTCACCAGACCAATTCTCGAATGCATCCCATCTGCCTAGAATCAACACTGTATAATGGACATTAATACAATTGAACAAGTCCAGAGGTATTTCATGAGAAGATTACTCCACTTCTCAGCTTGCAATAGATTACCTTATGCCACCAGGCTATAAGTTTCGGACCAAGACAATTTAGAACTACAGTGTTCACGGTCTGACCTAAGCTTAGTACAAAAAATGGTCTGCTATAATGTCCTACCCGTCAATGACTATTTCAGCTTCAACCACAATAACAGATGGGTAAACAACACATACAAACTCAAAATAAACTGCTCCAAACCTGATTACAGAAAATACTATTATACTCAGTGGGAATTACTGAGACAGACCAGCAGATTCAGGGTAACCCTTTTATTAACATTCTAATAAAGGCCCTGTCACACTGCCCAACGGATGCAAAACGTTTGTAAAAAGGACACAACAGACGAGCAAAATGTTCCATCCATTGTTATCCGCTCTCAAAAGGGGCAAAAATTTGCATAACAGGAGCGGATAACACGGAAAGGAACGGACGCATGGAGGACGCAGGGTGGATGGAAAGCGGATGCGGAATGGAAGCCCAGCAGATGGAAGTGGATGGAGGCGGATGGCACATCCGCTAGGCTTCCGGGGGACCTCAGCAAAGCGGACGCGGAACGGATACAGCGGATGCACAGCGGATGAAGCGGATGCACAGCGGAAGCCTAGCAGATGCCTTGCGTTAATTGCGCATGCGGGGGGGATTTATTGCGTCAGCCCCACGGATATAAAGGGAAGCAGCTCGCACATGGCCAGCATTCAGAGGAAAGACCTGCTGCCGGATACATCGAGTCCTTGCCTGCCCTGCCTGCATGCCTGCCTGCAAGCCTTGCTGCAAGCCTTCCTGCCAGCCTGCCTCCCAGCCTCCTGGCCAGCCTCCCTGCCAGCCTTGCTGCCAGCCTGCCTTCCAGCCTCCCTGCCAGCCAGTCTGCCTGCCAGCCTTGGTGCTTGCCTGCCTGCCTGCCTTCCTGCCAGCCTTCCTGCCAGCCTGCCAGCCTTCCTGCCAGCCTGCCAGCCTTCGTGCCTGGCTGCCTGTCAGGCTTCCTGCCAGCCTTGGTGCCAGCCTTCCTGCCAGCCTTGGTGCCTGCCAGCCTCCCTGCCAGCCTCCCTGCCAGCCAGCAACCCCACAACCATGGGGAAGAAGCGAAAGGCTCAGCAACCTGCCACCATCCCTGGCAAGAGGGACAGGGCTACCCTCCCACCCCCTGTCCCTGACTCTGCTTCTGTTGGGGCTTCTGCTGCTCAGACTCGCTCTTCTGGTGCTGGAGCTTCTGCTGAAGCTGCTCCTGGCGGTGGTGCTTCTGCTGGTGCTTACTCTGCTGAAGCTGCTCCTGGTCCTGCTGGTCCTGCTGGTCCTGCTCGTGCTCCTGGACTTGCTCGTACTGCTCGTGCTCCTGGTCTTGCTCGTCCTGCTCGTCCTGCTCATGCTCCTGGTCCTGCTCGTGCTCCTGGTGCTGCTGGTGCTGCTGGTGCTGCTGGTGCTGCTGGTGCTGCTGGTGCTGCTGGTGCTGCTGGTGCTGGTGCTGCTGATCCTGCTGGTGCTGCTGCTGCTGATGAAGATCCTCCTGCTGCTGCTGCTGATGATGATGATTATGATCCTGCTGGTGATGATGAGGATGAGGATGAGGATGATCCTGCTGGTGCTGCTGGTGCTGCTGGTGCTGCTGCTGCTGGTGGTGTGGAGGAGCAGCCCCTACTACCTGGGAGCCTCTTTGATGAGGACCCATCTGGTCCTGCCAAAGGGAGGAAGAGGCGTATACGACAATGGGAGAGGAGGCAATACTATATTGCATTACTATATTACAATGCAATACTTCCTTGCATTGAATGGTTTTCTTCTTTGGTGACTGTACAGACAAGGCTGCTGCTTACACAACTGGACCCTGGATCCCAATTGCCTTCCTGAAATAAACTCATCCCCAGCACCTTTTCCTTAGCCTGTGTTCTCTCCCAAGGAATTATCAGTTTACCCTCTCCTGATAATTTGCTTGCTCAGTTTGTTTGCATCCTCTGAAGATGCATGGGTGAATTCACCCTGTGCTTCAAGCATGTTCTGTGGCTGAGTAGGATCAATCCAAGCCCTGGGGTGGGGTAGGGTGGGGCCTGGGGTGGATGCCATACTGCCATCTTGTCAAGCCCTTAAATCTGTTGCCTCCAAAGTCGGGCTTCCTGGGAAAATCTGAGTTTGCATGTTGCTGATAAGAATTTGAGAGAGAATTAATGAGAGACATTTTGACCTTTGCAAAAGGACTTCTTTGCATCTCCCCCCAAAATACTAATCACCAAATAATTTGATCAAAGTAAAAAAAAACATTCATTAAAGGGGGGTGTTAAGTCTTTTTGTAGGTTACAGAAGCAGATGATACATTTAGCATATGTAATATGTCAGGAAGCAAGTCATACAATAAAATATATTAATTGCATATCATACTTGAACAAGAGGAAATATTGATTCTGGATAAAGTTTCAAAGGTAGTAAATTTGTGGATTACATTCTTTCCCAAATGGGTTGTTGTATCTTTCTTAAAATTTGCAAGTATATTCAAGGACTTTCAGAATGCGATCTTTATTGTTTGGTGCTGAAATGACAAAATCTTGCATATCAAAGGAAAGATCCATGGAGAAAAGAACACGTTTTCTGAAATTAATCTCCAATAGTCTTCAACTTTGGATGAATTAATCTTCAACTTTGGATAGTTTCCACCAAAAATTCCTTCCCGATTGAAGATTAGTTGCGTTTTTGCACACATGCATGTTGTGCAGTATGATAGTTCGGTCTCCTGTGCAGCTGTCGAACTTTTTGGCACTACATCGCTAGGTGGCGATGTCTGGCCATCGGCCTGTAGTATCAGTACGGTTACAGCTCCAACGTCACTCGCAGCACGTCCCGCCCTCCTTTTTCTTCCCTGCAGGTAAGGCGTTTGGCCGGTGTCAGTTGTAGCAAGGATAGGAGGAGTACGCGGGAGGGTGTGGCGGTTGCTCGCGGTTCTCTGCTGTTGCTCTTCCCAGAGCTGTTGTCACCTGCCCATCGCTGCTGCTTCGAATTACTAAATGAAACGCGAAGCGAGGAGGGTGCTTTGGCTTGGCAGCGAAAAGGAGGTAAAAGAAAGAGAAGCCGCGGGAGCTGCTCTCCTCGGCGCCTTCTCGGACTTTAACTAGCCATGAGTCTGGACCAAAAGCCGCCGCCGCCGCGGTCTTCTTCCCGCAATAGCCGAGTGCCTTGTCCACAGCAGCGCAGCGGACTCCTGACTGAGATTCAGACGCCCCTTCTCACCGAGCCCTTCGAGGCCCAATATACCCTCAGCCTCGGCCGCGAACTCGGCAGGTAAGTCGGGCAGGGGAGAGAGGCGGACGATACGGAGGGCGCCCTTTTGCCTCCGCATTCTTTTTTTTTCCGGAGATGTGCTGGGTTTGGGTCCAAATGACCATATGGCATTGGAGTCTCCTCTCGAGACGTAGCAAAAGCGGGGAGACCTCGAGAGAGGAATACGAAAAAACGGTGAGGGACGGGCGGTGGAAAAAGCGAGAAAAACCTTACAAAAAACCTACAAAAGTATTCGGGGAGACCAAAATTGTGCCCGGACCCAATCCCCTTTGGACATTGTGTTTTTCTTCAACCCACCAGCAACCCACATCTAATTTTCACACAGCTTTTCCTCGGCTTTTTCTTACTGTCCCTTATTCAGCCTTGCGTCTAGGGCTGGAACAACCAAACTTAGCTGTTCTTTATCTTGATAAGTCCGTAAAGGTGAGCAAGGCATATATACAAGGCTGTATATGCAGACAAGTATGTACTATAAATAGTTGCTGTGGTTTCCGGTGATAATATTTGCTAGAAAGTAAAGAAAATCTCATCAGTATTGATCCCCACTTAGCCCGGTTGATGCTCACTGGGACTATGAGGATTATAGTCCAAATTAATCATTATCTAATTTATGCTCACTTTGCTACTCAAGCAAATAATCAGATTGCAAAGGAAATATATTCCAAATTGTTACAGAAATGTGGAATTGTCATTTATGAGTGAGCCAAACAAATAAATCAAACCTTTCCTTTTTAACTATTCTGGGTCATAATTTTGATGGAGCTGTGGGGGAAAAAAAGCAAGAGGATGTTTCAGCATGATTGTTTTCAATCTTTCATAAATAGCTTCTAAATAGCTGAGAGTTGTTACTGTTTACACTGGCAATTTTATCTCTCCAACCCATATGAGCAGTGTGAAATATAGAAATAGGGTAAACTTGAGTTTAGCCTATAAAAGTATCATAGATTCCATTCCTGAAAAAATCATCTTAAAGGAAATTCAGGTAATGAATTCTCTATGATACAACATGGATGCTTTTTGTCAAAGTAACCATTTCATCTGTTTATCTGAAGTAAAATGCAGTGGGGCTCTCACAAACATGTATATTTCTGTGATTGAATGTAAAATATTAAGCATTTTTCAAATAGAAAACTAAACTGTTATCTTTAGTTTTAAATGGAGATAATTTAAGTTTTATGTATAGAAAAAAGGCATTCATATGTGATCAAATATAAAAAGATTACTGTATATGGTATATTTTTCTGTCTTAACTGGATATTTCTGTCAGAGGCATCTCTAAAACTGATGTCAGAAACTATATTAGGATGATCAGGAACTTTTCTCTCATTTGCTTTAAATAATCAAGTCCAAGGTTATTTAGTGATTCAGACTTTGTTCAGGCTTTCAGCAATTGTCTCTCGTCATTAATGCCTATGTACCAAAGACTCTTGTAAATTAAAGGGCTAAAGATAAGAGACAAGCTTGAGAGGGTTTAATCTGAGTCAGAAGAAATAAATACAACCAGCATGGCATTTTAAAAATTTATTTGTTGGATCAAAGTCTGGCTTTGGTTTGTTTAAATCTTAATATAGTTACATTCTTTTTTGAAATTTATGAAGCTACTCATAGACAATATTTCTATGCATGTTTTTTTGTGTACAGAAGTTATTTATATATGTATGTTTTAATAAAATACTTCATTTTATCTGATTTGCTAATTAATATGCTATTTTTGGATGTATTAAATGAAGTTAAACTACTACTTAATAGAAAATGGCATAAATAAAAGCATAAATAAAGGTAAAATGATCTTTGATACTGGAAATGGCGTACATAATGTAGCAAATTATAGTGAATGTATATTTGAACTTCAAATGAGTCTACAGTCATTTTCATGGAACAACTTAAATTTTACAGAGCGTTCTTATTAAATTGCTGCACAATATTTAATATTCTTGTGGAAACTTAAGTGACAGTTTCATAATTTTTATATAATTGGAAAAATGATTTTTTCTATTTTCACAAAACTAGTCAGAGATTAGTGCAGATACAACTTTCTTAGTCCTAGGGCACATGTGAAATTTTGAAAGCATATGGTAGACTTATTAAAACAACTGCCTAAATAGCCATTCAATCTGCCTAAATAGCCATTCCATCATAGTACAATATCTAGGAAACCAGGAGCTGTAAGAATATATCAGAATTAAATGGCTGGCTGACCTTCAGGTTCACACAAAGCTTGAGAAAAGATTGACTTTATTTATTGGCCATGAAATGATCCTATTTTGCTATTAGAATTTTAATTAAGTTAAAATACATTCATACATTATTTGTATGAGATAGATTTTAACAAAGCAAGTAGGAATTCATGTTACAGTTTTGGAAAAGTTAAATTATATATAGAAAGATGACAATAAGTTGTTTTATTATACTGTAGTATAAGTAATTTTTACAATAGTATATCTAAGTAATTGCCATTACTATTGGTGAATAGGCTGAGTTCACATAAAATTGTTGTCAGCCTTCAAGATCATTTACTATCGCTTTGCATCTTTTGGCTGTCATAAGAAACAGGGAGAGGGGAGGGCGGGATGAGTCTGGGAAGTGAGCTGGAGGTGTTACATTTTTCTGTTGTGTAAATGAAGGGGGGGGAGCATACATCAGAGTTAGGTTTCTATTTCTCGCTTAGCTTTCTTTTCTCTGCGCAACTGGAACCCGTTATCAAAGTATGCCAAGGTCAACGGACAGAGGCCTCATCATCACCTGAAGATGCCACATGATCATATTCACAATTTCTAATTGGAAGTTTCATCTGAACTATTGGGGGTGAGAACACTTCCATCACTTTGTATATGTGATTTACGTGCCTAATTTCTCAGATTCAGAATTCTCTGGTTGCTACCACTTCACTTTCAGTAAAAGATAACTTTTCTCTAAATTAAAGAGTCTAAATATTTCTTTCTTGGATTTTGAATGGAGCACCACCTGACAATTGCAATGTATGTTTTCTTTCTTTTTTATAATATATATTTTTATTGTTTACAACTGTAAATATACAATGGGGCTGCCGTTTTGGCATTACATATACCATACACACAAAGATATTACTAAATCATTAACCTTCCCATTAATACAGTATTTGCTTTTTGGTTCTATTCATTCTGTCTGTTTTTCCCCAACCTTCCCTTTTTTTGTAGCCACTGATAAAATTTATGCCCTGTTTCGTAGTAAGCTGATTCTTGAATTCTTTATTCTTCAATTTTAAGGTTAACCTATCGATTCTGCACAAGCCATTATTTTCTTTATTTGTCTTTCTGGTAATATGGTTTCATTTTTCCAATACTGCACATATGTCATTCTTGCCACTGTCAAAACATGTATGATTAAGTATGCTATATCTTTCCTATACTCTTCTATCATTAGTCCCAGGAGAAATAATTCTGGTTTAAACAGGATATATTCTCCCACCATTTGTTCTCCCCAAGTTTGTATCAATCTCCAGGATTTTTTTTTTTAAATTTACATGTCCATAACATATGGTAGAATGTACTTGACAGTTCCTTACATTTCCAGCATTCTGGGGATAAATTTTAATACATTTTGTCAAGCCTTGCTGTGTGGAAGTGCCATCTGTAAAACATCTTGTAAAGATTTTTCTTATAGGCTGTAGCCATTGTTAATTTCCTGTTATTTGTCTAGAGATTCTCCCATTTAACCAGTTCAATATTTTGTCTAAAATTTCTTGCCCATGCCACCATTGTTTCTTTGACATGTTCTTCTTCTAATTTGTATTCTAATAGATATTTATATAACCTTTTAATTAATTTGTCATCAGTCCCATCAGCAGTTTATCCGATGTTGTTAAATCTTTGTTAATGCCCCATGTTTTCTTATCCTGTGTATATCTCGTCTGTAAATAGGACCACCATTCCAAATACCCCTTTTCAGTTCTAATCTAGTTTTCAGTTCTTGTTCATTTAGTATGTCTCTTATTGGTGACAATTTTCTCCATATTTATCAAATTTGGGTGTACTAGTGCTTCTAATGTGGAGATCCAAATAGGGGGTTTCCATATAATTTTGGTATTTAATTTTATTCCATAGTGTTAATAATGCCTGTCTTAAATAATGTCTCTGGAAGTATTTATGTGCTGTGCCTTTTTCATATCACAGAAAGGCATGCCAGCCCACTTGGATATCATGACCTTCCAATTTTAACAGTCTTTTGTTTGTTAGTGTAATCCATTCCTTTAGCCACATAAGTATTGCTGCGTGGTAGTATATTCCCATTCAGGGATGCCAAAACCTTCTTTTCTTTGGTATCCTGCATTACTTTCAGCTTGATTATCAGCCCCTTTCCTCCCTGATTAATTTTGGTTCATATTTTAAAAAGGTTTTCTCTAATTTTATGGGAAATTTTGGAATAAGAGTATTTTTGGTAGTATATTCATTTTTAGAATGGCTATCCTGCCCATTTGAGAAAGTTGCAAATTCTTTCATCTTTCTAAATCCTTTTTAATTTGATTTATTAGTATAATTGTCTCCTCTGGGATTGTGCACCTTGCTGTTAAAATAGATATTTCATCTTCTTCACTACTTGAATATCTATTCTTTTTGTTAATTCTTCTTTTTGTTTATTTGTCATTTTTGACCAACATTTTATTTTTTGCCCTATTTATTTTCAGAACTGCTACTTTTCCATATTCTACCAGTTCCTCCATGAGATTCACACCCAACTTTAAAGGCTCCTCCAGAATAAAGATTAGGTCAGGGATTGCCAACCTTTTGGACTTCAGGGTCAACCAAACTCATAATTTCAAATCCCACGGACCACTAATATTAATTTTTACTGACAGTGGCTTGCTGACATTGGTGGGAAAGTCAGTCTCATATTCTAGAGCTGCAATAGTCACAGGACAGGCCTGTGCACTGGCTTGCCATGGATGAGCTGCTCCAGAATGACCAAAGGGCCAGTGTTGTGACTACTGCAGCTCTGGAATGTGGGACTAGCCTCGTGGTAGGGTTGGAAATCTCCACCATAGGGCTGGCACCTATAATGTGCAAATTTGTAGATGGCGCATCATGCAGAGAGCAGTACAGTCCTTACTGGCCAGGATGAGGTAATGGTGCTGTTGCAGCAAGAGGGGGCTGGTGGCACAGGCGGACTGAAGCAGCAAAGGAGATGACCAGAAGGTGCAGGAGTGCTGTGATACTTGCATTTGCACAGTGCTTCCGCACGTTCCAACTCACCTCTCCTGGCCTGGAGTCTTTCTTGATGGCCAAGGACTGTAGGGATGGCCCAGGGCAGGAAAAATATTGGCTGCTGGTGGTGGGATGGGTGAAATGGGCAAATCTGCTCTCACCATCCAGTTCAGAGGTCCGAAAGGGGGCGGTGGAAGCAGTTTTTTCATCCCTCTTGGTGCTCTACTCTGCTCAGGCTGGGGCACAGCACAATGTCCAGGTGCCCGGAGCCCCTTCCTCTTCCTCTGACCAGGGCTTGCTGCTGGCAGGTCGTGGCCTCTTCAGGAGATGCCCTCACCCCATGGGAAGACCCCAGCATGCATGCACTCCGGGGAGAGGCTTAGAGGCCTGGAGTGGGGGGAGAAGCCCTAACATTTCTGCTGCCCTCTCCATACCTCCAGCCATTGCTGCCCGGGGAAGGCTCAGGAAGAGAAACCGAGCAGAAACATAGCTCTTGCTGGTGCGAAAGAACGGAGATCAGGGACAGCTCAGACAACAGAAAGTGGTGCTTTTCAAAGGTGGCAGCTTGCATCTTCTGTTGCCTGTGCCTTCCTCAATCTCAGCTCTTTTGCCCCAGTGAGATCTATGTTTCTGTTTGCCTTCTTTTCCTGTGCCTTCCCCAGGCAGCGATGGCTGTGACCATGGGGGGGGGGGCAGCAGAGATGTCAGGGCTGCTCCCCCCATTTAGGAAGTTGTGCCTGGAGAAGCACGGAGAGTTGCAGGTGAGTGCCGGCAGGACAGAAGACACACTTGATGTTTCTTGGGGAGTCCTCTTGTATAGAGGCTGAAGGGAGTGTTGTCTGGTATTTAGGAGCCCATCTTCCTCTGTGCTCTTTTGGTCTGGGCATCTGACAATCCCCCTTCAGCCTCCACACAAGAGGACACCCCGAGGATAAGCTCCCAGTTTCTAAGCAGAGAAAGTCCCTCCCTCCAGACCTCAAAGCCTCTCCTCAGAGTGCATGTGTGCTGGGCTCTCCCCACAGAGTGAGGACATCTCCCAAGGAGACCCCCACCCATTAGCCCTGGTCAGAGGAAGTGGAAGGGGCTCAGGGTGCCTGGGGCATTGTGCTGTACCCCAGACTTAGCAGAGCAGAGCACCAAGAGGGATGAGAAAACTGATGACAACACCCCATTCTGGACCTCTGAACTGGATGGTGAATGCAGACTCACCCACTCCGCCCCCTCCCCATGACTATCGGCCAATACTTTTCCTGCCCTGGGCTGTCCCTACAGCTCATGGCCATTGAGCAAGAGCCCAGGCCATGAGAGGTGAGAAAGAAGGTGTGGGAGCACCATGCAAATGCAAGTAGTGCAGCATTCCTGCACCTTCCGGCCATCTCCATCACTGCTTCAGCCTGCCTGTGCCACCCCCCCTCTTTTTGCAACAATACCTGGTCCTGGCCAGTGAGGCCTGCACTGCTTTTTTCAGAATTTCACTCACTGAAGGGTGGGTGCCAGCATGTGGGCGGGCCATGTGAGTAGCACAGCCTTGTGTTCCCGTGCAGCCTGGATTAATTGTGGGGTGTGCTTGGGGAGGACATTTCTCTGTGGACCACCAAAATTTTCTCATGGACCACCATTGGCAACCACTGTATTAGATTGTCTGCAAAGGCTTATAGTTTATATTGTTCTTGTCTGATTTCCGATCCTTTAATTTGTTCTTCTTTCCTACTGTTTCTCATCAACACTTCAAACATTAGAATGAACAGCAACGGGATAGTGAGCAACCTTGTCTTGTACCTTTCTGTGTTGTAAAGCTTTGTGTCACCTCTTCACTGATTACTATTTTGGCTTTTTGTTTTGTATATATTGCTCCAATCATGTTTATAAATCTGTTCCTGAAATCCATGTGCCTTAATTGCTGTATCATTCCCAGTTTATGTTATCAAATGCCTTTTGGGCATCTAGGAAAAGCAGTGCCACTTGTTTTTCATTAAACAAGTGCCTCATAAAATTCTAATGTCAAGCATCTTTCTCATATTGTTCTTTATTTGCCTTTTAGGTAGGAAGCCACTATGCTCAGTAGGTATAAATGTATGGACAAATCTTTTCAAACGTTCAGCTATTATAGCAGCAAATATTTTATAATCTGTGTTTAATAATGAAATTGATCTATTGTTTTGGATTCATGTCTGATGTGTCTCCTCCTTTGGAATCAGGACTATATTAGCTTCTGTCCATTATGGTGGTATCTTTGCTTCTGTCACAACGGCATTATGTACGTCTAGAAACATTGAGCCAAGACTATCCTGAAGTTCTTTATACAATTCCAATGGCAGTCCATCAGGTCCTGGAGCTTTGTTGTTCTTTTGTTTTGGATGGGTTCTATTAGTTCCGGCATTCTTATTTCTTCATTAAGCATATCCTTTATTTCTTCTGGTACTTTTGGCAGTTTGGTCTTGTCCAAATATTGTTGGATTTTTTTTCTCTGAATGGCCTCAGCCTTTTTTATATAGCTACTCATAAAAATTATAAGTAATTATATAATTTTTATATGAATTATATAATTTTTATCTTCAATTTGGTAACAGAAGTTTCCCTTTTCATCTTGTAATTTGTTGATCCATTTCTTTTCTTTCTCTTTCTTCAGTTTATGTGCTAGCCACCTTCCCAGTTTATTCGCATTTTCAAAGAAATTTTGGTTTGCATTTTTTATACACTGTGCCAATTCTACTTTTCCTAAAACAGCCAACTTATGTTGAATCAGTTCCATTTTTTTCTTTTAGAATTCTGTTTTTGGCTTGTTTGTAGCTCTGCCTCTGGATTCCTATATTTCTCCTCCAGCTCATTTGTTTTTTGTCTCTTGGTGTTTTTTTTTCTAGCCATAGCTGAGGTAGCATCCCCTCTTATGAATGCCTTCATCATGTCCCATAAGTTTTGTGTGGATGTGTGTCATATTTTCTGTCATGTTTTCTTTAAAGAAAAATCCCAATCCCTTGTTTGTCCTCTGGATGAAATCTTCATCCTTTAGAATTGCTCAGTTAAGCGTTCATCATTGGCTTTTCTTTTGTCCTTCAAGTAACTCTCATGGGATTATGGTCTGCCGAAAGGTTGGTGTCTATTTCTACCTCTTTCATTTCCAAGATTAGTTCCATCGACATACAAACCATATCAATTATTGACTAGGACTTGTGTCTGTTATAATAGAAAGTGTATTGTTTTCTCTCCTAGTTCCTCTCTTGCCATTAATCTTGAATATTTAGCTCTTCTGCTATTTGGAAAATAGGCAGTATCCTTTTAATTCCTTTTCTTTTTTTGTCACTTTTGTAATCTAATTTCTTGTCTATTATGGCATTAAAGTCTCCCAATATACATATCTTGTCACATTTTAACTCTTGAATAATACTGTGTGATTTCTTATAAAAAATTTTGTGTCCCCATTTGGCGCATATATTTTGACTAGTAATACTTTTTTTTGTTCAATGTTATTTCTACAATCAATATCCTTTCCTCTTCGTCTTGATATATTTGTTTAACCTTGACTGTTTCTGTAAAATGCTACCCCTCTTTTCTTGTGTTGTGCTAGTGCCATGAAAAGTTTCCCCAGTCTACGGTATTCCAATATCTGTTTCTGTTGGTTGTTGATATGTACCTCTTGTAGCGCAATTATGTCTAGGTTCAGTTGTTGTAATTCAATAAAAATATTCTTCCTTTTCTGGGGGGAGTTTAACCCATGGATGTTCAATGATATTATCTTTGTTTACTCATATAGCTGAATGAAAAAATCCTGCAGTTTATGGTTTATGACGTTTTTTTGGATAGGCCATTGATTTTATGATATTTTATGTTAAATGTTGTGCAAATGTTATATTTAAATAAATACTGGTGGTTTTTAAGTGAAAAGCATATGCTTTTTGCAATTTGGTGCTGTTTGGATGGGGATTGTGAATTTGCATGGTTACAATGCATGCTTACAATGATTATGAAAACAGATTAACTGATGCATAACCAGTGGCATACATGTTGCAATTACTAAGACCCTAAAAAGGACAGTTTAAGGCTAGGTCACATCGGCCGACAGATGCAAAACGTATGTAAAAAGGACACAGTGGATGAGCAAATTTTCCATTTGTTGTTATCCGCACTCAGAAGTGCCCCAAATTTGCATAAAGAGAGTGGACAACAACGGAAAGGAACGGACGGGGGGAGGATGTAGTGAGGATGTTAAGTGGATGCTCAATGGTAGCCTAGCAGATGGAAGCAGATGATACATCTGCAGGTTTTCCGGGGGAGAACAGCAAAGCATTCACTGCGCTTGCAGGGAAGATGCATTGCGTCAGCCCCGTGGATATAAAAGGATGCAGCTCGCAAGCAGGTCACCATTCAGAGGAAAGACCTGTTGACAGACACATCTTCAGCCAACAACCATGGGGAAGAAGAGGAAGCCTGTGCCTACTCCTGCCAGCCCTGGCAAGAAGGACAGGACCACCATCCCACCCCCTGGCACTGACTCTGCCTCTGCTGGGGCTTCTGTTGCTGGTGCTGCTGCTGCTGCTTCTTCTGCTGCTGGTGCTGACTCTGCTGGTGCTGGTGCTTCTGCTGGTGCTGGTGCTTCTGCTGGTGCTGATTCTGCTGGTGCTGGTGCTGGTGGTGGTGGTGGGGGTGTGGTGGACCAGCCCCTAGAACCTCAAAGCCCTATTGATGAGGGCCCAGAGGGAGGAAGAGGCATTCGCGAGAAACGGGGGAGAGGAGACAGTACTCCAGTGCAGAGGAACATGAGGAGGAGGTGCTCAAATGGCTGAGGGAGAATGAGTACCTATGGAGGAAGGGACACAGGCTCTATCGAGACACCAAGCAGAAGCAGACTGCTTGGAGAGAGAAGGCGGAGAGCCTGGGCTACACTTCAGATGTCCTCCTGGGGTGGTGGAAGCACATGGACACCTGATACGGGAAGCTGCACCTGAAGAAGTCTGGCCAGGACGCGTTCAAGCTCACCGACCAGGAGACCTACATAATGGCCAAGTGCAGCTTCTTGGAGGGTGAGATCCGCCACTGAGGAGCAGCCCCTCTGTCAACCCTCTCTCTCAGGCAGCCCACAGAGAGCCAGTCCTCTTCTGGCCAAGAGTCAGCTCCTGTGTCCAGACAGGTATCTGTGGAGCGCCCCATGACGGAGACCCTTCTGACAGCTGCACTCCCCGTGGCGGAGCGCGTGAAGGACCCCCTGACAGAGTGGGAGCAAGGAGAAGGCACTTCCACCAGAGACCAACCCACCCCCACCCCCAGCTCCACCTCCACAGAAAGCAGGCAGAGAGCCAGACCGGAGGGGCAGAGCCATACTGTTCTCTTGGAGATCAGGGACACAATCAAGAGCAGCGTAGATCTCCTCTCTCAGCTGGTACAGTCCGACATACCATCCTCTAACAGAAAGCCCTTCCTCACCTACGTCAACCAGATCCTCATGGAAAAGCCCGAATCCCAGTACCAGGTGATCAAGGAGAGGATCACAGGTCTTCTGCACCACCCTCCAGGCCCAGCTGAACCTGCTCTGACCCAGTCCAGGTCTGCTCCTCCACCCCAGATGATGTCAAAGCCCTTCCAAGGTTTTCCACAGCCCCTCACCAACCAAAGCTATGGCTACCAGGAGTTCCAGCAGCAGAGGCAGCCCTTCCCAGTCCAGGCACAGGAACATCGCACACCACAGATGCCACAGATGCCACCAATACCACCAATGCCACAGGTGCCACCAATGCCACCGATGCCACCGATGCCACTGAAACCTCACCTCGCTCACCTGCAGACCAGACAGCCCCACTACACTCCTCCTTCCTCCACCCCACAGCCAAGCCCGGCCTCAGAACATCTGTCATCGGACTTGGGACTGACACGCCAAGTCATGGAGGAAGGGGCTCTCAACATCTCGGGACTGAGCCAGCTCTCTGAGAGCTTCCTCCACACACCATCCCCTGTTGTCCTCTCGGGGCCAGGCACCCCAATGGCGCCTCAGACCAGCACTCCAGCCACTGCCACCTCCACAGCACCTGGACCCTTCACCCCTGAGACCATGGGCATGCCTCAGAGTGACTGAGAAGAGTGCCAGAGACTGCGTTGCTACCTGTTGATTTTATCTTTGCTTGGGACACTTTACTTGGGTCTTTTTTCTTTTACAGTTTGTTATTAATAAAGTTTATCTTTGCTTCACACACTTGGTTCAGTTCTTTTGGTAAATAAAGTCTTGGTGGAAACTTTTAGAAATGGTTTAAGCCTTTGCATGCTTGTGGGATGGGTAAGGATAGCAGTGGGATGGGCAGGGATACCTGTGGGATGGGCAGGGATACCTTTGGGATGGGTAATAGCTGTGGGATAGATAAACCTCCAGGGCAAGCATAGTGGGACTGTATGGTCCACCCTCCCAGGTGCCACATCTATGGCCCTTTATTATCAATAACAATTTAATCATTCATCAACACATTTCAACATAAACACAACTCTTTATTAAATGCCGTTCATTGTAGGGCCACTCAACATACATGGCACAATCTCATCAGTGTGATTAGACAGGCTCAAGGAAGCATCCATTAAGCATCTATCATCCTGTCTTACCACTCCACTGCTCCAGCTGGGGAGTTGCACCAGTGTTTCAGGAGGTTGTGCTGCTTCCTCCCTTCATGTGAAGCTCTATTGGGGCCTTGCACATCCACAGTATCTATCAGGTTTCGCCCTTGCCTCCATTCACCAGGCCCCATGTCCCCATTGTCTTGTTGGCCGTCCATGAGCCTGTTCTGCAACCCTCGGTAGCGGGTGCGCATGAGATTGTGCAGAATGCAGCAAGCTTCCACGATGTTTTTCACAGTCTCTGGGCGATGCTGCATGGTTGTGAGAAGTACGGGGAACCTGTTGCCCAGGATGCCAAAGGTGTTCACCACCACCCGTCTTGCCCTGGACAGCCTGTAGTTGAAGCTCCTCTCTTCACGGGTGAGGCATCTGGAAGCGTAGGACTTCATGAGGCAGGTTCTGAGGGAGAAGGCGTCATCCTCCACGATGAAGTAGGGCACATCTTGTGTGTCGTTGGTCAGGGGGTCTGAATCTGGGAAGCCCATGATGAGTTTGGTTTCCAGCCCCTCCTTGAGGTCACTGGCATTGTATACCTGGGGATCTGAAGCTGACCCGTTGCCTGAAGCATCGATGTACATGAACTTGTAGTCAGCATCGACCATGGCGAAGAGGATGATGCTGAAGAAGCCCTTGTAGTTGAAATAATTGGACCCTGAGTTGGCTGGAGCTTTTCAGGCCATGTGCTTCCCATCTATGGCTCCAACGGTGTGGTTAAAGTTCCACTTCTGATTCCAGTGCTCTGCAACTTTCTTCCATCCTTCTTCAGTGGAGGGGCACTGGAGGAGCTCCTCCAGGTATTCTTCGATGATGGCCTGCACCACTTCTCTGACCACAATGCTCTTGGTATTGTGTGGCACCCTCCAGGCATACTGCATGTTTCTGTAGGTGCTTCCAGAGGCCAGGTGGCACAGAGTGAGTGCCACCTTGAGCCCAGGGTCCAGGCTGGGCCAGAAATTGGTGTTTGCCTTGGTCAACCTGGGTGTCAGCCGCTCCAAAACTTCGTCAAACATGGCTGGTGGCATCCTCATAAAGTGCTGGAATGCATGAGGGTCTTCGTTCCTCAGCTCCACCATCAGCTTGTCATACAGTCCATACTCTGCTCTTCTCGTGATCCATCTTCGGACCCACACACTTCTTGGATGCCTCCTTTTTCTTGCATAGAACAAGTGAAAGAGCCTGTAGAGCGCTTCGCACTGTTGTAGAATGATGGCGGCTACCAAAAGGAGTGTGTGACGATCCATGTGGAGATGACTGGATGCTGTGGAAGAGCAAGAGCAAGATGAAGGCTGAAGAGGTCTGCACATCAGGGCTGCTGGACTGAAAGTGAGATCCAGGTGATTTCCTCCCCCTTTTTATAGGAAATATAGGTTTTCCACTTGGTGTCCTTCCGCATCCTCTAGACATCCTCCAGACATCCTAAATATCCCAGATACATCCCCTATACGAATGTTTTTTCCATTTTAATGCTTTATATGCGAGCTGCATCCGCTTACATCCTTTCTACGTCTGTGCAACTAACGCTGTGTGTCCATTCCACGTCCGTTTCACTTCCTCCCTGTGTCTGTTTTCTGCTGGAGCGGATTTGAGTTGCGCGGATGCGCAGCGGATGCCTAGCAGATATAGCGGACGCGTAACGTATGACAACAGACGTATAACGGATGTTCCCCGTATGCATAGCAGATGTAGTACGGACGCGTTGGATACTTCATCCACTCAAAAAGTTTTGTGCAGCTCAAAATTTTTTGAGCGGATGAAATCACAGTAGATGGATGCTGGACGGATAGAGAGTATGAAAAACATATGCAGTGAGTACACAACGGATGCATCGTGTTAACCAACGGATGGCAAGCATTTTTCTCCGTTTTACATCCTCTTTCCATCCGTTGGTGCAGTGTGACATGGGCTTTATGTAAACTAAACATGGTTACTAATATGAAATTGGCAAGCCTTTATTGCTTATCACCAGGCGGCATCACTTTGGCATAGACTGTATAAGCCTTTGCATGTTATCTTTGGTGACAATGTGGTTCCAGGCTGCAATAATGGATTCAATCAGTTCCTGCTTGGTCTTTGGATGCTTCCTGCTTATTTTGTAATCAATCTTGGTCCAAAAGTTCTCAGTTGGATTCAAATCCAGGCTCTGAGCTGGCCAATCCTGGAGTTGAGCACCATGCTTCTTCATTCACTGCTGGACAGACTTGGCTTGATGACAAGGAACATTGTCATCCTGGAAGTAAAAGCCCTTCCCTACAAGTTGCTGAGCTGAAGGGAGCATGGTCTTTTCCAGGACTTCAACATACTGCTTGGAATTCATGATTCCCTGCACGATTTGTATCAACCAATACCAGAAGTAGCAATCATCATATGCAATGGATGCTTCATAGATAGATTCATGCAATACGGCCTAAATTCTTCAGCTGGAAATCTTCTGACATACTTATTGCACTGATTCCCAGTCAAGTAGAAATTGTTCTCGTCACTGATTATGACCTTGGCCCACTCTTCATTGGTCCACTTGGCATACTTCTTGGCCCATGCACGTCAACGAGAGTAGTGAGCGTCTGTGAGCAAAGGTTTACTTCAAGCCCTGCAGCCTTTGAGCCCTCTGGCAAGCAGTCTGCGACAACTGTGCTTGTGCACATATGTTTCACCCCAAATTCTTGTGATCTGAGGTGAGGTGAGCTTCCTGTCAGCCATCAAAATGCATTGCAGAGCCCGATCTTGCCGTTTTGTTGACTTTCTTGGTCTTCCAGAGCGGAGCCTGTCATCAACTGAATCAGTTATTTGGTATTTTTCAACCACTCTACTCACTGTGGTGCAATGGCATTTCACTCTCTTGGCTATTTCTGTACAGGAGTAACTTTCTTCATGAAGCACAATGATGCAATGCCATTGTTCAGTACTGGTGAAAGCAAAGGCCTTCATCTTTGCCTGCAGCCAGAGCTAAATTAAATTTCTCGATGCTTTTCATGCCTATTTATAGTCAGAGAGTATGACAACATTGATTGGCTCATATTTAGCCTCTGTGCATTTTGATTGGTCAGCCAAAGCTTGCTGCTGATTAGCTACTTTTGATCCTAACATTCTCAAAAATGCAAGCTGTGTTTGTTTTAACACATAAACTCATTCAAAACCTTGGTTATATTAATAAAAATTATGCACCTCAATCCAACTACAGAAATTTTAATCAAAGTACTAATTTTGCATGGTGTCTATGAGTGAAAAGTTGATTAAACATGAAAATACCGCTTAACACTGAAAGCGTGAAGGACTTTTTCATACAGCTGTACATATTTCTACTTACTTTGAGGTCTTGTGCTTCTTGTTATTCTTCTCTCTCTCGCTTCTTTGGGTTCTTCTTCTTTACTCTCTGGTTCAACTTCTTTTTCTTTTCCTCTCTCCTTTAGTTGAGGTTCCTTTTCTGCCCTTACCCTTGTTTCTTGGACCCTTGCCTCTAATATTTCTCTCTCTTCTTTTTCTTCCTCTTTGCCAAAAATCTGGTTGTATAATTCTTCCGCTTGTTCAACTGTGTCTATTCTGAATCTCTTGCCTCTCCAAGTCACCAGAATGCTCTCTGGCATCAGTCATCTGAAGTTGATGTCATGTTTATTTAAGCCCATGTCCCACTGTACCAACGGATGCAAAGAGGATGTAAAATGGACAAAAAAGCTTGCCATCCTTTGGAAAACACGATGCATCTGTTGTGTACTCACTGCGTAAGTGTTTCATACGCTGTATCCATCAAACATCTGTTTACTGCTATTTCATCCGCTCAAAAAGTTTTGAGCTGCACAAAACTTTTTGAGTAGATGAACTTTCCACCACGTATGATGTACATCCGCGACACATACGGGCAACAAACGTTCTATGTCCGTTGTCATCCGTTACACATCCACTGTATCCTTTTGGCATCCTCTGGACATCCTCGCAACTCATATCCGCTGCAGCTGAAAATGGAAACAGGGAGGAAGCGAAAGGTACACGGAACATCCACACAGCGTTAGTAGCACGGAAATAGAAAGGACGTAAGTGAATGCATCTCATATATAAAGCATTAAAACGGACAAAACATTCGTATATGGGACATATCTCAGATATTTAGTATGTCTGGAGTATGCCTAGAGTATGTGGAAGGACACCTAGCGGAAAACCGATATTTCCTATAAAAAGGGGGAGGAAATCACCTGGATCTCAGTATGAGTCCAGCATACGTGGTGAACAGACCTCTTCACCCTTGCTCTTGCTCTTCCACATCATCCATTGATCTCCACCATGGATCATCACACACTCCTTATGGTAGCTGCCATCATTGAACACCAGAACCAAGCCCTGTTGAGACTGTTTCACCTTTTCTACACAAGGAGAAGAAGGAGACATCCAAGAGCTGTGTGGGTCTGACGATGGATCAGGAGAAGAGTGGAGTTTGGACTGTATGACAAGCTGATGGTGGAGCTGAGGAATGAAGACCCTCATGCATTCCAGCACTTCATGAGGATGCCACCAGCCATGTTTGGCAAAATTATGGAGTGTCTGAGACCCAGGTTGACCAAGCCGAGCACCAACTTTCATCCCAGCCTGGACCCTGGACTGAAGGTGGCACTGACTCTGTGCCACCTGGCCTCTGGAAGACCCTACAGAAACATGCAGTATGCCTGGAGGGTGCCACACAACAGCATCAGCAAAGTGGTCAGATAAGTGGTGCAGGCCATCATCGAAGAATACGTGGAGGAGCTCCTCCAGTGTCCCACCACTGAAGAAGGCTGGAGGAAAGTTGCAGAACAGTGGTATCAGAGGTGAAACTTTCCCCACACTGTTGGAACCATAGATGGGAAGCATGTGGCCTGCAAAGCTCCAGCCAACTCAGGGTCCTCTTATCACAACTACAAGGGCTTCTTCAGTATCATCCTCTTTGCCATGGTTGATGCTGACTACAAGTTCATGTACATCGATGCTTCAGGCAACAGGTCTGCTTCAGATAGCCAGGTATACAATGCCAGTGACCTCAAGGATGGGCTGGAACGCAAACTCATCATGGGTTTTCCACATCCGGACCCCCTACCCAATGACACATAAGATGTGCCCTACTTCATCATGGGTGATGACGCCTTCTCCCTCAGAACCTTCCTCATGAAGCCCTACATTTCGAGATGCCTCATCCGTGAAGAGAGGATCTTCAACTACAGGCTGTCCAGGGTAAGGCGGGTGGTGGAGAACGCCTTTGGCATCCTGGCCAACACGTTCCAGGTACTTCTCACCACCATGCAGCATCACTCAGGGACTGTGAGGAGCATCGTGGAAGCTTGCTGCATCCTGCACAATCTCATGCGCACCCACTACCCAGTCTTGCAGAACAGGCTTGTGGACCATCAACAAGGCAATGGGGACATGGAGCCTGGTGAATGGAGGCAAGGACAAAACCTGATAGATACCATGGATGTGCAAGGCCCCAACATAGCTTCACATGAAGGGAAGAAGCAGGCAACCTACTGAAACACTGGTGCAACTCCCCAGCTGGAGCAGTGGAGCGGCAAGACAGGATGGTAGATGCTTAATAGATACTTCCTTGAGCCTGTCTCATAACACTGATGAGATTGTGCCGTGTATGTTGAGTGGCCCTACAATGAATAGGGCATTAATAAAGAGCTTTGTTTATTTTGAAATGTGTTGGTCAATGAATAAAGTGTTATTGATAAAAAAAAGGGCCATATGTGTGGCAGCTGGGAGGGTGGACCATACAGTCCCACTATGCTTGCACTGGAGGTTTATCAATCCCACAGCTATCCTTACCCATCCCACAGGTATCCTTACCTATCCCACAACTATCCTTACCCATCCCACAGCTATTCTTACCCATCCCATATCTATCCTTACCTATCCCACAAGCTTAACCTTTTTTTCAAAGTTTTCACCAACACTTTATTAAGTCAATAAAATGAACCAAGTGTGTGAAGCAAAGATAACCTTTATTAACAACTGTCTTAAGTAAACTGTATGACTTTATTAAAAAAGCAAAATGAACCAAGTAAAGTGTCTTTAAGCAAAATAAGGTGAACAGGTAACAACTCAGTCTCTGGCACTATTTACAGTCACTCTGAGGCATGTCCATGGTCTCAGCTGTTGAGCAGCCAGGAACTGTGGAGGTGGCTGTGGCTGGAGTGCTGGTCTGAGGCACCATTGGGAGTACAAGATGTCCCCTGAGAGTACAACAGGGGATGGTGTGTTCAGGAAGCTCTCAGAGAGCTAACTCAGTCCCGTGAGGTTGAGAGGCCCTTCCTCAAGTACCTGGGATATCAGGCACAGTACTGAAGATAGATTTTCTGTTGAGGGGCTTGGCTGTGGGGTGGAGGAAGGAGGAGTGTAGTGAGGCTGTCTGGTCTGCAGCTGGGCGAGGTGAGGTGTCTGTGGCATGCGATGAACCTGGGCCTGGACTGGGAAGGGCTGCCTCTGCTGTGGGAAATCCTGGTACTCGTAGCCTTGGTAGGTGAGGGGCTGTTGAAAGCCGTGAAAGGGTTGTGACATCGCCTGGGATGGAGGAGCAGTCCTGAACTGGGTCGGAGCAGGTTCAGCTGAGCCTGGAGGATGGTTGGTGCAGCAGTGCTGTGATTTTCTCCTTCATCACCTGGTACTGGGCCTTGGGCAGGTCCATGAGGGTCTGGCTCACATACGTGATGAAGGGCTTGAGGTTCGAGGATGGTATATCGCTGTGGACCAGCTGAGAGAGAAGATCTGTGCTGGTCTTGATCGTGTCCCTGATCTCCAGCAGGACAGTGTGGCTCTGGCCCTCCAGTCTGCCTCTCTGCCTGCTTTCTGTGGAGGTGGAGCTGGGGGTGGGTGTTGGTTGGTCTCTGGCTGCTGCTTCTTCTTCCTCCATCTGAAATAGGGGATCCTCCACGTCCTCTGGCATGGGGAATGCAGCTGTCGGGGGGGGGTCTCTGACGTGGGGCCCTCCAAAGACACCTGCCTGGACATGGTAGCTGTCTCCTGGCTGGAAGAGGAGTGGCTCTCTGTGGGCTGTCTGAGGGAGAGTGTTGACAGAGGGGCTGCTCCTTGGTGGCGGACCTCACCCTCCAAGAAGCTGCACTTGGCCATGATGTACATCTCCCGGTCAATGAGCTTGACTGCAGCCTGGCCAAATTTCTTCAGGTGCAGCTTGCCATACCAGGTGTGCATGTGCTTCCACCATCCCAGGAGTACATCTGAAGTGTAGCCCAGGCTCTCTGCCTTGTCTCTCCACGCTGCCTGCTTCCTCTTGGTGTCACGATAGAGCCTGTGGCCCTTTCTCCACAGGAACTCATTTTCCCTCAGCCATTCCAGCACCTCCTCCTCATGGTCCTCAGAAATGGAGTACTGTTTCCTCTCTCCCTTCTCCTTGCCTTTCCTCTTCCTCCCTCTGGCAGGGGCTTCAGGGCCTTCAGCAGCAGGGCTTTGAGGGCTTTGGGGCTGGTCCACCACAGCACCAGCACCAGCAGCACCAGTAGGAGAAGCACCACCACCAGCAGCAGCAGGAGAAGCACCAGCAGGAGAAGCACAAGCAGCAGCAGCAGGAGAAGCACCAACAGCACCAGCAGGAGAAGCACCAGCAGCAGCAACACCAGCAGCACCACCACCAGTAGCAGCAGCTTCAGAGTCAGCACCAGGGGGTGGGATGGTGGTTCTGTCCTTCTTGCCAGGGCTGGCAGGAGTAGGCACAGGCTTTCTCTTCTTCCCTGACTGTCGAACCATGGTATTCTTTCAAGATGTCTCTGGCAGCAGGTCTTTCCTCTGAATGGTGACTGGTTGCGAGCTGCATCCTTTTATATCCATGGAGCTGATGCAATTCATGCTCCCCGCATGCGCAGTGAACGCTTTGCATCCGCTATGTATTCTATAGGCGTCCGTGATGCATCTGTGTCATCCGTTATGCATCCGCTCCTTCCCTTCCGCGTCCGCTTCGCTATTCTCCCCCGGAAGCCCTGGGGATGTATCATCCGCTTCCATCCGCTTCCATCTACTAGGCTTCCTACGAACATCCGCTTACCATCCTCAGTACGTACTACCCCCGTCCATTCCTTTCCGTTGTTGTCCATTCTGTTTATGCAAATTTTTGGCACTTTTGAGAGTGGATAACAACGGATGGAGCCACCCCTGAAATTTTCCTCGTCCGCTGTGTCCTTTTTGCATACGCTTTGCATCCATCGGCCAGTTTTACCTAGCCTTTAGCAATGATGTCAGAAATTAATATGTCATTCTAGTTCTATAATTCTTCTAGGTACCTGCTTTAAAACTGTCAGTTGCTTTCCTTTATATATTATCGTCTCGTCTCTTGTTCTGTTTAATATTTCATCCCTGACTGATTTTTTGACAAGCTTCACATGCAGTTCCTTTGAGAGGTTATTCCTTCTTGCATAGTTCATTTGGATTCTGTATGTTTCATCTATAGCCCATGTCACACTGGCCAACGGATGCAAAAAGGACACAGCGGACGAGCAAAATGTTCCATCCATTGTTATCCGCTCTCAAAAGGGGCAAAAATTTGCATAACCGGACCGGATAACACAGATGGGGGGAGGACGCAGGGTGGATGCAAAGCAGATGCGGAACGGAAGCCCACCAGATGGAAGCAGATGGGAGCAGATGGTGCATCCGCTGGGCTTCTGAGAGGCCTCAGCGAAGCGGACGCAGAACGGATACAGCGGATGCAGAGCGGACGCCGAATGGATGAAGCGGATGCACAGCGGATGCACAGCGGATGCACAGCGGAAGCCTGGCGTTAATTGCGCATGCGGGGAGGATGCATTGCGTCAGCCCCATGGATATAACGGAAGCAGCTCGGAAGCAGGTCGCCATTCAGAGGAAAGACCTGCTGCCGGACGGCTTGACTGCCTTGCCTGCCCTGCCTGCATGTCTGCCTGTAAGCCTTGCTGCCAGCCTCCCTGCCAGCCTTGCTGTCTGCCTCCCTGCCAGCCTTGGTTCCTGCCAGCCTCTCTGCCAGCCAGCAACACCAAACCATGCGGAAGCACAGCAAGCCTCAGCCATCTGCTGCCAGCCCTGGCAAGAGGGACAGGGCTACCATCCTGCCCCCTGGTCCTCACTCTGGTTCTGCTGGGGCTTCTGCAGCATGGGCTCGCTCTTCTGGGGCTGGCGCTTCTGCTGGTTCTGCTTCTGGAGGAGCTGATGACAAGCACTCCAGCACCAGCCACCTCCACAGCACCTGCACCCTTCACCCCTGGGACTTAGCGACCAAGAGGTGTGCCAGAGACTCATTTTTGTCTTATAGCTTGTTGTTAATAAAGTCTATTTATGATTCACACACTTGCTTCATTTCTTTTTTTTAATAAAGTCTTGGTGGAAACTTTTAGAAATGGTTTAAGCCTTTGCATGCTTGTGGGATGCGTAAGGATAGCAGTGGGATGGGCATGGATACCTTTGGGATCGGTAATACCTGTGGGATGGGTAATAGCTGTGGGATAGATAAACCTCCAGTGCAAGCATAGTGGGACTGTATGGTCCACCCTCCCAGGTGCCACACCTATGGCCCTTTATTATCAATAACAATATAATCAATCATCCACACATGTCAACATAAACACAACTCTTTATTAAATGCCCTGTTCATTGTAGGGCCACTCAACATACATGGCCCAATCTCATCAGTGTGATGAGACAGGCTGAAGGAAGCATCCATTAAGCATCTACCATCCTGTCTTGCCACTCCACTGCTCCAGCTGGGGAGTTGCACCAGTGTTTCAGGAGGTTGCGCTGCTTCTTAGCCTCACGTGAGGCTCTGTTGGGGCCTTGCACATCCACAGTGTCTATCAGGTTTTGCCCTTGCCTCCATTCCCCAGCCTCCATGTCCCCATTGTTTTGTTCACGGTCCACAAGCCTGTTCTGCAAGACTGGGTAGCGGATGCGCATGAGATTGTGCAGGATGCAGCAAGCTTCCACGATCCTCCTCATGGTCTCTGGGCTATGCTGCATGTTGGTGAGAAGTACCTGGAACCTGTTGGCCAGGATGCCAAAGGCGTTCTCCACCACCCGTCTTGCCCTGAACAGCCTGTAGTTGAAGATCCTTTCTTCACGGGTGAGGTATTTGGAGGTGTAGGGCTTCATGAGGTAGGTTTTGAGGGAGAAGGCGTCATCCCCCACGATGAAGTAGGGCACATTGTCCTACAGTGTCATTGGGCAGCGGGTCTGGATCTGGGAAGCCCACCATCAGGTTGCTTTCCAGCCCCTCCTTGAGGTGACTGGCGTTGTATACCTGGGCATCTGAAGATGAGCCGTTGCCTGAAGCATCGATGTTCATGAACTTGTAGTCAGCATTGACCATGGCAAAGAGGATGATGCTGAAGAAGCCCTTGTAGTTGTGACAAGTGGACCCCGACTTGGCTGGCGCTTTGCAGGCCACGTGGTTGCCATCTATGGCTCCAACGGTGTGGGGGAAGTTCCACTTCTGATACCACTGCTCTGCAACTTCCTTCCAGCCTTCTTCAGTGGAGGGGCACTGGAGGAGCTCCTCCATGTACTCTTCAATGATGGCCTGCACCATGTCTCTGACCACAAAGCTGATGGTGCTGGGTGGCACCCTCCAGCCATACTGCATGCTCCTGTAGGTGGTCCCTGAGGCCAGGTGGCACAGAGTGAGTGCCACCTTGAGCCCAGGTTCCAGGCTGGGCGGGAAGTTGGTGTTTGTCTTGGTCAACCTGGGTGTCAGCCGCTCCACAACTTCGTCAAACATGGCTGGAGGCATCCTCATGAAGTTCTGGAACGCCTGAGTGTCTTCGCTCCTGAGCTCCACCATCAGCTTGTTGTACAGTCCGTCCTCTGCTCTTCTGGCGAACCATCTTTGGACCCATACTTTTTTTGGGTGCCTCCTTTTCTTCCCGTAGTAGAGTTCACAGAGCCTGTAGGTGGTTTCGCACTGTTGCAGAAGGATGGTGGCTGCTGAAAGGACTTTGTCACAATCCACGGTGGACATGACTGGATGCTATGGAAGAGGAAGAGTCAGATGAAGGCTGCAGAGGTCTGCACCGCTGGGCTGCTGTTCTGAAAGTAAGATCCAGATGTGTTGCTCCCCCTTTTTATAGGCAGTATAGGTTTTCCGCTAGGCATCCTCTAGGCATCCTCTAGACATCCTTAATATCCGAGATAGGTCCCCTCTGCGAACGTTTTTTCCGTTTTAAATGCTGTTTCCATTCTGCATCCGCTAGGCATCCGTTCTGCACCCGTTCCGCGTCCGTTCCGCTTCCTCCCCGCGTCCGGGCGGATGCGAATTGCGCGGATGTGGAACGGATGCCTAGTGGATATAGCGGATGCATAACAGATGCGTAATGGATGCGTAGCGGATGCGTAGCGGATGCAGAACGGACGAACTGGATACATTTTCCGCGCAAAATTTTAGGCAGCCCAAAACTTTTGGAGCGAATGAAACGTCCATAAACGGATGCTGGACGGATAAAGAGGAAGCAAAACGGAGGCAGTGAGTACAGAACGGATACATCGCGTTAACCAACGGATGGCAAGCTTTTTTGTCCGTTTTACATCCTCTTTGCATCCGTTGGTTCAGGGCTTATCTCATTGGACATCTCATCTTTTTCTATACCCAATGCTTTTGCCATCAAATTTGCCATCAGATCTGGTAGGTCCTTTCCCTTTTCTTCTTTCATATTTTGAAATTGCAAGAAATGTGCCGCTTTCTCTGATTCCAACATGGGTATCATCAGTTCCAGTTCTTATTTCTCTGCATCAGTTTCACACTCAGCTTATCCACTCTTTTCTCTTCCTTCATCATTCTGTCTTCTGTCTCTTGCAACTTCTATTCATTTTTGAAAATATGTTCTTGAAAGTTTTCAATTTTTTTATCCATCTTTATTTTTTCTTTTAGTTCCCAGTTGTCATTCCTTACTTCTCTTGTTTCCTTTTTCCAACTCATCGTGATTTCTAACCATTGTTTCCTGCATTGATTGCAGCATGGCCTGAAGGTCTTTAAATGAGTTGGACCTCTCTCTGTGTAACATATCCTCAATTGATCTTTGATTTGTGAGGGTAGATGTTGTGGAAAAAGTCTGGGATGGTGGCTTCTTCCCTCTCCCTATCCTGGTCAGAACTCAGCTGTGCCTCCGTGGAGCTCTCTGCTCACACAGCCATTTGCGCTGACAGCTAGCCCTGTCTTCCCAATTGTAACGTATGTTTTCAATGGTGAGTATAAAATTAATATTGTGATTTATCAGTTATAATTTATAGCTTGATATTTAATAATTACCATAGTGTGACATCTTAAATGTATGGGTTAGTTTTGATGATTTATAATATCAACATTAGAAGTATTTAAATCTAAAATAGGAAGAATTTCATTGATTGGTAAATTGAAAGTACTTGCTTTTACTTCTTTACAAATAAATTGAATGGAAACTCTGTTACTGATAATTTCAAACAAACTTAATATTGCAGTAACAACAAAATAAAACTTGAATATGTCAGTTTTCCAGATGGAAGTAGAGGTAATAAAAATGATACATAATTTCACAACTTGAATTTGGTACAATTTGAAAGGGAAAGATAAATAAATAAATAAATAAATAAATAGAAAGAAAGGAGAAAATTTAATTAAAGTTATTCTCACTATTGATATGCAAACCATAGTCACTTATAGAAAATATACAGTGCTCAAAAAAAGAGTTTATATTCCACATTCAAATATGTTTTAAAGTTATAAATCTGAAGCATATAAATTTAATAAATACATATATATCTGTATTTTAATTACAGTTTTGCAAAACGACATTCCTCAGTTAAATAGCTATATATTACATTGTGATAAAGTGTACTGTAGTTGTTAAACTTAGGGTTCCACCTGTACCTATGGAAGCTCATTTTAATCCTATGTTTGTCTTTCATAGGATTGTTCTGGGGAAAATATATATAAGCTCATACCAATTCCCCCCCCCCCCCCAAAGTACACCAAATGTTAATACAATTATTCAAATCACTTTTTTAAGTTTGTGTTTTTATGGAGAAATTTTGTTTTTGCAAATAGTAATAGCTATATATACCACTTTATAATGTTTTACAACCCTATCTAAGTGGTTTACAGAGTCAGCATATTGCCCCCAACAATCTAGATCCCCATTTTACCCACCTTGGAAGGATGGAAAGCTGAGTCAACCTTAAGCCTGATGGGATTTGAACAGCCAATAGTCAGCAGAAGTGCCCTGCAGTTCAGCACTCTAGGTGCAGCACCTCACTGCACCACCGAGGCTAAATGAGGAAAATTATCTCTAAAAGTCTTTAGTTTCAGTTTTTTAAATGCATAGTTAATCATCTTATCTTAATTCATATCTGATTTTCAGAGTTTTAACAAAATAAAGCCTGAGTGAATACTCCCTTTGAAAACGCAGTAAATTTAGGATTCCTGGGACATCGTTTAAAAGGAATATTATATAATAGCAGCTGCTCTATAACATGTTTTATTTATATAATACCATGATCCCAAATTGTTAAAAAATTAAATGGGTAGTTATGTAAAATACACAGCTAATAACAAAAGTAATGAAGCCTGTATGAAAGGAAAGTGAGAGTCTGGCATAAACAGATTTTGTTGAGAAAACAAGGAGATGTACAGCACTGCTTGCAAAATATTGGTTAAAAATGTATATAAAAACTATCATCATATAAATGAAATTTTTGAAATGATTTGCCACAAGGCTCTGTATTTTATTTTTACAGTACTTTTTAAAATTTTGATTGCTTCTTCCTGGACATAATATAATTTTTTTCTTTTACTTGCATGATAGCTATATTTTGTGTGTTATCTGAATTAGATAATACATTATGGTGCATGCATTTAATCCTCAGCAAATAAATTGCAGGTTAATTGTTTGATTAATAGATACATTTGTTTTTATTTTATAGTATTTGTGAGGTGGAAGCAGATAAAAAAAACCACCAAAAGATTTGTTGATCCAAGGAAAACAAGGTTTTATTCACGTGTCTGCAGAGATGGGTTCCCTCAGGCATTGAAGGATCAGAGCAAAATTCAGGCAGCATTTTTATACCCTAACTGTCCGCCCCCTCGTACGAGGGCTTGGCTCACATTCTTTCTGTTTTCAAATTGACACATATATTTTGAAGGTTTATGCTGGCTCCCTATCTAGCAAAAGCAGTTACACGGTTTCTGACACCTCAGCACTTTATTACAATTCCTCATTGTTCTAGCCTCATCTTGTTTTTTTTCCTCTTGTGCACAAACTGGAACACTTTCTTATTTAGCAGAGCTACTGAGTTTGAGACACACTTCCTTATTTAATTCAATGGGCCATCCAACATGACTTCGGTTCTGCTCACATATTTATGAATCCATTATATATGTATGTATTGGTATATAGATAGGCTTTGCTTAACAACCATTTATTCACTAACTGTTCAGAATGGTGCTGAAACCAGCGCCTGAACTTATAGTTGTTACAGTCACACCCAATTTTCACTTACGACAAATTGCCAAGTGCTCTGCAATTATCTGATCATCATATACAATCTTCCCTACTGACTTCCCCAGAAAAAAGTCAATAGGAAGCCGGCAGGGAAGATTGCAAGCAATTACCACCTGGCTAACTCCTGGGCTCACTGAAAAAAGTCCATTCCTTTTTCAGCCAGCTTCTCTGAGAACAAAAATGCTGCTTGCCAGATATAGATTGGAGTAGAGGCAGTGGTGGTGAATCTATGGCACGCATGCCAGAGGTGGCTCTCAGAGCCCTCTTTATGCACTGTTGCTTCAGTACAGAGTTTGCCAATTGGGGCAGCCCCAGTGGGATCAGGCATCTAGTGGGGCAGCCTAGGGGGCGGGGTCCTCTCTTTGGCAGAAAGTGGGGGGGAAAGAAGAGCCTGATGGAGATGGAGCTGCAGAAGTGGAGACAGATTCCAATCCCCTTCTTGAGCCCTTTACCCCTGGAGAAAAGAAACAAGGAACAACTAACATGAAACACTTGGTTAGAAAGAACTGGAGCCTTTCTCTGCAGCAGACAGTGGCACCAAGGTTGCAGGCCCATTAGGCAGTGCCATAGACAGCCCTTGCTTAGCCAGATCCTGAATTAACTGTCTTAATTTGGCTACTGTGGTAAAGTCACCTCCTGGAATCTTGATTTAATTTATAAATACATACAACTATAAGCAAATCAGTTATGCAAACTACACCTAGATTGTTTTTACTGCCTTTCTTTTGCCCAGGTATTTTTCAGGATTTACAATACATGCTGTTTTGTTCGGAAAACACACAAGGTAGACCGGGTTCCAACAACAAATACTTTATTCTTCAACTAGTTAGTAAATAGGAACACTTGGCTGAAGCTGAGGCCAGCCTTTTATACAGGCTGGCTTGTCTGCTTGCAGCCAATGGCAGTTGTTAAATTTGCCGCCTTTTAGCAGCTCTTTGGATTGGTTCCTAGTGAACCAATCCAATGCTTATTTATTTGACCAATCAGGTTTGCAGATTTGGAGTCACCCACTTTACATATAGAACACCCCTCCCCCCTTAGTTCAGTCCTACGTGGTGACGTAGTCTTGCAGGTAGGCGGGGCTTTTCCAGACTCGACTTGACTTGCGCGGTTCATTCTTAGTGCAGACTTCGACCGGTTCGGATGGGGCTGCTGTGTCGTCCGTTCTTCTCCTTGGAACCGTCTGGAAGGGTGAGTCAGCCATTTTACCGCCGCCTGAGTTTCTTAGGCTGGCGGTTTTGCCGCTCTCTCCCGTTTCCTCCGGGCAGGTCGAGCTGGCCTGGCTGGCCCCTTCCGATTGGCTCTTCACGCAAGTCTCTCCAAACAGTGAGTCTTTTATTTGCTCTTTTTGTTCATATGTTTCATTGGGTTTGGTTTTTAACAGTTCTTTATTTATTTCTCGCCTTTTCCCCCCCACCTTGGTTTGCAATTCACCGGTTTTTTCGGTGAAGGTTTGTAAGTCTGTGGTTCTCTCTATAATTCGGGAACGAAGCTGGTCTATGTGCCGCTTCCATTCCCTGCCATCCTCTATTTTTAATCGGTAGGATTTGGGGCCTGTGATTTGGGTAATCTGTCCTGGTAGCCATACCGAGTCCCCGGTGAAGTTTTTAGCGAATACCAAATCGCCTATTTCTAATTTTCTAAACCGTGTAGAGGAGTCAGGGGGGTTTTCTGGGGTAAAATTTGGGTGTAACCTATCAAGGTGAGATCTTAACTTTCACCCCATAAGTAGTTCTGCTGGGGACTTGTTGGTTATGGTACTGGGCGTTATGTGCTGGAGTGTGAGCAAATGGTTTACTTTCTGTTGGACATCTCCAGCGTCCATTCTTTCTAAACCTTCTATAGTAAACCGGACCATTCTCTCAGCCCTGCCGTTCGCAGCCGGGTGAGCCGGCGCAGTTAGGGCATGTCTTATACCTAGGGAGGCTAGGTATTGCTCAAATTGTATGCTGGTTAGCTGTGGCCCATTATCTGAGACAAGAACGTCCGGTATGCCATGGGTGGCAAAAAGGTTGTCCAGCTTTTTAATTACAGTTTCTGTTGTCATTGATGGCATAACTTTTATTTCAAGCCAATTCGAATAGGCATCAACGACAATCAGAAAGGTATGCCCCTTGGTAGGACCCGCGAAATCAATGTGTATTCTTGACCAAGGTCCCCGAGGGGTTTCCCAGTCCTTAACGGGTGCTTTTGGTGGGGACGGTCTAATTGCCTGGCATTTGTTGCATGAGCTTACCCAATACTCTATGTCCTTATCAATACCCGGCCACCAAACATAACTTCTAGCAAGGCTTTTCATCTTAACTATTCCCGGGTGCCCTTCATGTAACAACCTAAGTACCCTGGGTTGTAATTTGGCAGGGATTACCACCCGATCACCCCACAACAAACACCCCTTTTGGATCGAAAGTTCAGTCTGTCTGGACCGGAAAGGTTTAAAGTTTTCAGTTTTTTGATTCTCCGGCCAGCCTTTACCTACCCAGCTAAGAACATGGGCAGTCAATGAGTCTTTCGCGGTGGCTCTGGCGACATCATAAGCTGATATGGGTAGATCGGGGCAAGTCTCGATTTGTAGCGTTGTCATCACTGGTGCCGGGTCTTCGTTGGTTGCTGGTAAGGGTGCTCTGCTCAGAGCGTCCCCATGGGAAATTTGTTTCCCTGGCCGATGTGTCAGAGTGTAGGAATAAGCTGCTAGGAACTCTGACCATCTAGTCATTCTTGGGGACAGTATATTAGGTGTTGGCTTGTTTCCCGCCAAAATCCCCATTAGCGGTTTGTGGTCTGTTATGATTTGAAAAGTCCGCCCATATAAGTATTCGTGGAAGCATTTTACTCCAGCGACAATTGCTAGAGCTTCCCTGTCCAATTGGCTGTAATTCCGCTCGGTTTTTGATAGAGTCCTAGAGTAATATGCGACGGGTGCTTCTCTGCCATCAGGTAGTTGGTGGCTCAGGATGGCACCTACTCCGTATGGTGAGGCGTCGCAGGTCACTCTTAATGGCAGTGTGTTGCTAAATTGGATGAGAACGTTTGTTGATGTTAGCAAGCTTTTAATATTTTGGAAGGCTTTTTTTTCTTTGTAACCCCAAGTCCAAGTTGCCTTCTTGTCTAGCAGACGGTGTAATGGTTCTGCTATAGTGGCCTTGTTTGGCAGGAACACATTATAAAAATTAATTAGTCCTAAAAATGCTTGTAGTTCGGTTTTATTTCTTGGTTCAGGAGCGTCTTTGATTGCTTTAACTTTTTTGTCTGTAGGGTGGATACCCTCTCCGTCTATTGAGTAGCCCAGGAATTCGACGCTATTCTTAATTAAACAGCACTTTTCTCTTTTTATCTTGAGGCCAGATTCCCTAAACTTAGTTAATACTTCTTTGAGTCTTTTCCTTAATTGAGTTTCATCTCTGGCCAAGATTAGGACGTCGTCAAAATAGGGAACGACTCCTTGTATGCCATTTAGAAGGCGTTCCATCAGACTCTGGAAAACGCCAGGGGCCACGCTTACTCCAAATTGGAGCCGGTGACATTTGAATGCGCCCTTATGGGTGACTATAGTCTGTGCTTCTGCTGTTTCTGGGTCCACTGAGAGTTGTTGATAGGCTTGTGCCAAGTCGAGTTTGGCGAAAACTTTGCCTTTTCCCAGGGAATGAAGCAAATGCTGGACTACTGGCACCGGGTATGCGCTTGGTTGTAATGCGTGGTTCAGGGTAGCCTTATAGTCACCACAGATTCTAATGGACCCGTCAGGTTTTATTGGTGTGACAATAGGCGTTTCCCACTTGGCATGGTCCACAGGTTCTAACACCCCTTGGGCTATTAATTTGTCCAGCTGTTCCTCTATTTTTGCCTTTAGTGCAAAAGGAATTCGCCTGGCTTTTATTCTTCGTGGGGCTATTTGGGGGTTTAGATTGAAAGAAATGGGATTTCCCCAATACTTGCCAAGTGAGCCGTCAAAAACGTCCTGGAATTCTCGGATGAGGTCGTCTTCCCAGCTGGTTGTAGTCACTCGATCGACCCCGGTCATCCCGATGCCCAATGGCGCGAACCATTCGATGCCCAGGAGGCTTGGTCTGTCTTGGTCGACTATGGTCAGCGGAAGCACCTTGACGTGATGTTTGTAGGCGACTCGGAATTGTCCCATGCCTACCACAGGGATTTGGTTTCCCTGATAGTCCTTGAGAGTTAGGTGCTGCTTCTTCAATTCTTTGGGTTTGATACCTGAGACTAGCTGTTTTATTGTGTCCCACGATACCATGGAGAGGAAGGACCCCGAGTCCACTTCCACCTTGCAGTGTTTTCCTTCGATTTTCACGATGACTTTAATTTTTTTCCCACTTTCCATCTGAGCGCTCTGTATAATGACAGTTTGGTGTGTATTGGCTCGCTTCTCTTGTTGCCACTTTCTCTCAGCTCGTTTAGGCTCAGCTCGTGTTGGGAAATTTCTGCGTCTCGTCGGGCTGTAGTATTTTTTGTTCCTGCAGACTTTCTCGATGTGCCCTCGTTTCTTGCAATGCCGGCAGATGGCATCGAGAAATCTGCATTTGGCTCAGGGATGGTTTCCTCCACAGCCAGTGCATTCCCGCCAATTTCTTCTTTCACGCTCTTTTCTGTTCGTGAGCAAACGGTGGACCTCGTCGTCTTCTTCGCTCGATTCAACTGTTTCGCCCGACTCTTCGTAGTGGGTTGTGGTGGCAGGCTGCTTTCTGTCTTTGGTTGGTGTTTCTTCGCTGTGTGTGTTCATCTTTTTAATGGCTACGGCAGATTTTTTCGCGGCTTCAGCGGCTGTGGCTTCCGCGATGGCTTCGGTAACGGTGATGTTGGGCTTGTTGAGTAGTTTACTCTGTGTGGTCGAGTCTCTCAGGCCCAACACCACGCGATCCCTCATTGCTTCGTCAATGTTCAAAAATTCACACTCACCCCCTAATTGTCTGAGGGCAGCGATGAAATCGGCGACGGTCTCTCCCTCTCTCTGGTCTCTGCGGTAAAATTCGTGTCGCTTTATTAAGTTGGACACCATCGGAGCGTAGTGTGCTTTGAGGAGTCTTTGCAAATCTGTCCACGTTAGTTGTTTAACGTCCCGGGGCTTCGCAAGGGCCTTTGCCATCTTGAAAACTGTGGGCCCGCAGTGCGTCAGGAATACAGCTCTCTTGCGTTGCTCTGAAATGTCTTCCATTTCATTGCTCTCCAAATACATTTGGAAGCGATCAGCATAGGAATCCCAATCCTCTTCGTTGGGATTGAAGGGTGCGGGCGGTGCGTTGTTTCCAGACATCTTGGTTGTCATCTGGACTTCTTATCACCGCGTGCAGGTTTTTCCGTTCAGGACGATCCCACCCTCGTCGCCAGTGTTTTGTTCGGAAAACACACGAGGTAGACCAGGTTCCAACAACAAATACTTTATTCTTCAACTAGTTAGTAAATAGGAACACTTGGCTGAAGCCGAGGCCAGCCTTTTATACAGGCTGGCTTGCCTGCTTGCAGCCAATGGCAGTTGTTAAATTTGCCGCCTTTTAGCAGCTCTTTGGATTGGTTCCTAGTGAACCAATCCAATGCTTATTTATTTGACCAATCAGGTTTGCAGATTTGGAGTCACCCACTTTAGATATAGAACACATGCATTCAATGTCTGTAGTCCAGAGCATAAATACATGTGTGTTTAACAGAGTTGAAAGGGACTTTGGAGATTTTCTAGTCCAGCCCCCTGCTCAGGCAGGAAAATTGAGGATGGCAAACTCTGAGTAGAGATCTTGGGAAAGGTGTCAGAAAAACAAAATAACACTTAGAAGGGACCTTGGGGAGAACCCTATACCATTTCAGAGAAATGGCTGCCCAGTCTTTTCTTAAAAACTTCCAGTGATTGAGCACCCAGAATTTCTGGAGACAAGTAGGTCTACTGGTTCTCCTTAGTTTTAGGTTGCTTCTGTTTGTTCAGTTTCCATACATTGCTTCTTGTTTGTCTTCTGGTGCTTTGGAAAATACACTGCCCTCCCCGTCTTTGTATACGTTGAAGCTGGGTGTGACAAGGCATGGCTGGGAGGGGAAGGGCCAGGCAAGGCACCCCTTGACATGAGTGACATTGAATTGACCACGCCCACACAGTCACATGGCCACCAAGCATGCCCACCCAGACACATGACTCACCCAACCATACTCACCCAATCATATGACCAAGCCATGCCCACCAAGCAAGCCACACCCACAGAACCAGTAATAAAAAAATTTGAATCCCACCACTGCTACCAATAATTGAAGTTTCTCCCATGTTTCCAAATCTTTCTTTCTTTGTTGCATTGGCTTATTATAGTTATCCTCCTTTATTAATGAGCATCTTGCTATCAGACATATTCCGAAATATTTAACTTTTTTTGTGATTTGCAATTCAGTTTTCTCTTCCAATTCTCTTTTCTGATTATCTCTGAGATTTTTAACTAATATCTTTGGTGATATCTTCAATGAATATCTTATCTTTGTTAATTTTGAGGCCTGCTACTTTGCTAGATTCTTCTATTTCTTTTAATAGTATCATTACCAAATCAATCGGGTCTTCTATAAAGAATACCAAGTCATCTGTGAATGCCTGCATTTTATATTCTTCATTTTTATCTTGATTCCTGTTTTTTTGTCTAATCTGTACTAATAAGACTTCTATTGAAAGGATAAAAATTAGAGGTGACAATGGACATCCCTATTTTATTCCCTTAGTTATGTTGAACCTTTCTGTAAAATCACCATTTATTATCATACTAGCCTTCTGTGTGGAATATATTGCTGCTATCATTCTTTCAAAATTTGGCCCAAAATTAATGTCTTTTGTTTATTGAATAAAGAAGTTCCAATTCAAATTATCAAAGGCTTTTTGCGCATCTAAGAAATTCAGTGCCCCTTGTTTCTCTGGGTGTGCTTCATAGTATTCTAGTACATTTGTTACTATCATAGTATTATTTCTAATTTGCTTTTCAGTAGAAATCCATTTTGGTCTATATGTATTATTTTGTTTCATAGTTTTTTCATTCTTTCTGACACTGTTGTCATAAATATTTTATAGTCGGCATCTCGTAACGAAATAGGACTGTAATTTTGGATTTGTTGGTGGTCAGTACCTTCTTTGCATATTAGTGTAATTTAAGCCTCAGCCCACTGTTTCAGCAGTTTTGTTTCTAGCAATACCTCATTATATACTTCCAACATCGAAGGTTCCATTATTTCATACATGGTCTTATAAAATTCCTTGGGGTTTTATTACTTTTCTGCTTGTACACTGCTTTTTTCAATCCTGTGTAGGTTATTTCTTGTTCAAGATTTCTCTCTTATGTTACTGAAGGTAAACCTTTCTCTTTTAGATTTTGATAAATCTTCTTCTATTTTATCCTGTCTATACAAGTCTTCAATCCAAAGCCTCTTCTGCTTCACAGCCGAGTTTCAGCTGTCAAACCTATAATTAACTTTGGGGCTTAGCGGCTTGTGTTTTAAAGGCTCAGGCTGCTGCAAAGACTCAGCCTGCATTAGCAGCCTTTGTTTTTGGACTGCCTGTTTGAGAATAAGGGTGAGTGTGTGTGCTGGCTATCCCAGTCCATTAGTCCTGCCACCACAGCTTAATTGTTCGCAGCAGCAGCAGTCAGTAAGCAGAGCATGGTTGCATCGCCCTGCTGAAATAAGGCTGTTAAGATGGCTGAACATCTCCTGACAGCAGACAGTATGGTAGACCAGGGAGCTTCTACTTTGGCTCAGCCTAGGAAGACCAGCTCCAGAAGATCTAGGTCAGCTAGCCAAGTTGCTGCTGAAAAGAACAAAGTGAAGGCCATCTACTCCAGGAAGCCTTCAAGGGCTAAGGGAAAGATGCCAACAGGAGACAGAAGGCTCTGGAGAAGCAAATCTCCAGAGTTGAGAAGAGAGCTTAGCAGTAAAATATTTCCCTCCCTCCTCAGACAGCAACTGCCATCTCCCACCCTCAACAATCCAATGTTGCAATTCCAATGAACTGGTCACCAGCGGGTGAGAATGATCAGTTAGAATTCCCTATTCCAGTCATTCAGGCAACAGCTCAGAAGATACCCTCCATCTATAACTTCTGAACCTCCCCAACAGCTGTCCCATCACTTCCAGCTTCCTGTGGGAGGAGGGCAGGAGCAAAGGTCGGTATCTCCCTCCCAGTCCAGTAGAAGTAGAGCATCTGTAATAGAGGATGAGGACCAGAGGGGGTTCTCAGATGATTACCAGGACCTCCCTGATCCCCCACCATTCACTGGACTTTTCTGTCCAGAGTTATTTAAATCTCTTCTTCACAAAGCCAGGGCTGTGGTCCAAATAGGAACCACACCCATTGCACCAGTGCACCCATTGCACCAGTGGAGCCCTAACAATGTGGTGTTCTCTGAACCCAACATAATGCAGGAGGACATCCCCTGTCTCAAACTTTTCTTGGATGAGGCAGTAGAGCCAGCCTAGCTCCTTTCCTAACCCAGGAGGGAATGACAAGGTGATTTTTCAACATGGCTCCTCTTTACCTGATGTCCTAAAGCTGCCCTGGTTTCTCTGGTCTTCTTCTCAGCAATATCTGTGGGCATTGCTGAAGCCCTGGAGGTAGAAGATAAGGCAGAAATTTAATTCCCCTCTTGCTAGTGCCTGGGCAGTAAAGGCGGCTACATCCACCTCCTTTTTTTGCTAGTTGCAAGCAAGAGTCCCTCCAGAGGAGACCTGAATACATCAAGATATCAACAAGTTGGTGGCAGCTGCTGAATTTTTGGCCAACTCCTCCCTACATACTGCCCAGTTCTCCTCCAACATCACCTCACACCATTTATTATGGTTTTGCCAATGGCAGGCAGATGCCAAAACTAAGTGGAGATTAGCTCCAGCCCCATATAGGGGTTCCTCATTGTTTGGGGAAGCTCTGAATCTCTTCCTCACCCAAAATAAGGACAAATGCAAAGTCCTGGCTTTGGTCACCAGAAGGGCTGACAGATGGGCAGTACTATATGTCATTTCTCCTTTCGCCCAACGGACATCAACAATGACCAATCACAATTCCAGTGACCTTTCCCCTTTAGATCTGACCATCAACAGGACAGATTGGGGTTTAGGGACAGGTACAGGCAACAACCCAAGTCCAAGCAGCCCTTTCATGGCGCAGGGGGTCGCCCCTTTCACCATTTCCAAGTGACTACCAGGACCCTTCTCCCATTGGAGGGCACCTAGCCCTATTTACATGCCAATGGGAAAAGACCACCACTGACTTGTGGGTTCTCAACACATTAAGATTTGGCCACATCCTAGAATTTCTCTCCATGCCTTTATCCATCGCTCCATCTCCAAGAACTCCACCAAGAGGAATCTGATGAACATGGCAATTCAACACCTATTGGACATCCAGGCCATCCAGACCTTTGGCAGGAGGGTGCTTCAGTGAGTTCATGTTGACAGGGGGACTCAAGACCAGACCAATTCCCACCCATAGGGATAGCCAGGCTTTGGTATGTCCCATGTGTGGATTCTCCAATTGACGTGTTGGAGAAAGAGCATTGTCTTATCTAAAGGCTTATTCTTAGCACGGTGATGGAAAATCCACTTCCCCTTGGAGGCAATCAGGTCCCTCATCCAGGACAGAAAGAGCCAATGCCACCAAAGAGTCCTTCGGATACCTGCGCCTTTGTTATGAACAGGAAAGTGACAGTTGACAGAGGGGCATGGTGAAAAAATGAAGGATTCAGTCTCTGGGCAGAAAGACATGTATCTACCCCATGTGTGGATTCTCCATCGTCGTGCTGAGAAGAAGTGTTCAGGTAAGACAATGCTCCTTTTAGATCTTCCTGTAATGAAATGTTTTTTTTCCATTTTTCTTTATTTGGGCTATATACACTATTGTTATTCCACATAGGTATGCTTTAGTGGTGTCTCATAAATTTTGTAGTGTTGTATATTGATTCTTATTCTCTTTGAGAAATATTTCCATTTCTTTTTTAATTGGTTGGGTATTCTCTTTTTCTTTCAAAATTATGTGTATTCAGTGTCCATCTTCTATTTTTTTTTCTTTTGGCCTTTCCAAATTATTTTCAGAAGGTTGTGGTTTGCCCAAGTATTAGATATAATCTCTATTGAGTCTATACTATTTCCTATTTCTCTGTTCATCCAAACCTTATCAATCCTAGATTTATGGGGGTTAGAATAGAAAGTGTATTTATTTTCTTTCAAATTTAGCTCTCTCCAACTGTCCCTCAGATTTAATTCATGAGTCATCTCAAAAAATGGTTTTGGCAAAATTTTCCTCTTATTTTTTTATTGTTTATATCGTCTTTATTGATGTCTATCATTGCATTAAAGTTCTCCAGTAAGCAGATGTTCTCCTGTACTGTTTCTATTATTTTTTTCATGTAATTTGCTATAAAATTTCTTTTGGTTGTCATTTGGGGCATAAATTACTACCAATAATACTTGCTTTTGTTGTATTTTAATTTCAATCATTATTATTCTTCCATTATCATCCAAGTAGATTTGTTTTGCTTTTAGCCTTTCTTTGATATACACTGCTATTTCTTTTCTGGTCAGCCAATGAGATGTAAAGTTTCTCTAATTTTACTTGTTCTAAATAATTCTTGTGCTGTTTCTTAATATGTACTTCTTGAAGACATATTATATCCGCCTTTTGTTTCTGTAAATTTGTAGATATTTGTTTCCTTTTTATAGGGAATTCAGTCCATTGATATTTGATATTGATATTAGCTTAAACTCTTCTTCCATTTTATTGTCTATATGTCTGTCTCTGTCTTCTATTTGTCCTATTATCTCTCTGTGCTCTTGTTCTTATTCCCTTTCTTTCACCTCTTGGCTTCACTCTTCACTCTTTATCTCCATATGGTCATTGATGGTTGATTTTCCTCTGAATACCAGGCCTTCAGGAATTCTTTGGCATTTTAGACTTGAATTGATCTAGGATTTCACAGTTTCTCAATGAATCTGTCCATGTGTTGTGAACTATGGTTGAATCTGTCCATGTGTTTATTTATTAAACTGTCTAGCTCAAGGATTGGCAAACTATAGGCCTCATGTGTTCCCCAACAATTACTTTGCACCACCAGACTATTTCCAGAAAACATTTACCAAAATTAAGTGGATGACATAATTTTTGCTAAAATAATTAAAATATGTACATAAAGCTATGGCAAGTACCAATAATAGTTATGGCAAGTTATGGCAATAGCTATGGTAAGTACCAGTATGCCAAGTAATGTGCCAGTTTTGCCAATTAACCCTTCAGATAGATTAAAGTTTTGATTTTTTTTCTCTTTTATTCATATGGTCACATTATGCGCCATGAATCCTGCCATTCAAATACATGAAAACAAATGACACACAAAATAGCTTCCCAATCTTGGGTCAGGTACTTAAAAAAATTAAATGTTTGGGGAATACAAAATTATTTTTTTTTCAGTGTGTTTTCAAGTCATAGGCAGACTGATAAAGAGTTTTCTTGTGTCATTTGAAGATAAAATTAAACAATCCCTTTGTGTTTCTCAATTAATTCATCCCAAAGCATCTTTTAAAGTTCATTAGTTAGGAGTACTCTGGTGGACTGATTATAATTTAAATTTGCATCCAGTTTATCTGTTCTTCTCCTTCTCTCAAATTGTAGGGGGAAATTTGCTGTAGTAAAGAAATGTATAAACAGACAGACAGAAAAAGAGTTTGCAGCAAAGTTCATGAGGAAAAGAAGAAAAGGCCAAGACTGTCGAATGGACATAATTCATGAGATTGCAGTCCTGGAATTGGCACAATGCAATCAATGGGTTATTAATTTGCATGAAGTATATGAGACACCAACAGAAATTATTTTGGTTTTGGAATAGTAAGTAATATATTTTTTTGTCTTAGTGTAGCATGTTTGAGCTTTTAATATTTGCTTGATAAAATAAATAACTTCAGTTTCCTCTCATACATTCCAAATCATACACGGTTAAAGCAGTTAGTATCAGTCCAGGGATAATCCAAAAACGAAATCAAGTATCATAAACAGAGTTCAGTAAATGGAGTTTGCTAACAGTTGCAAGACTCACAGCAATCCAAGCAGAACTATGATCAGGCAAAAAGGCAATACAGGAAATGCAAGAAGAAAAACAGGTTTCTGGCTCCATCTTATATCCATTGGAGGAACCTCAGCTAATCACACTTACAGCATTCTCTTAAAGATACAGTATTAAATTACTATCCTGTTTTATATATTTCTAATCCAACTGTTAGGTGACTATCATTCCTAACAGTGTGTGTGTGTGTGTGTGTGTGTGTGTGTGCTCAAGAATGCAACTTCCCATCTTCCTCATGATAAAAACAAAACATCATGGCAAATAATAACAATTTCACAATCTCTTCACTTTTTCTTAAAAAACATAACTTTTCATCTTACAATGTATCTGTTAACAATAAGCAAATCATTAAATAAATCTTTTCCAATCCAATTATCAGCAAAAAGCTTAGAACTCTGAACTATTAACTGATCGGTTGTTTTTAATATAAAGGAAGAGTTTCCTTTTTTTCCTCTTCTTTGTGTGTTCTATATACTGTTTAATTTACCTCATGATGTTCCGGTGTTCCCTATATATAAAAAACAAAACCCAACTACAATACAGGTAATAATAATAGCACTTGTATACCCCTTCACAGTGCTTTTACAGCCATCTCAAAGTGGTTTACTGTGTCAGCATATTGCCCTCCAACAATCTGGGTACTCATTTTACTGACTTATGACATAATTGGGGCTTAAATTTTGGTTGTTAAACAGCGCAATCATTAAGTTAGTCATCACATGACTAGACCCAATTGTACAACCATTTTTATTATGGTCATTAAGTAAATCATACAGTCATTAAGTGAATCTTTTCCATACATTACTTTTGCTTATTAGAAGCCAAGTCTGGAAAGGTCACTAAGACTGTTCACGTGATTCTGGGATACTGCAACTGTCATAATTGCAAGCTAGTTGCCGAGCACCCAAACTGTTATATGACCTCAGAATGGTGCAACAGCTACAACTTTGAGGATGGATTGCAAGTCACTTTTACTGAGGCTATCTTTACTTCTAATCATTGTTAAACAGATTAGGAACACAAGTTAAAATAAGGAAGAAAATAGTAAGTGAACACTTGCCTACCCTAGATGAGTTCAAATCATCAGGACCAATGGATTACACCTCAGGTTCTGAAGAACTGGCAGATGTGATCTCAGAACCACTGGGCTAATTATTTCAAAGATCCTGAAGCACCAGGAAACTGCCAGAGGACTGCAAAAGAGCTGATGTAGTTCCCATATTCAAAAAAAGGAAAAAATAGATCCAGGAAACTACAGACCCATCAACCTGTCTTCAATACCAGGGAAGATTCTGGAAAAGATAAGCAATGAATCAACAAACACCTAGAAGCAAACAAAATAATAACCAAAAGCCAACACGGGTTTGTCAAAAACAGATCATGCCAGACTAATCTTATTGCATTCTTGGACAAAGTAACAAAATTAGTTGACCAGAGGAATGCTGTCGATATAATTTACTTGGACTTCAGTAAGGTATTTAACAAGGAAGACCACAACTAACCTAAAGAACGGTTGCTGGAATTGGCTATGTCTAGCCAATGGAAAAGAAGGACTAAGGGTGACATGGTAGCAGTGTTCCAATATCTACGGGGCTGCCACAAAGGAGAGAGTCAAACTGTTCTCCAGAGCACCTGCGGGTAGGACAAGAAGCAATGGGTGGAAACTAATCAAGGTGAGAAGCAACTTAGAACTAAGGAGAAATTACCTGACAGAACAATTAATCAGTGGAACAACTTGCCTCCAGAAGTTGTAAATGCTCCAACACTGGAAGTTTTTAAAAAGAGATTAGACAACATTTATCTGAAGTGGTGTAGGGTTTCCTGCCTAAGCAGGGGGTTGGACTAGAAAACCTCCAAGATTACTTCCAACCCTGATATTCTAATAGATATAATGTCTCCATAGAACATTATTCCTCCTTGTTTCTTTTCCCTTCTCTCTTCCTTCCCAGCTAGCAGATAAATAGTTACTGATGGGGGAGGGAGTAAACAAGAAACTTGTGGGATTGGCCTGGAAACTGTCATAGAATGTTGAAAATAATGATCCCATGATTGCAGCAGCAGTTTAGTAAGAGCAGGTAGAACTAATTTCTTTGGGAATAATGGTCCTGGATTTTGAAGATATTCTGTAAATTAGCCCATTTGAAGTACTTTGGATCAAAAATAGTTTTCCTAGAATATACTGTTTAACTCAGCTAGAGGTCATGACAATGGGAGTTTTAGTAATATATTGATACTGATATTTATCATATTAAAATTTGGAACTGAGAATTTTTTCAATGTTTATTTGATCTTATGAATCCTCTGAATTAGGTAGTGCAGACCAGAAAATCTCCACAAGAAGGGTAAAACTATTTCTATAATAACAGAAGCTTGGAGGTCTAATAAAGCTTCCTCCTCCTCTTCTTTAGTAAATTAGGGAAGCATTTGCCACTTCTGAATATTGCTTTATTTGCACCCAAAAATGCTTCAGTTCCTTTTATCTAACCAATGGTTTTTGAGAATTTATTTTAAAATCGTCTAGCCCTAACCCTAATCCTTAATTTATATATAGCCTCAATAGCTGATTCTAGATATAATTCTACTATGCACAACTCGGCTAATGTTAGTAAAGTGAAATATTAACATATTAAGTGAAGAAAGTAAATGGTCACCTGTTGCCTAACTTGAACATACTGCATTGAGTCTCAGTGTCTGTCTGTCTCTGTCTCTCTCATAATTTGACTTCTATGTCGCCCATTTTGCTGAGATATCTCTAGGCGGCTTATAGTCAAAAAATAAAAAATACCACACAAAACATTAAAACAATAAATAAGAATCATACATTTAAAAATTCAGGTATAATCAGTCTATGATCTGCCAAATCCAATTTAAATTCAATTTTATGTGGTAAGATTGGGTTCAAATATTTAAATTAAATTAAATATTTAGATTAAGATTATTCAGAGAGGCATTGCTTGTACTTCCACGGATATTTTTAAAAATTCATTATAAGCCAATTCTCTAGAAAGAAGAGTATATTAGTTAATTGCCTTATTTCTAGAAAAAGCCCTCTCTATACCACTTCTTACACAAAGGGAAGGAAAAAGTTTGATTGCAGCATAGCATAGTCACTGCTCATTTTAAAGAGAACTGTTACTTGTCATGTCTAGATAAATTATTTTAACATCAGAAGGATTTAAGCAAACTCATTATTTGATTAACTTTTATTTTCAGAATTGTCTTTTGAAGATTAGGGATATGTGATTTAAAGTTGCAAACAATATTTGGTTTAGGAAGATTTTTTAAAATAAATATTGCTTGAATGAGATATTGCAAGGAGTGTTTCTCTGGTAGAAACTTCATACTTCTTAAATTTTCTAAAGACAACTCATGCATAAAATACTTTTTTGTAGAAATTTATTTTTAATTTTTACATTTTTATATCAGGTTTAGTTAATTCTTTATTATATAATTGATTTGCTGTTGAATTTTGCTATTGTTTTGATTTCCATGGATGTATTTTTATTTGAATTTTAATATTTTAATTGAAATGTTTTAACTTATTAAAATTATATGAAGCATAATTTTTAATATAAAGATGAGATATAAATGTAATTAACAGTGAATAATTGGAAATTATAAACAAATATTCTTATTCTCAGTGCTGCTGGTGGAGAAATCTTTGACCAGTGTGTAGCTGAAAGAGAGGATGCCTTCAAGGAAAAAGATGTTAAGCATCTCATGAGGCAGATTTTACAAGGAGTTTCCTTTTTACATCAAAACAATATTGTTCATCTTGACTTGAAGGTAAGGTTATTACCGTCTGAAGAATTGAAGCAATATTAAGAATCCATTTATCTCATATAAACTCTTCATTATATTAAAAGTTTTATTTTTTTAGGTGTTCTAATTGCTTATTTTGAAGAATACATTGTGACATTTTAGAGGTTTTGATTTTTGGTGGAAAAGACTTCTGCCTACAATAGAACTTCCAGTCACTATCATAATCCATTCCATGACTTTGGTCACAACCCAATTTGGTTGTGACCAGAAACGAGACTGACTGTGTATGCGTGTCAAAAAAAATGCCACAGAAGGGGAAATAGGCATGACTGTGTTTGATCACCATCCAAGTATTAGTTCATGACCAGATGCAAATTTTTCTGAAATATTTGGTTATCACCCAATTTGGATGTGGTCAGAAGCATTTGTGACAAGAGGTTCTACTATATTTAGGAACATCTTTTACCTTACCAAAGTGTTCTTCAGTTGACCCCCAGTATGTACTGCAGGTTATGTTATCTGTTTTTTTTTTCCTGATGATCAGTTATACATCCAAATATAATGTTACGCAATTGTATAGAGCTTGGATTAATAGAACTCATTTTGGTACATATTCATTGTGCACACATAAACCAGCTTTTGCTTTGTTCCTCAGTTTCTTGAAACACTAATAGGAAACCTGGCATACCTGCCAGTTCAGGTACCTGCAAAAGGGAAAGGAACATATTTATGTAAATGCAGATAAAAAAACTACAATTTTAGATAAATAATTTAATCTACATGATTTTTGACTATTATATGTATGGGGTAATTAATGTTTACCTCCCATGTGATAAGGCAGTGCATCAAGCCAAAGAAGTTTTTTCCCGAAAGCCATCACTCTGTTAAACAAATAATTCCCTCAACACTGTTCAACTATTTACAAAGTATACACTATTATTACTTTTAATCTTCTCACCATCTTCTCACCATCCTTATCACCCATCTCCTCCCACTTGACTGTTTCTAGTATGATTTGATTGTTGATTGTACCCTATGACTATCATTAAGTGTTGTACGTTATGATTCTTGATTCTTAACAAATGTACCTTTTCTTTATGTATACTGAGAGTATTTACACCAAGACAAATTCCTTGTGTGTCCAATCACACTTGGCCAATAAAGTATTGTATTCTATTCTATTCTATTCTATTCTATTCTATTCTATTCTATTCTA
>BLBF01000019.1:18956345-18975620 GCA_015471245.1 Laticauda colubrina
CTATTCTATTCTATTCTATTCTATTCTATTCTATTCTATTCTATTCTTCTGCTCTGCTCTGCTCTGCTCTGCTCTGCTCTGCTCTGCTCTATTCTAGAAGGATTAAAACAAAAAACTTTAACATGAGTATCTATTCTTACTAATGCTTGAAGCTGTAGTGCTATCTTGCAGTGGTTTGATTAAGGGATGTTATGCTGTATATAATGGAAAATGATAATGCATTTATTTTAGTCTGGTTCCTAGACGAATTGATGCCAGTTGATCTACAATGTTACAAATTAATATTATTTCTGAGCAAAGCATTTGTAAGGACAAGCAAAGTCTACTTTGATTCCCCATATAAGATAACCAATAATATATTACAATGCTGTGCCACAGAAGCTAAAGAAGATTGCACATCCAGAAAATGCAAGAAACTTCATGTCACAAAAGGGAGGCAGAAGAAATATGTGCAATATTGGTATATGGGAAGATCCATGATCATCTTAGGGAAAACAATAGTATCTAGTGTGAAAACCAACTTTTCCTTTGGAATTTCAAATAGTTTCATCAATTTTGCTATCATAACATAACATTGGTATAAAAATATTGTTTTCAGTATCAATATCCAAAGATCCAGTTACCAGTGATTTGAATGTTAGCACAAAAAAGATATATAAGAGTATAATCTTGCTGTAGGACATAAGGCATTATTATTATGGTTCATTGTATAGTCAGATTTGGCATTTCGCTCTTCTTAGCACACATTACTGAGCATCATTTGTGGGAGCCCTTTGAGGAGCTTCTCTGTGGGTAGGACTCAGCAACTGAATAGCAAATCACGCTGTTCCCATTCTGCCACTTGGAAATCTCATGACATAATCATCACTGGATGAATACCTGGAAATTTTGCAGATATACCAGCAATTTTTAAACTAAGTTCGCAATGTGCCTTTTTATTATTTTCCATCTTGGGATTTATAGCATCATGTAAGCTTTTATTTCAAAGTTTAAGCCTAAAAATTTAGGCCTAAGGACCAATATTTACGTTGGTAAAAAGTGTATGCTTTACATAATTACAGATTTTGCTGTCTATAACAAATTACATTTAATTTGGAAAATGAGACTTAAGCATCCCCTCAACTCACATCCGCTGCAGCTGAAAATGGAAAGAGGGAGGAAACAAAAGGTACACGGAACGTCTACACAGTGTTAGTAGCACAGAAATAGAAAGGATGTAAGCGTATGCATCTCGTACATAAAGTATTCAAAACGGACAAAAGATTTGTATCTGGGATGTATCTCGTATATTTAGGATGTCTGGAGTATGTTTAGAGTATGTAGAAGGACACCTAGCGGACAACCGATATTTTCTATAAAAAGGGGGAGAAAATCATCTGGATCTCAGTATGAGTCCAGCAGCCGTGGTGTACAGACCTCTTCACCCTTAGTCTTGGTCTTCAACATCATCAATTGTTCTCCACCATGGATGATGACACAGTCCGTTTGATAGCTGTGCTCATTCATCACCAGAACCAAAACCTGTTCAGACTGTTTCAAGTTTTATACAGAAGAAGAAGAAGGAGACTTCCAAGAGCTGTGTGGGTTCGAGGATGGATCGTGAGAAGAATGGAGTTTGGACTGTATGACCAGTTGTTGGAGGAGCTGAGGAATGAAGACCCTCGTGCATTCCATCACTTCATGAGGATGCCACCAGCCATGTTGGACGAACTTGTAGAGCGTCTGAGACCCAGGTTGACCAAGCCTAGCACCAACTTCCATCCCAACCTGGACCCTGGACTGAAGGTGGCACTGACTCTGCGGCACCTGGCCTCTGGAACCACATACAGAAACATGCAGTATGCATGGAGGGTGCCACACAACAGCATCAGCAAAGTGGTCAGAGAAGTGGTACAGGCCATCATAGAAGAATACGTGGAGGAGCTCCTCAAGTGCCCCACCACTGAACAAGGCTGGAGAAAATTTGCAGAATAGAAGTATCAGAGGTGGAACTTTCCCCACACCGTTGAAGCCATAGATGGGAAGCACGTGACCTGCAAAGCTCCAGCCAACTCAGGATCCACTTGTTACAACTACAAGGGCTTCTTCAGTATCATCCTCTTTGCCATGGTTGATGCTGACTACAAGTTTATGTACATCAATGCTTCAGGTAACGGGTCTGCTTCAGATAGCCAGGTATACAATGCCAGTGACCTCAAGGATGGGCTGGAACGCAACCTCATCATGGGTTTTCGAGGTCCAGACCCCCTACCCAATGACACACAAGATGTGCCCTACTTCATCATTGGTGATGACGCGTTCTCCCTCAGAACCTACCTCATGAAGCCATACAGTTCAAGATACCTCAACCGTGAAGAGAGGATCTTCAACTACAGGCTGTCCAGGGTAAGACGGGTGGTGGAGAACGCCTTTGGCATCCTGGCCAACAGGTTCCAGGTACTTCTCACCACCATGCAGCATCACCCAGAGACTGTGAGGAGCATCGTGGAAGCTTGCTGCATCCTACACAATCTCATGCGCACCCGCTACCCAGTCTTGCAGAACAGACTTGTCGACCATCAACAAGAGAATGGGGACATGGAGCCTGGTGAATGGAGGCAAGGACATAACCTGATAGACACTGTAGATATACAAGGCCCCAACAGAGCTTCACATGAAGGGAAGAAGCAGCGCAACCGACTGAGACACTGGTGCAACTCCCCAGCTGGAACAGTGGAGTGGCAAGATAGGATGATAGATGATTAATGGATGCTTCTTTGAAGCTGTCGCATTACACTGATGAGATTGTGCCATGTATGTTGAGTGGTCCTACAATGAATAGGGCATTAATAAAGAGCTTTGTTTATTTTAAAATGTGTTGATCAATGAAAAAATTGTTATTGATAATAAAGATCCATATGTGTGACAGCTGGGATGGTGGACCATACAGTCCCACTATGGTTGCACTGGAGGTTTCTCTATCCCATAACTATCCTTATGTATCCCACAAGCATGCAAAGGCTTAACCATTTTTTCAAAGTTTTCACCAACAGTTTATTAAGTTTAAAAAAATGAACCAAGTAAACTAAGTGTCTTAAACAGAGATAACATTTATTAACTTTCTTAGGTAAACTTTATGATTTTATTAAATAAGCAAAATGAACCAAGTAAACTGTATTAAGTGTGTTAAGCAAAGATAACCTTTATTAACTTTCTTAGGTAAATTTTATGACTTTATTAAATAAGCAAAATGAATCAAGTAAAGTATCTTAAGCAAAGATAAACTTAACAAGTAAACAACTCAGTCTCTGACACTATTCTCAGTCACTCTGAGTCGTGTCCTTGGTCTCAGCTATTAAGCAGGCAGGGACTGTGGAGGTGGCTGTGGCTTGAGTGCTGGTCTGAGGCACCATTGGGGTGCTTGGCCCCGAGGGTACAACAGGGCATGGTGTGTTCAGGAAGCTATCCGAGAGCTGACTCAGTCCCGTGAGGTTGAGAGGCCCTTCATCAAGGACTTGAGATGACAGGCCCAATACTGATGACAGATTGTCCGTTGACGGGCTTGGCTGTGGGGTGGAGGAAAGAGGAGTGTAGTGGGGCTGTCTGGTCTGCAGCTGGCGTCTGATGAACCTGGGCCTGGAATGGGAAGTTCTGCTTCTGCTGTGGGAAGTCCTGGTAGTCATAGCCTTGGTAGGTGAGGGGCTGTTGAAAGCCGTGGAAGGGCTGTGACATTGCCTGGGGTGGAGGAGCAGACCTGGACTGGGTAAGAGCAGCTTCCACTGGGCCTTGAGAGTTGTGCAGAAGTGCTGTGATCTTCTGCTTCATCACCTGGTACTGGGCCTCGGGCAGGTCCCTCAGGGTCTGGCTCACGTAGGTGATGAAGGTGTTCCAGCCTGAGGATGCTCTGTCCAAGTGGACCAGCTGGGAGAGAAGTTCTGTGCTGGTCTTCATTGTGTCCCTGATCTCCAACAGCACACTGTGGTCCTGGCCCTCCAGTCTGCCTCTCTGACTTCATCCTCTGGAGCTGGGGGTGGGGGTGGGTTGGCCTCTGGTGGCTGCTGCTTCTTCCTCCATTTGTGACAGCAGGGCATCATCCACGGGATCCTCCAAGTCCATTGGCATGGGGAGTGCAGCTGTCGGGGGGGGGGTGTCTCTGCCGTGGGGCCCTCTGAAGACACCTGCCTGGACAGGGTAGCTGGCTCCTGGCTGGAAGAGAATTGGCTGTCTGTGGGCTGGCTGAGGAAGAGGGGTCTCAGAGGGGCTGCTCCTCAGTGGCAGATCTCACCCTCCAGGAAACTGCACTTGGCCATGATGTACATCTCCTGGTCAGTGAGCTTGACAGCAGCCTGCCCGGATTTCTTGAGGTGTAGCTTGCCATACCAGGTGTGCATGTGCTTCCACCATCCAAGGAGTACTTCTGCAGTGTACCCCAGGCTCTCTGCGTTGTCTCTCCAAGCTGCCTGCTTCTTCTTCTTGGTGTCCCGATACAGTCTGTGGCCCTTTCTCCAGAGGTACTCATTCTCCCTCAGCCATGCCAGCACCTTATCCTCATGCTCCTCGGAAATGATGTACTGTTTCCTCTCTCCCTTCTCTTTCCCTTGCCTCTTCCACCCTCTGGGCAGGGGCTTCAGCAGGGCCTTCAGAAGTTTCAGCATCAGGGCCTTCTGGAGATTGTTCAGGGCCTTAAGGGGCTTGAGCAACAAGGCCTTCAGGGGCTTGAGCAGCAGTGCCTTCAGCAGCAGGGCTTTGAGGGCCTTGGGGTTGATCCACCACAGCAGCAGCAGCAGCAGCAGCTTCAGAGTCAGTGCCAGGGGGTGGATTGCTGGTTCTGGCCTTCTTCACCTTGCCAGGGCTTGAACAAGTAGGCACGGGCTTCCTCTTCTTGCCTGACTGATGAACCATGGTGTTCCTGCAAGATGTATATGGCAGCATGTATTTCCCCTGTATACTGACTGCGTGCATGCTTCATCCTTTTATAACCGCGGAGCTGACGCAATTCATACTCCCCGCATGTGCAGTGAATGCTTTGCATCTGATATACATCTGCGTGGCATCCCCTTTGTTTCCTATAGGCGCCCATGATGCATCCGCTTCATCCACTATGCATCCACCCCTTCCGCTATGCGTCCGCTTCGAAATTCTCCCCCGGTACTCCTTTGGAGGTGTCCTCTGCTTCCATCCACTTTCATCCGCTAGGCTTCCTATGAACATCCATTTAACATTCCCGCTACATACTACCCATGTCCGTTCTTTTCCGTTCTTTTCCGTTCTGTTTATGCAAATTTTCGCCACTTTTTGGAGCGGATGACAACGGATGGAGCCATCCCCGAAATTTTGCTCGTCCGCTCTGTCCTTTATGCATACGTTTTGCGTCTGTCGGCCAGTGGGACTGGGCCTTAACTACATTAGAAATGTTGATGAACCTCACTCAAGCTGTAGTAAGTGCTCAGTGTAAAGTTGTTGCATAAAAAGAGAAAACTACTGATTTCTCAAAACATAGCCTGAGGAAAATATTATCAGTATATATAATTGATACTCTGTCAGATTCAAACTTCTTACCTTTCAAAGAGATTCTTGATGATGATCAGATAATTACAAGACTATTCCAGAATATTCACAATCCTACAAAGCTTGATCTGAACTATAGACTTCAGGAATAACTGAAAACTTTGGAAATAAATATTGGAATTGTTGTATGGTAATAATTAAGGTAGTGTAATAAGAAAGACAAGCCCACAGTTGCCTGAACAGATACTGTAATGATTGTTCAGGAGAAATAATACACAAAATAATTTTTGGCTCCTATAATCATCTTAAATTGATGATGGAGCAGACATAAATTAATGAATGCTAGACTTGAGAGCAGTGACATTTGTCCTAAATAGGTGGCTAGAAATATAAATAACATACGGTAAAATCTAAAGCTTTGGTGGGAAGACATGTTATATGCCTGTTAAGAAATGTTTAAACCATTTTCCAGTAAGCTTATTTCCTTTTATATATTTTTAGCCGCAAAACATTTTGTTAACTTATGAATCACCTTTGGGAGAAATTCGGATAGTTGACTTTGGACTTTCCAGAATAATGAAAAATAATGAAGAACTAAGAGAAATTATGGGAACACCTGAATATGTCGGTATGTTTGTTATTTATGTGATATTCAGAGCAAATAACTTACAGCATATAATGCAAACATTTGAGTTATGTGATATTTATCAGAATGTAAGCTTTGAATGTTTCAGATCTTACAATATTCAATTTCTATTCCAATAGAAAATCAGAAGAATAAAACCTTTTCACTGTTTGTGTAAGCATAACCTGCATTCATTACTTAGCATTACATTGCCTAGATTGCATTAGATTCTTGCAGCCAGGCTGTCAAAGCAAATTTTCCAGTCATCTCTTTTCCAAGGTAACAATAGCAATAACACTTAGACTTATATATTGTCCTATAGTTTTTTACAGCACTCTCTGGGCAGTTGACAACATCAACATATTGTCCTCCACAATCTCGATCCTCATTTTACTGATCTCTGAAGAATGGAAGGCTGAGTCAACCTTAAGCCCATCAGGATTTAATTTAAGAATATGGGCAGAGTTATCTTCCAATCCTGCATTCTAACCACTGCACAACCAGGGTTGTTGTAAGATAGTTCCTCTAATTCTGTAAAAATGATTTGCAGAATGTTGAAAACATTTTATATGCTTGTAAAGAAGGAGACTCGTGCAAAATCAAGTCATGGCACCTTCACTAGCATCCATTCCTGAAATTGAGTTTTTGGAGACTCTCCTTAATAAAATATGTCCCAGGACTATATTTCTTAGAAATCTCAAAAAAGATAGTAAAATACTATTCAGCCATGATCACAATAAGAAAATAATTAGGTTATAATAAATTGTTTCCAGAAAGCAATTAGTTTATTTTTAAAAGCAATTAATTTATTTTTAATATTCAAGATTTATTACATGTTTGATGTTTTGTATGCAATTTGCCTTTGAATGTAAATAAAATTTGATTAGCATATAACATTTCAACTTACATCTCCAAATGAAGTTTATCTATTCTGTTTATCCTTTTCACATTATAATGTTTCATTAGTTATAAAGTTATCAGCGGCAAAGACTGAAGAATTAGTTTCTACCAACTAGATTGCATATGTCAAAAGATATATACCATCTCTTTGCCATCTCATTGCTGGCAATTTTATACTTAACTATATTGTTTTCTAATAGCTTACCTGCATTTTTTTCTAATAGCTCCAGAAATTCTAAGCTATGAACCAATCAGTACTGCAACAGATATGTGGTAAGAAAAACTCTTTATTGAAATATTAATTCAAAACCACATATTATTCTCTCATGAAACTTATATATTTTTATTTTCTTTTTCTATTTAGGAGCATTGGAGTATTAACATATGTTATGCTAACAGGAGTATCACCTTTTTGGGGGAATGATAAACAAGAAACATTCTTAAATATATCTCAGATAAATGTAAATTATTCTGAAGATTTTGATCTTGTATCTGAACCTGCAGTAGATTTCATCAAATCTCTTTTGATTAAAAAACCTGAGTAAGATGTATTTCAGTTATTTTACTTTATGAGTATTAATCTATGCAAATGAAAAATAAGAATTGAAAATATAAATGATTATTTAAGTTAAATTACTCTTGGCTTAATATATTTCACAATGTCATCTCATGTGATTTTGCATTAGCAGTGAATTTAGTTAGACTAATTCTGATGATTAAACTGGAAATATCAAACTTGTAGGTATGATTTTAATATATGTAATTAACTTTTCTGGAGGGAGATTCGATGTCATGGCTATTGTGATATAATCTGTTTACTTCATCGTAAAATAAAAAAAATAAGCTGTGATGAAAATGTAAGTTTTTAAGAAAGAATTTGATTACTTGCAATAGTTTGTGTCCTAATGTTTGGAAAACATGGTTTGTGTGAAGTTGAATTATTCTCAAAGCTACCAGGATCCCAGAGAGCTGTTTTCTCCCAAATGATCAAAATGTTGACCCAGATAAAATAAATGTCATAACTTCACTATTAAATTATTCTTAGTGGTGATTTATGTGATATTCAAATTATACAATCTAATTTAGTATATAATTTACAGTAGAAGTCAATTTTTAAAATAATGTGAAATAGATTTTGAATGTGATTTTAAGCCTTAAAATTTTGTAGTCAGACTCTTTAAGTCAGTTTCTTTCTTTTTCTGTTTAGGAAAAGAGCAACGGCAGAAGAATGTTTGATGCATTCTTGGCTGGCTCAAACTGATATTTCTGATAAAATAAGCTGTATTAAAAACACAGAAGATGAAACAAATGGTGTTACTGTAAATGATGTGTCTATATCTGAAAATTTTACAAGTGGAGGAAAAACAGAAGAACCAGTAAAAGAACTTATTTTAAAAGCTTCCTATACACTGGGTCAATGCAGGCAATCAAAAAAAGATAAAATTGTTACACACAAAACTATTTCAAAACTATTTAAATTTAAGGAACCATTTCTCCATGAAATACCTGGAGTTTACTGAAAATACTGAATACCTGCAATTGACCGAATTGCAGCTTGTTTCTGCTTTGAGCCCTAATTTGTAAGATTGACTTTTTTCTCTTAGATCAGTTAAATGCAGATAAATAACATTCATAAAAAATGTTCTTGTAGAAGGAAAATGTCTGCCAAACACCTTAATTTTCTATTTTTTTATGGAATTGATATTATTGGAAATACTTAACACAGAGAAAAACTGTAAACATTAGTTTATTTTAAAATATGCAAACATGTATACATGCAAATCATTATATATAAGCTTTCATTCCAAATTTCTAGTATGTATGTTCTTTCAGTTTCCAAATTTCATAATTTAATATTTCTGAGAAATTTAATTTTAATGTTTGCCATTGAGAAAAGAGAAAGTTCTTTTGACATATGTATATTAGTTTTGGTATTTAATCTATATGATTATCATTTGATGACCAATAGTGCTGTTCTAATGTATTTTTAGTTTCTAGTATATTTAGAAAGACTTGTAGCTAAGTTGGCCAGTGGGCTTTTACTGGTCCTATTTAAACTATTCAGTCACAAAGTAAGATGTTTTTTTATTTTACTTTTACACTCCTAGTTTATCAAGATGTTTTGTTTTCTTTAAAAAAACTGATCAGAATAGGTATACCTGTTCTTGTTACTTTGCAGATTATTTTTTTCTATCTAATTATAAAGAGATAGATGTGCTATAAGTCAAAGAATGAAAGACCCCTAGAAACCCACTTGTATGCAGAATGTACATCAAGCAGTTCATCATCAATTACTTCTTAAAATTTTTATTTTACATTCAGGAAAAGTGCTTTATAATAGACTTAGTAACAGTTTTGGTAATAATAGTACAAATTTATTTCAGAACTATGTTTAGATTATATGATTCAAACTACCATGTTTCCCCGAAAATACGACCCACCCCGAAAAAAAGCCCTATCATTTTAATGCATGTGCTAAAATTAAGCCCTATCCCCAAAATTAGCCCTAATTAAGACCCTGTTCACCCTAGCTGCAGGGGATTGGGTGAGGCACATAGTAAACATTAAGCTAGGATGGAGATGGGAAGAGTTGAACTGCCCTACTTACCAGTCTTTGCACATCCCAACACTTACATCGCCACTTCTGCAGCTGCTTGCAGCCGCTCTCATGCATCACCCCCAGCTTCCAGTACGACATCAGAGGCCTTCTAGAAAGCTTTCTGCAACTGAAAACAGGCTCCGGATTGATGCACGTGCACCACCACCCCCCGGCTTCTGTTTCGCCTTCAGATGCCTTCGGGAAAGCCCTCTTTAGCTGATAAGAGCGTGTGTGAATCCGGAGTCTGTTTCTCAACTGCACAGAACTTTCTGGAAGGCTCTGATGGTGAAATGGAGGCTGTGGGCGATGTGTGCAAGTGGTGTCAAGTGGCTGCAAAAGAAGTGGACTGGCAGCAGACTCCTGCTGGGTGGAGCTGTTGATGCCATTGCCACAAAGTGAATTAGATCCACAAACAAACAAAAGCCCTAGCCATTTTTTTTTTTTTTGGGGGGGGGCAAAAGAAAATAAGACTCGGTCATATTTTCAGGGAAAGACGGCATATATTCATTAAAATTTCCATAAAATTTCCACATTAGTGAACTAGAAGATTGGGAGAAATGTTAAATATGAAGATAGTATGTTAATTTATATTAAGTATAAATGCAAGTTTCTGACTTCATATTACTTTATAAGAAATTGTAAGGATCTAGCAGTTAAAGTTCTCACAAATTGAAAATGGAATTTCAAGGGAAACATTTTGTGGTTATTATTATTAATGCAAGATTTATGTTTGTGTATATCCATATTTCAATTCAAGTACATTCTTAATATATATTTTTTCTTAGCTCGTGGTTGTAAACCTGAAAGGAACTAAAGGCTTTCACAATTATGAGTTATCAATACACACTGAAACCATGATTTATTGTAGATGGATAAAGAGGATGTCTGTTATTTTCAATTGCATATAAATTGGACATTATGTCAACCATAGTAAGATCATTACACAAGTGATGTGAATTATGTTATTTGTATTATTTTTGTTGTGTCATAAAACAATGAAAATTTACCTATGTTTGCAATGGAACCTGCCCATTATGATTACATGTTGTAAGATAGTCTCACTATACAGCCCCTTTCCCTTCTCTCCCTGAAGTGCTCATTAAACAATCTAATCATTTCTTCTAAGCAGCTCTGACTTGGAAGTATAGATAAGGACTTGCACTCGAGATACTTTGGACATAAATGCAGCATAGTCAACAGAAAAAAAAACCCTTTGGACTACAGGAGTACTTTATAAAGTGTTATAAACAGTAAATAAGTGCCATGCCTTTAAATAGCTAAGCAGTTGTACAAAATCATGATACGTGCACTATGATTATATAAACCTTTAGTGCCTTTAAATTTATAGCCCAATTAGGTTCTTCCATTGATCAATACAAAAAATATTTTTTTAATGTGGTAACGTGGTTTTTCTGATTCTTTAATGATCTTTAGAAATTTGCATGTAATTTTTCTTCAACTCTTCAAAGAGGAATATTCATGTTTTAAGGACATGTTCAATTCTGAAGTTGTTTCCTGCTTTCCAGTTAAGAGAAAAAGGTCATCCCAAAGAGTTTCTATTAAATAATACTAAAGTCTTAATTACTTCATAACTTTTGCTATGCCTTAGTTGAAAAAGTATCTCCATCACTAATAATAGCAGTATTATTTTACTAGTATAGTCCTGAAAACCAAGAGTACACTTTCATAAGAGACAACTTTTTGGTAGTTCAACTCTAAATCATCTATTACGTATTAATTTTCACAAAATCAATGAGACTATGCCAAACTCCTAATTGATTTTGCAGTTGTGTCATTCGTTTCATCAAATTCATTACGATAAAATGGAATAGTTATAGTGCATAAATTTTGTGTTTGACAATTTTGTTCTCTGAGGTATCAATATATTATTGGAATTCACTTAAATTCACAAGGAATCATCACTCACTTAAGTTTAAATTCCACTTCCTTTTTTTTTCAGCAAAGCTTAGTAACTAGTACTCAACTATAAAAAATATTTTTTATTCATAATTTAAAAAAATTGGCCTTCCAAAACTATATTTGATTTGTTTGGTAATTGAGACAATAATTACACTGAAAAGCATTAGCAGTTGAATTAAGAATTAATTTCCAGAATATTAACTACACTGCTCAAGCTGATAAATGAGAATACAATACTTTCTCTGATATGTATGAAATATATTTTCCCATTTTGTAAGCAATATCAAACCACTATTAATAAAGGAATTTGTTTTAATAAAAGCATTGGTTCTCTATCTTGTATATTCTATGGAAAGCAATGCAATGTGATAAAATTTCTCTGGAAGAAAGATTTTACACTAGTAGGCACTATTTTTAATATGAGAGCTATTTCTTCTTATTTAATTATATCTTTAAGATATAGTGGCAGTATTACAACTACAGACTACCTTAATGTTCAGGGGTCAATATTAGGCTAATAAAGGCATAATGAAGAACAAAAGCAATGAATCTTGCTTTTCTCAAGTATTGTGTCCTCTTTGCAACAATGCAGAGAAAATAAACAATGTTGTAAATTATACTAGTAGCTCTCAATCACCCAAAATATTTTATGAGTAAGAATAGATATGTAACAAAATACCCTTATTTCCATTCAACATTAAGGGAGATAAGTTGGCCAAGGCTAGCAAATGTTTCCAAGGCAGAAATAGTCGCTTACCATTGTTCCATGAGCTCAGATTTATAAATGAATTAAGACAGAACTTTCATTTAATGACGACATGGATGTGGGTATGGATATGTGGGATATCGCAAGTTTTGTACCTCTCCCTGTTTAACATCTGTTGTGTAACTTTTATTGCTTCGGAGTGAAGTATCATGTGCTGATGAAAAATAACAAGATATCTCCACCCTGGCAATGCTGTTGATGCCAGGCTTCAAGGGTCTAGAAATGGAACAATAGGTTTCAATTGAACCTTGGCAAAACTGAGTGGGTCTAAATTTGTGCTTCAGGATCTGGATCTGCTTCAGGATCCACCTTTGTTACTAGAGTTACTTCAGACAGACATGATTGCACAATCTGGGGGTCCTTCTAGACTCACGACTACTGCTTGAGGAAGTGGTACTCATGGTTAGTGTGGTCTTTGTACATACTTGTGTTTTCTGGATCCTGAAACTCTGCTCATAGTCACTCATGCCCTGGTCATTTCTGAAATGTGCTGTATATGGCACTGCTCTTGAAAAATATCCAGAAGCTTAAAATCAGTGCAGAATGTGGCTACATGCCCCTAGGTTGTGTCAATCTCCCAAGTAGACAAGGAAACATGATGAGTTAATTCTACTTTATTATATGGCTACATAAACAGATATTTTAAATCTGAAAATCCAAAACTCCTGCCATCTCTTCACATAATTATTTTTTTAAAGTTTTTAATAGCTGTGCCATTTTAATTTGTTTTAATGCTTCCCAGAGTTAGATTGACAGTCATATCAATTTGTTACATAAATAATTGTAGATCTGCCTATAGAACTATCTCTGAATATGACAGCTTTTACTGTCTAACTACATTATTTAGAAGATCAGTACACTATTTAAATTTGGATACTTAGAGGTAAGGATATGTGTTTGTAAATATGATATATGATTGATGTTAGTATGGAGGACAAGTCCAAAACTTGCTTAAAATGACAATATTTTGGCCAATTTAGTACACTTACAAACATTTTAGTATTTTTTCCCTTATGGCTATTTTTATGTGCCCATAAAGTATAACACTGCATTTATGTAAAATATTTTATTTTCAAGTGTACTAAAACTTTTTCTCCTAAAACTTATACAGGTAGTCTTGATTTACAACCATTCATTTGGTGAGTTTTCGAGATTACAATGGCACTGAAAAAGTGACTATTTTTCACAGGACCGTTGCAGCATGCTCATGGTCACATGATCAAAATTCGGATGCTTGGCAGTTGGTTCATATGTGTGATGATTGTAGTGTTCTTGGGTCATTTGATCACCTTTTGTGACTTGACAAGCAAAGTCAATGGGGAAGTCAGATTCACTTAACTATGTTACTAACTTAACAACTACAGTGATTCACTTAACAGCTATAGCAAGTAAGGTAGTAAAATGGGTAAATTAACTTAATGGTCTCGCTTAGCAACAGAATTTTTGAGCTGTACATTGTATAATGCATAATTACTCAGAATGTATTAAGCATATTTCTATTTCACCACAATCCAAAGTTGGACTTGAATATCTCCTGAAAGTAAGAAATCTTTCAGAACATTTTTAATTAATATATTCTGTGTCTTTATTAGGCATTATATCTTATTCATATTACTATTGTAAATCCTGCCTATTAATTGTGGAAGAGGAACATAGGTGACAATATAGCAACTGAATACTGCTGTAGTTGTGTTGGGAGCACTAAAGCACCTCCAAGTTGAAAGGATTGAATGGTAATGGTAATTGAATGGTTGTCCGGGGAACACCCAGTTGGGGACTCATGTCCCCATTAAGATGTCCACCGATGTGGTACCCATCTATGTACTTTCGGTCCCCAGCTTTTGAACTGCTGGGTCAGGAGGAGCTGGAGGATATGATGGGAGTTCATTTCACCTCATGGAAGAACTGGGTCACAATTATGAGATTGCCAATCATCAGCCCAGTATCCTAACCATGTGATTCACCACACTTCTAGCAATTGAATATTATTTTTTAAAAGAAAAGAAATTGTATGATCCATATACTAAATACTATATTTATAGTATTTATAAGGTTCTTACTTATTTCTTTGACTACAGAGTACATTTTAGTGCTTAAGACAAGTAGCTTTTATTTGTTTTTAATTTTTATTGTTAGATTTGTATATCCCGTTCAAGAAGTTAATGGAATAAATACAGCATAGTCTCCTCCACATTACATTTGTGTGATGCAGGTTAGTCTGAAATAGTATGATGGCCTAAAATTATTCAGCAAGTTTCCATGGTTGAATGTCTCCTACTTTAACATATTGCTTGCTAAACCATACTGGCTCATTTATGAAATACCTGAAATCAAACATTTAGAGAAAGCATTTTGGATCTTATAAAAGTATATGAGTACAGCACTGTTCAGCTACTAACTAAAGCAGTCATTCCTTTTTCAAGCTCCCACATCAGCCTGGAAAAATACTTGACAATTTTAACAACCTATATTATTAACATGATTTAATATCTTTTTTCAGGTTCCCAGAGAATACTACAGAAAACCATAGTTGCTTCAATGAATAGTAAGCAGATGCTGTGCTCAAGCAAAATATAAAACATTAATCCCAAATTATTTTTAAGCATACACAGCCCTGATATCTGGGAAATATATGTAAATTATTTTAAAACTGGACAGGATATAAAAATCCAAGCCAATTAAAATCTAGATATATTATCACCCTTCACCTGCTTCAGTCTAAACCTCAAAGGGTCAATTAAGCAGTGTCATTTTGTGGCACCCAGGAAGTGTATTTCCTCAATGATGGTTCCTACCCAAGGAATTATATCCATAGGGATCTGTATTGTTTCTACTCTTTGACTCTGCAAATTGTTAAGGACTTGGTTGCAAGGATGATGGTCAATTACCACACCATGGTGTTGTTTTTTTTTATTCTTACATTCTTGTCTCTATATAATTTCATTTTACATTTCTTTTACATTTGTAATTGTAAGCCACTCAATAATTGTGAAGGCAGGCAGCCTTAAACTTTAAATAATAAATAAATGGTTCATATATTTTGGATGTCCATAAAATGTTTATTTTATTTGAATGTACTAATACAAATAATAATAACTCAGTTCTCTATATGACGTATGTTATCCAGAAGAAGAGACGTACACTGGAATTCTGTGGCCATTGTAGAGCTGTAGTGTGACTTCCTGTAGATTCCAGCTGACACAAAAGTTTGTTAGAAATGATATAGTTGAATATGGTAGAAATAGAATAGTTAAGATTTTAACCTAAAATAGGTTCATTGCTGCAGTCTTCCTATAAATCATTTGTTTTAGATCTTTTAGGTAAATACTATTAAGGATAACAAACCACAGATTTTATTTTTAAGAAGCTTTAAATTGTTGATATTTCTTGTGAACTAAGTTTTTTTTAATTTACTTATTTTTGTAGTGCCCAATCTGGTTTCCAATTACTATCTGAGAAAACTATATAGTCTAGAGGCAAATCAGTGAAAACCTATGGTAGTCAGTAGATATGGTGTAACATTGCATGAATCACTTTTGGAAATCTATATTAGCAACCCAATTCACAATATGTTTTTATTTACATCAGCATTTTCAGCATTTTGAAATGGATTGCAAGTTATACACAGTTCTGTACTTAATCAGTTTCATCACCCATTTGTTTTTATCAAACTTGCAATATCTCCTCTAAGGCTATTAAGTATTTTATATTATTTAATGCAAAATAGCTATCATACACAGTATGATTGTTCAAATATCCAACTATTTTTAAAACACTCTCTTTTAAAACTTACCTTTTGAGGAAAAAATCCATTTCTGAATTAACATGAAGATAACCACCTGACTTTTTTCCAGATACTGGTATTTTTATCTACAAAAGAAATAAATCCTTCTGGTGAACTTTTGCAAATGTGAATTTTTATGAAGGTAAATTCTTAATGTAGATTTAAAATAATCTAGTGTCTTAAACAAGTTATCTTCATTCAATCTGATTACCCACAGGCACTTCTTTAAATATGTACACATTGAGTTTCTATGCACACTAATTCTGAACTACAGACTACTAAAGCTGAACTACAGACTTTGTTTATCTATCCTAGTGGTTCCTAAAGTGGGTGGTACCACCCCCTGGTGGGTGGTGGGATACCTTTGTGGGACGCTAAGAGGCAAGAGGGCTGGCAGGGGGGCGCTAAGAGGTGGCGGGGGAGTGTTCGAGGCACTGGTCCCATAGGCTCACCTCATTGATTGTTACACTGCTCTGGCGTCTCGAATTGTGGCAGTGGTGGCACGTTGGGAAAGTAGAGCAAAGCCAGTGTGACTTTGCTCTATTTTCCCAATGTGCTGCTGCCATGTTCAAAGTGCCGGCTCCACAGGATCACCCAATTGAGCCCCTTGCATCACTCTGGTGCAACAGTCAGTGGCATCTATGGATCACCTAGGGGGAGGCAGAGGAAGGGGGGCTTTGTCCACAGATATTTGTCCAATATCTAGGAACCGCTCAACCAAGGCCCCTCTGTAGTTGCCGTGCCTGGCAGCAAGTTCACAGGCTGCCCCTCCTGCCAGGGATCAGCCTCCCAAGCTGCTCCCCCTTCCGGGGTACTCACGTCGTAGAGGGCGGTACTGTTCCTTCCTTCCTGGAGCTGGTACAGGGCAGGGTTGAGGAAGCCCAGGGCAGGCAGTGGTGGCATGTTGGGAAAGTAGAGCAAGGCCATTCTGGCTTTATTCTACTTTCCCAATGTGCCACTGCTGCTGCATTCGAGGCACTGGCCTCACTGGCTCTCCCCATTGAGTGTTGCACGGAGCAGTGCAAAGGGCTCAATGGGGTGAGCCTGCAGAGCCGGAGCCTGAAACACAGCGGTGGTGGCACGTTGGAAAAGTAGAGCAATGCCACTCTGGCTTTGTTCTACTTTCCCAATGTGCTGCCGTTGTCGCATTCTGTCTGTTGCTTGTCTGCCTTCCTGCCTACCTACCTGCCTATCTACCTACCTATCTACACATCTATCTATCATCTATCCATCCATCCAACCATCCAAAAGGTCTGTCTGTCTGTCTGTCTTTCTATTTTTCTGTCTACCTTATTACCTACCTGCCTATTTATCTATCTACCAATCTGTCTACCTACCTACTTATCAACCTATCTACCTATCTACTAATATATCTATCTATCCATCCATCATCATCTACCTACCTATCTACCTACCAATATAGCTATCTATTCATCTATCATCTTTCTATCTACCTACCTACCTACCAACATATCTAGCTATCCATTCATCCAAAAGGTCTGCCTGTCTGCCTTCCTACCTGCTTGTCTGCCTGCCTGCCTCCTGCCTGCCAACCTACCTACCTATTTATCAATATATCTACCTATCTACATACCTACCTACCTGTCTCTCTCTGTCTCTCTTTCTCTCTATCCATCCATCTATCCATCCATCCATGTTCGAGGTGGCAGCCCCACAGGCACATCGAGAAAGTAGAGCAAAGCCAGTCTGGGAGAGGGAGAGGGACAGGGAGAGAGGGAGAGAGAGAGAGAAAGAGAGAGGGAGAGAGAGAGAGGAAGAGGGAGATAGAGAGAGAGAGAGAGATATGATGCATCAGATTGAAATGAGGCCTAGTTTAGACTGAGCCCCTTTTCCACATTGAAATATCTTTGCCAGCACATTGAAACATCTTTGGCTTCTATTAAAGGTTTTGTGGACGAAACATGATCAAGACTATCAGGGAGCTCTCTCATTTTGTTGAGGTTTTAAACAGGATCCATTGGACCAGATCTCTACCCTAAAAAAAATTACTTTTCCCCAATGTATTACAGTGCCAATTCTGAAGAAGGCAAAACCAAAATGTACTGGTAAATTACAAGGAGAACACACACCACACACACACACACACACACTCCCTTCTAACCCTGCTGGAGCAGGTGATTGGACCTGTAGATATCTCATTATATTTCTCTCCCTCCATCCCTCCTTTATTTTTTTTTCTTTCTGTCCCTTCCTCCTATCCCCCCATCTTTCTTTGTTCCTTTTTCTTTCTTTCCCTTTTTCTTTTCTTCCTTTGCTCTTTCTTTCTCTCTTTCTCTTTTTTCTCTCTCTCTTTCCCTCTCTCAGGCTCACCCCATTGATTTGGTGCACCGCTCTGCTCGGACTTGCTTGGGCAAGTCCCTCCGGTGCAGTGGGCTCAATGGGGGGGACCTGTGGTGATGACAACTAGAACGCGGCAGTGCTGGCACGTTTGAAAAGTAGAGCAAAGCCAGAGGTCAGTAATTTTTGCTGCTAAGAATCACAAAAGCTTCTGGGCTGTGCACAAGAAAGGACATATATGTTAATGCAATTCTGCAACATAAAATAAAGAAATACAAATAAAACAAATCAACAAGAATTGGCAAAGCATCTCTGATGAGATTTTATTCACTACTAGAATCTAATCAGAGATGCTTTGCCGATTCTACTCCAATGACCTGCTCCAGCAGGGTTGGTAGGGAGTGTGTGTGTTTGTGTGTGCATGACTGTCAAAATTCCAAAGACAGGTCAAATAGCTCTGGGGAGGCCAGTCATAAAGTAGAACACCTGCTAAACAACTGGTTATTGAGTGAGGACCACTTGTATTTGGTTTGCCAGTCACTTGGCCATGCCCACCCATTCACATGATCACACCTAACTGATCATGTGACCACCAAGCCATGCCCAGCAAGCCACACCAGCCAGTCACATGACCAGCAAGCCACACCCTCAAGTTAGGCCAGGCCTACAGAAATTCAAATCCCACTCGTGGGTGGAGGGCACCGAGGATGAGTTTGTAGCACCAAGGGGGCGGTGGACTGAAAAAGTTTGGGAACCACTCCTTTCCCATTTTGTTCACTATAATAACCCTAAAACAGAGTACTTCTCATAACTGCAATGAGGACTTCCAATTCTACAAAAATGGGATAGATAGATAGATAGATAGATAGATAGATAGATAGATAGATAGATAGATA
>BLBF01000019.1:18975630-19020915 GCA_015471245.1 Laticauda colubrina
ATAGATAGATAGATAGATAGATAGATAGATAGATAGATAGATAGATATAACAATTCATTTAGCAACTGTTCAAAGTTACGATGGCACTGAAAAAGGTGACTTATCACTGGTTTTCACACATACAACTTTTGCAGCATTCCTGATCAAAATGTGTATGCTTGGCAACCAATATGCATTTATGATAATTGCAGCATCTCAGCATTGTTTGATTGCCTTTATGACCTTCCCAGCTGAGTTATGACAACAAAAGTCAAGGGGGGAAGCGAGATTCGTTTAATGTCTTCAGTGATTTGCTTAACAGCCAAGGCAAAAAAGGTCATAAAATCAGGCACAACTCACTTTACAACCATTTTGCTTAGTAATGGAAATTCTGGTTCCAGTTACAATCATCAATGATTGTACTTATACAAAGTTTTTTAAATCTTTCAGACCAATGGTGGGAATCTTGTCTTCTTCCAATTGTTTCCACATGCTTAACAGCCATAATTAACACAGCTGATAGGGAATTCACAAAGATTTAGAAAAATAAAAATCCTCATTCTTGAATTCTGATCTAGACAAGTCAGCAGCAATTTATTATATGTGTATCTAAATATATATAGGTCGAGATGTTCTTTCCATTTGCAAATTATCCATCCATATTAGTTGAAGCCAAATTAGTCTTGTACAAAATGAATCTATTGACTGAAGATTAGTCACATAACTCCTGAGGCCTAAGAAGAATATAGATTTTTTAAAAAGCAGATATTAGGAGACATAGGCCAGGATACAAACATATATTAATCTATATATTTATTTTATTCATTTAGTCATCTTTATGTAGTATATAATGGAAGTGGTGATCCTTTGAGCGCTGTATGCAACAAAATTTCATTTTAACGTATGCCCATTAGCATGCATTGAAAGTGACAAGTTATTTTTCTGTTCTGTACTATTGTGATTCTGTTCTGTTCTGTTCTGTTCTGTTCTGCTCTATTCCATTCCATTCCATTCCATTCCATTCCCAATGAGTGATCATTCTTAGCAACACTGCACTTCCATTCCGTTGCATGCTAAAATTTCTTTGTTAGATGGACAAGTTATGTGGAAAGAACCAATTTCATTTTCCTACAATTGCAAAGGATTTAATGTTTATATACATTGGCTGTTGTTGTTGTTAATTTTCCAACCAAATTAATAATGTAATCAGTTGAGTGTTGAAAGCAATGATTCAGGTCCTGGACAAAGAATTAAAAGTCATGGAAGTACTGCTGAAAAATGTATACTGTGACAAGGTAATCTTTTGCAACTTAATACATTAAGTTTAAAATTTAGTTCAAATCAGTTTCGTCTCATATAAATAGTGAAACCATTCATCTAAGACCACTTGCATTTGTTTCAAGATCTATATAAGCAGTGGTGGCATTCAAATTTTGTTACTACTGGTTCTGTGGGCATGGCTTGGTGGGCTTGGTATGGCTTGGTGGCAGCATGGCAGGGGAAGGATACTGTAAAATCCTCATTGCCTCCCCATTCCTGGAGGAAGGTTATTGCAAAATCCCATTCCCTTCCCACCCCACTAACCTGCTTCCCAGGTCCGTTCTCCTGTGCAGGGCAACAAAACACAACCCAGCTAATCAGCTGGGACTCAGGAGGCAGAGAATAGATGGGGGTGCAGCCAGTCAGATATTTGCTGGTTCTCTGAACTACTCAAAATTTCCACTACCAATTCTCCAGAACCTGTCAGAACTGGCTGAATACCACCTCTGTGTATCTTACTAAAAGTATCCCTTACTTGCTGACTGCCTTGTTTAACAACTATTTGAATCATTGTAATCACAACTTATAATGGTGTAAAAATCCAGCTTCGACTACCATCACAATGTTCTATAATCACAATCATCATTTGTGTGCTTTGTAACCAGATTGCGATAAGCAGTTAACAGAGAACTCACAAATAAAATTGTTCAGTTAGTCATGTAATATTTCATTTCACAATAGAATGTGACATGATGCCGTAAGTTCATTGTGGTTATGTGATTTTCTGCTTAGCAACTGTGATTCTTGATGATAGACTTTGCCTGACCCAATTGTAGTCAGTAAGCAAGAACTACCTATATGAGATTAAATAAAGACCTTGAAGATATTAGGAAGCTTAGGCAAAGTTTAAAATGTGTTCATTTAGAGCCTCTTTTAAAATCAGTATGACAGCTAATTTTTTACACATTATTACTACTATAATTACAAGTACTACTGTTTTAAATTACTGAACAATATTTAATAATTCCAAGTTTTCAGGAATCTTACCCCTGCTACTTACAATAATATCATTTTCTGTATTAACTTTAAAAACATTCTTTAACATCCTAGTCAAACTGAAACTGTTTTTTGTTCTTTGTCATGACTCATGTTTCTTTTATTTCTACATCAGCTCTTAATGCATCTGCTGATTACCTGGGCTGTTGACTTGTCAACCCGGTTGCTCTTGTCTCTCAAGCTAATGTAGTGAACTTTCAGAGGGGGAGCACCAAGTGCTTCTAGGGCTAAGGGATCTGCTTCAAGTTGCTTAAGAGCATCCTGATAGTATTTTGTTCTCGAGAAAACCCCTGAATAAAAAAGCAAATAGTATAATTTTGGACAAAATATCAAAAAGAACACTGTTAAATGTTAATCAAACCCAGAAAGGCATCCAACTGATGCTCAAGGCAAGAAAGTTAAAGTGCTGGGAGTCTCCTTGAGTTTTCTTCCCTTTACATCCCCCAGGTGCTTTTTTCAAGAGGCAACTGGACTTTCTTTGTTTTAGCCTGAAGATGTCTTGCTTCTTATCCAAGAAGCTTCTTCATGTTAGAAAATCACTTTGCATTAAGCAAATAGGGGGGTTGTTGTTCTTTGCTCCTCCATTTCAAATGTGCAGGGCCTGACTAAAACAAGGATTGAATTGCTTACTTCCCATCTTGGAATAGAGGATTCAAAAATATCAGAGGAAGTAAAGTGACTGTTGCAAACTACATTCTTTCTATTTCATGCAATTATTTCATTTTCCTTTCTATCAAGAGTACCATGTGTTACTCTCTGCTTTAAAGTTCCCGATTCATATCTATAGACTGCAAGATGATCTCCCAAGGCTAAGATTCAAAGGCCTCTCAAAAATCAGGCAGAGAAGTTTTAGAAGATGTACCAAATGGAAAATCTCCTTATTCTTGAAATATCTGTTCAGAAATGAAGCAGAGACAAAGTTCACCAGCATCAGAATTGGATTTTTGTTAATTTCTTCTATTACAACTAATGAAAAAGGAATAAAAGTAAGTCAGTAGAAACAAAGAAGTAGAGCAAAAAAAAAAAAAAAGAAACTCTCTTTTTTGAAAATTAGTTATCCCTTTCAATAAATTCTCCCACCAGAGTCATCATAGCTGTCTTACATCTTCATAAATCTTTTTAAAAAACAAGATACCACTGTTTATTTGGCTAGAATTTGCTTAGAGTTAGGAAATAGAAAAGGCCTTTCAGTTGTCTTCCAACTGAAATGTTGGAAGAGCAACATTTAGCACAAATGCAGACCCAAAAGATTCAGTTAACCTGAATAATTGATTGTGTGATAATTCTGACCTGTACTGAAGTTTTACAAATTTGTAAGAAATTTTAACCCCAAACATATATCAGATTATTCTGGATTTTATATACCTGCCCACCACTTAGTCAGGTAAATTTGGAAATTAAATTTCTCCATTGGTGCTTTGGAACTATTAGCATTGACACTAACACAATATTTTGGCTTCTAGTGCTCCTTGCCCTTTGGGAAAATCAGTTCATTGCTGGCAATCCAACAGCAAGCAAAGAAGAACACGATTTTTTGTAATGTTTACCAACTACAAGTTTCTTGTGTTCTACTGTTCTATTTCTTGTGTTCTTGTGTTCTACAAATGGTGAGTCATATCTCGCTCTGTTCATGAAAGCAGAGCATGATAGCAAAATCTACATTTATATAATTGTTTTGGCAGAACAGAACTTTGTTGCATCATATACTTTTTCCCCATAATGTCGGGCTTCAACCCTGCTGCCAATATCGGCCGACACATTACCCTAGCAGTTCCTGATGGTCCCGGGTCCAGATGCCCTGGCTGCAATGCCTTGCCTCGTGCCCACCAGCTGGGAAGGTTCGTATGGACCCGACACATTATCCTGAATGGTCCTGATGATCCCGTCTTGCCTCGTGTTGGCGTGACCAGCTGGGGATCTTTGCATGGACTCAGCTGTTTGGCGGTGTGTGTTCCTTTGGGCATGCCACCACCTGCCTTTGAACGGACCTGTCAGCTGTTGGGCAGTGGGTGTTCCTCCCCTTTTCAGTGCCACCAGGTGGGAGGTGTTTCGCACTGGCAGCTTTTGGGGTTACTATGGGATTGGCGGCACAAACGGCGGGGTGGGATGGGGCTTGGCATGGGGCTTAGCTTGGAGATAGTTTTGCGGGGTGGGGGTGTGCAAGGTAGTTAGGGGATGATGTTGGATAATTAAGCATTTCCAGGGACGGATGTTAGATAATTAAGGGAAAAGGACTATAAACAGTGCTGAGAGGCAGACACTCTCAGCGCTGGCTTTGCCATTACCATTTGTTGCTGATTGTTGGTTGCTGATTGTTGCTGATTGTTGGAGGAAACAGACCACAATAAACAAGTCTTGCCACAAACAGAATGTGAGTAAAGTAGTTTATTGGTGAAGTTTCATCATGTTCCAATGGAAGCTGACACAAGCTTGAATGAGGGATAGAAAATTATTTTTGCAACAAAAGATGTATAGCTACTTTTGTGGAAACTCTTTTGATATATAAAATAGTAACTTATGTTGGAATACTTTAAAAATAAGATTTATATTTCAAAAATAAGGTTTATAAAATCCATTATCAGCTGAGGTTATTTATATGTTTTTCTTGCTGAAAATGTAACACAAATAACTTGGGATTCTATAAAATCAAATAATTTTCAAAAGGATTTTAACCACAAAACACACACCTACTAAACTTTGAATATGAAAAAATAAAGTTTCATGTCACAGCCCTCATGTGCGATTTGTATACCTTGTTGGGAGAAAATGTATGCCTTATTTCTCATAATTTATTTTACATCTCAAGCGTTGTCTGCCAGACCCATGTTCAAAGCAAATTTTGGATTTGTAATTATCAATATATATTCCTTAGAAGTACCATTTATAAAATTGGGAACTTTTTCACCCCAATGGGATTGGCCTATCTTATGTAGGCCAGCAGGAGTGTATCCCAGACCTTATTGGTCAAGGAATTCTAGCTGGCAAGGTCTGAGAGAAGAACCTTTTCTGCCAAGGCTCCTGCCCTCTAGAACATTACGCCCCCAAGGCGAGATTTCATCCCCCCTGGCCTTCCACATAATAGTCATAAAATATGGCTCTGCCGATTGGCCTGGGGTCCTGATCAGAGATATTCTGTATTCGAGCTGGTTAGTAGACGGAGAGAGGATTCTGTCTCCATTTTGTTTGCATTTGGCTTTCTTCTTCAGCCATTTTTGGTAACTTTAATGCTAATGCTTATCATTTTAATATTTTATGTTTTTTCTATTTTATTGTAAGCCATCTAGATGGCAAGATGGATGGCAAATAAATAAAATGTTTAGAAGGTCAAAGTCCTCCAACTATTAGCAAAATCAGAAATATTTAGCTGGATAGTATAAAAAAGGATTCCATGTAGAGAACATAATATTTGGTTGATCCCCATATGAATAGGTAGGGATATTATTTTTAAAATCTCCCCATCTAAAATGTTATTACAGATAGAAAATGTTAAATAATGGGTTGACAGAAGAGACAGAGAGAGACCTTCGATAATAACTTTATTTGCAAAAGCAAAACCCAGCAAAGAGTCTGGCTGAAAGCACGCCTTTTATAGCAAACTGTCAACCGACTCAGCCAATAGGAACAAACTGTTTTTCCTGCCTTGGAGGTGGACCTGAGTGAAGCCTTTATTCACTGGCTTCACTCCTCAATCTGAATATGTAACAGGAAACAATATTTCCAAGAAGAAATGTTAGTCTAATTCTTTGCCCACTATGCTGGCTTTCTGTTTGTAAAAAAATTTGAGCGTGGAAAAATGAGTAGGGTCCCTGCACTTATAGTCTAAGAGGGTGCAATTCAATATATCAAGTTAATGCACAGACACTCTCTTTATAAATCAGTTTCAAATTGCTACCTATGAAGGAACTTACTTTGTACATAGTAGTATGTAAAAGCACCTGCTGTAATACATTGAACACCCATAAAAAGAGCCATTTGCTGAAATTTTCTTAAGGACATATTTTATTTCCTAGGGAGAAAAAAGTTGGAAAATGAATTATTATGCATGAGAAAAACCAGGTAATTATGTTAATTTATTTTCAATATTTCAACAAGACTGGCTTGAATGAAAGCCCTCTACATAGCATTCTGTATTGGTTCTCTCAGAGAGAATATCCCAAAGAAAAACTGAGCAGACCAAATCCATTTATAAATTTCTTGCAAGGATGTCATTGTTTCACTAATTATTGAGGGTGAAAATGACATTTTTGAAAAGCTAGTAATCAGAAATGTAGCCTGGTGTTCATATGCCTTTGCATATAGATAATTAAGAAGCCCTGATTATTCCTAAAAATGACAACATTGTAGCCAGAAACAGGAATTTATTTCGCAAAATGATGACGTCTTCTGAAATCTCCCTTCTTCTTAAGGGCCTGTCACATAGGCCGACGGATGAAAAAAGTATGTAAAAAGGACACAGCGGACGAGGAAATTTTCCATCCGTTGTTATCCGCTCTCAAAAGTGTCCCAAATTTGCATAAACAGAGTGGACAGCAATGGAAAGGAACGGACGGGGGGAGGACGTAGCCAGGATGTAAAGTGGATGCTCCACGGAAGCCTACCAGATGGAAGTGGATGGAAGCGGATGGCACATCCGCAGGGCTTCCGGGGGAGCACAGTGAAGTGGACGTGCAGCGGAAGGAACGGATGCCTAGGGGATGCCTAGCAGATGACGCAGATGCATCACGGACGCCTAGTGGATGCATAGCGGATGCCTAGCGGATGCAAAACATTCACTACGCATGTGGGGAGGATGCATTGCATCAGCCCTGCAGATATAAAAGGATGCAGCTCGCAAGCAGGTCACCATTCAGAGGAAAGACCTGCTGCCAGACACAGCTCCAGCCAACAACCATGGGGAAGAAGAGGAAGCCTGTGCCTACTCCTGCCAGCCCTGGCAAGAAGGACAGGGCCACCATCCCAACCCCCTGGCGCTGACTCTGCTTCTGATGGGGCTTCTGCTACTTGGGCTGACTCTGCTGGTGCTGGTGCTTCTGCTGGTGCTTACTCTGATGGCGCTGCTCCTGGTACTGGTGCTTCTGCTGGTGCTTACTCTGCTGGCACTGCTCCTGGTGCTTCTGCTGGTACTTACTCTGCTGGCACTGCTCCTGGTGCTGGTGCTTCTGCTGGTACTTACTCTGCTGGTGCTGCTCCTGGTCCTGCTGGTGCTGCTGGTCCTGCTGGTGCTCCTGGTGCTTACTCTGCTGGTGCTGATCCTGGTGCTGCTGGTGCTGCTTTTGCTGCTGCTGCTGTCGTTGCTGCTGGTGGTGGTGGTGGTGCAGTGGTGGAGCAGCCCCTAGAACCTCAAAGCCCCTCTGATGAGGGCCGAGAAGGCCCTGCCAGAGGGAGGAAGAGGCATACGCGAGATAAGGAGAGGAGGCAGTGCTCCATCAAAGAGGAACATGAGGATCAGGTGCTCGAATGGCTGAGGGAGAACGAGTACCTCTGGCAGAAGGGACACAGGCTTTATCGAGACACCAAGGGGAGCGGCTTGGAGAGAGAAGGCGGAGAGCCTGGGCTACACTTCGGAGGTCCTCCTCGGGTGGTGGAAGCACATGCACATCTGGTACGGGAAGCTGCACCTGAAGAGGTCTGGCCAGGCCGAGGTCAAGCTCACCGATCGGGAGACCTACGTAATGGCCAAGTGCAGCTTCTTGGAGGGTGAGATCCACCACCGAGGAGCAGCCCCTCTGTCTACCCTCTCTCTCAGGTAGCCACAGAGAGCCAGTCCTCTTCTGGCCAACAGTCAGCTCCTGTGTCCAGGCAGGTATCTGTGGAGCATTCCATGACGGAGACCCCCCCGACAGCTGCACTCCCCATGGCGGAGCACATGAAGGACACCCTGACGCAGTGGGAGCAAGGAGAGGGCACTACCACCAGAGATGAACCCACCCCCACCCCCAGCTCCACCTCCACAGAAAGCAGGCAGAGAGCCAGACCGGAGGGACAGAGCCACACTGTCCTGCTGGAGATCAGGGACACCATCAAAAGCAGCGTAGATCTCCTCTCTCAGCTGGTACACACCGATATACCATCCTCAAACCAAAAGCCCTTCCTCACTTATGTAAACCAGACCCTCATGGACATTTCCCAATCACAGTACCAGGTGATAAAGGAGAGGATCACAGGTCTTCTGCACAACCCTCCAGGCCCAGCTGAACCTGCTTCAACCCACTCCAGGTCTGCTCCTCCACCCCAGGTGATGTCACAGCCCTTCCAAGGCTTTCCACAGGCCCTCACTTACCAAGGCTATGGCTACCAGGAGTTCCAGCAGCACAGGCAGCCCTTCCCAGTCCAGGCACAGGTACATCGAATGCCACCGATGCCACTGATGCCACCGACGCCACTGATGCCACCCACGCCACAGATCCCACCCACGCCACAGATCCCACCCACGCCTCACCTCGCTCAGCTGCAGATCACACAGCCCCACTACACTCCTCCTTCCTCCACCCCACAGCCAAGCCCAGCCTCAGAACATCTGTATTCGGTCTTGGAACTGACACCCCATGTCATGGAGGAAAGGGCTCTCAACATCACAGGACTGAGCCAGCTCTCTGAGAGCTTCCTCCACACACCATCCCCTGTTGTCCTCTCGGGGCCAGGCACCCCAATGGCGCCTCAGACCAGCACTCCAGCAGCCACCCCCACAGCACCTTGACCCTTCACCCCTGAGACTATGGGCAAGCCTCAGAGTGACTGAGAAGAGTGCCAGAGACTGGGTTGCTACCTACTGACTTTATCTTTGCTTGGGACACTTTACTTGGGTCATTTTGCTCTTACAGTTTGTTATTAATAAAGTTTATCTTTGCTTCACACACTTGGTTCAGTTCTTTTAGTCAATAAAGTCTTGGTGGAAACTTTTAGAAATGGTTTAAGCCTTTGCATGCTTGTGGGATGGGTAAGGATAGCAGTGGGATAGGCAGGGATACCTGTGGGATGGGTAAGGATAGCAGTGGGATAGATAAGCCTCTAGTGCAAGCATAGTGGGACTGTATGGTCCACCCTCCCAGGTGCCACACCTATGGCCCTTTATTATCAATAAAAAATTAATCATTCAGCAACACATTTCAACATAAACACAACTCTTTATTAAAAGCCCTGTTCATTGTAGGGCCACTCAACGTACATGGCACAATCTCATCAGTGTGATGAGACAGGCTGAAGGAAGCATCCATTAAGCATCTACCATCCTGTCTTGCCACTCCACTGCTCCAGCTGGGGAGTTGCATCAGTGTTTCAGGAGGTTGCGCTGCTTCTTCCCTTCATGTGAAGCTATGTTGGGGCCTTGCACATCCATGGTATCTATCAGGTTTTGCCCTTGCCTCCATTCACCAGGCTCCATGTCCCCATTGCCTTGTTGGCAGTCCACGAGGCTGTTCTGCAACACTGGGTAGCGGGTGCGCATGAGATTGGTCAGGATGCAGCAAGCTTCCACCATGTTCCTCACGGTCTCTGGGAGATGCTGCATGGTGGTGAGAAGTACCTGGAATCTGTTGGGAGGGTTTCCAAAGGCGTTCTCCACCACCCGCCTTGCCCTGGACAGCCTGAAATTGAAGATCCTCTCTTTACAGGTGAGGCATCTGGAAGTGTAGGGCTTCATGAGGTAGGTTCTGAGGGAGAAGGCGTCATCCCCCACGATGAAGTAGGGCACATCTTGTGTGTCGTTGGGCAGGGGGTCTGGATCTGGGAAGCCCATGATGAGGTTGCGTTCCAGCCCATCCTTGAGGTGACTGGCATTGTATACCTGGGCATCTGAAGATGACCCGTTGCCTGAAGAATTGATGTACATGAACTTGTAGTCAGCATCAACAATGGCGAAGATGATGCTGAAGAAGCCTCTGTAGTTGTGATAAGTGGACCCTGAGTTGGCTGGAGCTTTGCAGGCCACGTGCTTCCCTTCTATGGCTCCAACGGTGTGTGGGAAGTTCCACTTCTGATACCACTGTTCTGCAACTTTCTTCCAGCCTTCTTCAGCGGAGGGGCACTGGAGGAGCTCCTCCAGGTATTCTTCGATGATGGCCTGCACAACCTCTCTGACCACAATGCTGATGGTGTTGTGTGGCACCCTCCAGGCATACTGCATGCTCCGGTATGTGGTCCCAGAGGCCAGGTGGTGCAGAGTCAGTGCCACTTTGAGCCCAGGGTCCAGGCTGGGCGAGAAGTTGGTGTTTGCCTTGGTCAACCTGGGTCTCAGCCACTCCACAACTTCGTCAAACATGGCTGGCGGAATGCTCATGAAGTTCTGGAATGCACGAGAGTCTTCATTCCTCAGCTCCACCATCAGCTTGTTATACAGTCCGTACTTGGCTCTTCTCGTGATCCATCTTTGGACCCACACACTTCTTGGACGCCTCCTTTTCTTCCCGTAGAACAGGTGAAAAAACCTGTAGAGGGCTTCGCACTATTGTAGAACGATGGTGGCTACCAAAAGGAGTGTGTGATGATCCATGGTGGAGATGACTGGATGCTGTGGAAGAGCAAGAGCCAGATGAAGACTGAAGAGGTCTGTAATGCAGGGCTGCTGGACTGAAAGTGAGATGCAGGTGATTTCTTCCCCCTTTTATGGGTAATATAGGTTTTCCGCTAGGTGTCCTTTTGCATTCTCTAGGCATTCTGCAGACATCCTAAATATCCGAGATACGTCCCATATACGAACGTTTTTTCCATTTTAATGCTTTGTATGTGAGCTGCATCCGCTTTCATCCTTTCTACGTCCGTGCTACTAACGCTGCGTGTCTGTTCCATGTCCGTTTCACTTCCTCCCTGTGTGCATTTTCCGCTGGAGTGGATGCGAGTTGCGCGGATGCGCAACAGATGCCTAGCAGATATAGCGGACGCGTAACAGATGACAACGGACGTATAACGGATGTTGCCCATATGCGTAGCAGATGTACAACGGACGCGTTGGATACTTTATCCACTCAAAAAGTTTTGTGCAGCTCAAAACTTTTTGAGCAGATAAAATCTCAGTAGACAGATGCTGGATGGATAGAGAGTATGAAAAATGGATGCAGTGAGTACAGAACGGATGCATCACGTTAACCAACGGATGGCAAGTGTTTGTCTCCGTTTTACATCCTCTTTCCATCCGTTGGTGTTGTGTGACATGGGCTTAACATCTCTCAGCTAAAACCTAACATAATCTACTGAATCATATTTTAAGTGGATAAAACAGGAGGGAAAGTGCAAATATTTTGCATGTGTAATGTGAGAATGCTCAGGAACATGAACATTCATTCTTTTGCTCCTTCCAAGATGAAGTGCTGTTGCTTTACACATGCTTTTATACATTAGTAAAAATGCAACAATAACCTCTAAATATATAACTTTATCTTCTTAGGATATTCCTAAAATAATAGGCTAGGGAAAGATTGCCATGGAGAAAATTGATGTGGTTTCTAAAAGTTAAAAAATTACTTGATGATATATAATCAATCAATCATCAATCAATCAAATCTAATGACATTATAACATACCTTGTCAAGGTCTTCCCAGGAAGTTCTTCAATTGTCTTGGTTAAGAAGAATTATTCTGGAATTTAAAAATAGTTACATACATCAGTATCTTTAAATTCCTTTGGAACAGGTCTGAAAAAAAATTGCATCATATTTTCCTCCTCTCCTATTAACCGATATTACCCAATTTGGTGTCCCCTAGATGTATTGAGATTACAACTCTCAGAATTCAAGACCGGCTTTGCATAAAACTGATATTGCTGAAAAAAATATGAACCTGAATATTTTGCAACATCCCTTTTTAAAAATATTTTCCAAATTATGCAGTTCTAAAAGCTACAAAATAATACTTCAAACTGGCCAAGAAATTTTTCAGTGGGTGTTCAACATCCTCCTGGCCAGCATAAATATGGAGAAAAAAATGTACTCCAACTTCTAGAAAGTACAATTATCCACCCCTGCTTTATATTGTGAAAACCACATACATAATTTCTATTCTCCTTAAGGCCCTGTCACACTGCCCAACGGATGCAAAACATTTGTAAAAAGGACACAGCGGATGAGCAAAATGTTCCATCCGTTGTTATCCGCACTCAAAAGGGGCAAAAATTTGCATAAACAGAGCAGATAACACGGAAAGGAACGGACGGGGGGAGGACGCAGGGCGGATGGAAAGCGGATGCAGAGCGGAAGCGTAGCGGATGGGAGCGGATGAGAGCAGATGGCACATCCGCTAGGCTTCCAGGGGACCTCAGCAAAGCGGACGCAGAACAGAAAGAGCGGATGCAGAGCGGATGCCAAGTGGATGAAGCAGATGCACAGCGGATTCACAGCGGATGAAGCGGATGCAGAGCAGAAGCCTAGCGGATGCCGAGTGGAAGCCTAGTGGATGCCTAGCATTCACTGCGCATGCGGGGGGGATTTATTGCATCAGCCCCGCGGATATAAAAGGAAGCAGCTCGGAAGCAGGTCACCATTCAGAGGAAAGACCTGCATCCAGACACAGCTCTCCAGCCTGCCTGCCTGCCTGCCTTCCTGCCTGCCAGCCTCCCTGCCAGCCTTGCTGTCTGCCAGCCTTGGTACCTGCCAGCCTGCCAGCCTTGGTGCCAGCCTTCCTGCCAGCCTTGGTGCCTGCCTGCCTGCCAGCCTTCCTGCCAGCTAGTAACTCCACAACCATGGGGAAGAAGAGAAAGCCTCAGCCACATGCTGCCAGCCCTGGCAAGAGGGACAGGGCCACCCTCCCACCCCCTGGCCCTCACTCTGCTTCTGCTGGGGCTTCTGTAGCACGGGCTCGCTCTTCTACGGCTGGGGCTTCTGCTCTTCTGCTTCTGGAGGAGCTGATGCTGCTGCTTATGGCGGTGGTGTTTCTGCTCGTGCTTATTCTACTGATGCTGCTCCTGGCCGTGGTGCTTCTGCTCATGCTTACTCTGCTGAGGCTGCTCCTGGCAGTGGTGCTTCTGCTGGTGCTTACTCTGCTGAAGCTGCTCCTCGTCCTGCTGGTCCTGCTGGTCCTGCTCGTGCTCCTGGACTTGCTCGTCCTGCTCATTCTGCTCATACTCCTGGTCTTGCTCATCCTGCTGGTCCTGCTGGTCCTGCTCATGCTCCTGGTCCTGCTCGTGTTCCTGGTCCTTCTGGGGCTCCTGGTGCTCACTCTGCTGCTGCTGATCCTGGTCCTGCGGTGCTGGTGCTGGTGCTGGTGCTGCTGCTGCTGCTGATCCTGCTGGTGCTGCTGCTGCTAATGATGATGATGATTATGATCCTGCTGGTGATGCTGCTGCTGCTGCTGCGGCTGATGATGATGATGATGATCCTGCTGGTGCTGCTGCTGCTGGTGGTGTGGAGGAGCAGCCCCTACAACCTGGAAGCCCCTCTGATGTGGGCCCATATGGCCCTGCCAGAGGAAGAAAGAGGTAGACTTGGGAACAGGAGAGGAGGCAATACTCCATTGAGGAGGAACACGAGGATGAGGTGCTGGAGTGGCTGAGACAGAATGCCTATCTGTGGCGGAAGGGACATCGGCTCTACAGGGACACCAAAAGGAAGCAGGCTGCTTGGAGAGAGAAGGCGGAGAATCTGGGCTACACATCGGATGTGCTCCTCGGCTGGTGGAAGCACATGCACACCTGGTACGGGAAGCTGCACCTCAAGAAATCTGGCCAGGCCACGGTTAAGCTGACGGACAGAGAGACCTACGTGATGGCCAGGTGCAGCTTTCTGGAGGGTGAGATCCACCACCGAGGAGCAGCAGCAGCCCCTCTCACGACCCTCTCTCTCCGGCAGCCTGCTGATAGCCAGTCCTTTTCCGGCCGAGAGTCAGCTCCTGTCTCCAGGCAGGTTTCTGTGGAGGGTCCCATGGTGGAGAACCTGCAGACAGCTGTTTTAACCATGGTGGAGCATGTGGAGGACTCCCTGGTGCAGTGGGAGAAAGGAGACGGCACATCCATCACAGTCCTACCTGCATCCATCCCCAGCTCCACCTCCACAGAAAGGCAAAGAGCCAGACAGGAGGCGCAGAGCCACACTGTCCTGCTGGAGATCAGGGACACCATCCGAAGCAGCATAGATCTCCTCTCTCAGCTGGTCCACACCAATTCCTCATCCTCCAACCGCAAGCCCTTCCTCACCTATGTGAACCAGACCCTCACGGACATGGCAGAACCCCAGTACCAGGTGGTGAAGGACCGGATCACCGAGCTGCTTCACAACCCTCCAGACCCAGAGGAACCTGGTCCCACGCAGTCCAGGTCTGCTCCTCCACCCCAGGTGATGTCCCTCCCATTCCAAGGCTTTCCACAGGCCCTCACCTACCAGGACTACGGCTACCAGGAGGTCCAGCAGCACAGGCAGCAGCCCTTCCCAGTCCAGGCACAGAGTCATCGGATGACACCGTTGCCATCGGTTCCATTGATGCCATCGATGCCACCCACGACACTGATGCCACCGATGCCACCAATGCCACCAATGCCACCCATGCCACAGATGCCACCCATGCCAGTCCTCACCCAGCTGCAGACCAGACAGCCCCACTACATTGCTCCTTCCTCCACCCCACAGCCAAGCCCGGCCTCAGTACATCTGTCCTCGGTGCTAGGGCTGACACCCCATGGCATGGAGGAAGGAGCTCTCAACATCACGGGGCTGAGCCAGCTGTCCGAGAGCTTCCTCAACACACCGTCACCTGTTGTCCTCTCGGGGCCATGCACCCAAGTGGTGCCTCAGACCAGCACTCCAGCACCAGCCACCTCCACAGCACCTGGACCCTTCACCCCTGAGACTGGGCACACCTCCGAGTGACCAAGAAGAATGCCAGAGACTGGGTGGCTACCTGTAGACTTTATTTGGACACTTCACTTGGGTCATTTTTCTTTTACAGCTTGTTATTAACAAAGTTTATCTTTGCTTCACACACTTGCTTCATTTATTTTTTTTAATAAAGTCTTGGTGGAAACTTTTAGAAATGGTTTAAGCCTTTGCATGCTTGTGGGATGGGTAAGGATAGCAGTGGGATGGGCAGGGATACCTTTAGGATGGGTAAGGATAGCAGTGGGGTGTGCAGGGATATCTTTGGGATGGGTAATAGCTGTGGGATGGGCAGGGATACCTTTGGGATGGGTTAAGATAGCTGTGGGATGGGTTGAGAAAGCTGTGGGAATAGATAAACCTCCAGTGCAAGCATAGTGGGACTGTATGGTCCACCCTCCCAGGTGCCACACCTTTGGCCCTTTATTATCAATAATAATGTAATCATTCATCCACACATGTCAACACAAACACAACCCTTTATTAAACGGCCTGTTCATTGTAGGCCCACCCAACATACATGGCCCAATCTCATCCATGTGATGAGGCAGGCTGAAGGAAGCATCCATTAATCATCTATCATCCTGTCTTGCCACTCCACCGCTCCAGCTGGGGAGTTGCACCAGTGTTTCAGGAGGTTGCGCTGCTTCTTCCCTTCACGTGAGGCTCTGTTGGGGCCTTGCACATCCTCAGTGTCTATCAGGTTTCGCCCTTGCCTCCATTCCCCAGGCTCCATGTCCCCATTGCCTTGTTTGAGGTCCACGAGCCTGTTCTGCAAGACTGGGTATCAGGTGCGCATGAGATTGTGCAGGATGCAGCAAGCTTCTACGATCCTCCTCATGGTCTCTGGGCGATGCTGCATGGTGGTGAGAAGTACCTGGAACCTGTTGGCCAGGATGCCAAAGCCGTTGTCCACCATCCGCCTTGCCCTGGACAGCCTGTAGTTGAAGATCCTCTCTTCACGGGTGAGGCATCTGGAAGTGTAGGGCTTCATGAGGTAGGTTCTGAGGGAGAAGGCGTCATCCCCCACGATGAAGTAGGGCACATCTTGTGTGTCGTTGGGCAGGGGGTCTGGATCTGGGAAGCCCATGATGAGGTTGCGTTCCAGCCCCTCCTTGAGGTCACTGGCATTGTATACCTGGGCATCTGAAGCAGATCCGTTGCCTGAAGCATCGATGTACATGAACTTGTAGTCAGCATCGACCATGGCGAAGAGGACGATGCTGAAGAAGCCCTTGTAGTTGAAATAAGTGGACCCCCACTTGGCTGGAGCTTTGCAGGCCACGTGCTTCCCATCTATGGGTCTAACCGTGTGGGGGAAGTTTCACCTCTGATACCACTGCTCTGCAACTTTCTTCCATCCTTCTTCAGTGGAGGGGCACTGGAGGAGCTCCTCCAGGTATTCTTCGATGATGGCCTGCACCACTTCTCTGACCACAATGCTGATGGTGTTGTGTGGCACCCTCCAGCCGTACTGCATGCTCCTGTAGGTGGTTCCAGAGGCCAGGTGGCGCAGAGTCAGTGCCACCTTGAGCCCAGGGTCCAGGCTGGGCCGGAAGTTGATGCTCTGCTTGGTCAACCTGGTTGTCGGCCGCTCCACAACTTTGTCAAACATGGCTGGAGGCATCCTCATGAAGTTCTGGAATGCACGAGGGTCTTCGTTCCTCAGCTCCACCATCAGCTTGTTATACAGTCCGTACTCTGCTCTTTTCCCGATCCATCTTCGGACCCAGACTCTTCTTGGCCGCCTCCTTTTCTTCCCATAGAACAGTTGAAAGAGCCTGTAGAGGGCTTTGCACTGTTGCAGAACGATGGTGGCTACCAAAAGGAGTTTGTTACGATCCACGGTTGACATGACTGGATGCTGTGGAAGAGCAAGAGGCAGATGAAGGCTGCAGAGGTCTGCACAGCTGGGCTGCTGGTCTGAAAGTGAGATCCAGGTGAATTGCTCCCCCTTTTTATAGGCAATATAGGTTTTCCACTATGTATCCCTTTGCATCCTCTAGGCATCCTCTAGACATCCTTAATATCCGAGATAGGTCCCCTCTGCGAACGTTTTTTCCATTTTAAATGCTTTCTTTGTGAGCTGCATTCACTTTCATCCTTTCTCCCTCCGTGCTACTAACACTGCACGTCCGTTCCGCTTCCTCCCTGCGTCCATTTACTGCTGGAACGGATACGAGTTGCGCGAATGCACAGAGGATGCCTAGCGGATATAGCGGATGCGTAACGGATGCAGAATGGATGTCCCCCGTATGCCTAGCGGATACAGAACAGACATGTTGGATACATTTTCCGGTCAAAAGTTTTGAGCAGCTCAAAACCTTTTGAGCGGATGAAATGTCAATCGACGGATGTTGGACGGATAGAGAGGAAGCAAAACGGAGGCAGTGAGTACAGAATGGAAGCATCGCGTTAACCAACAGATGGCAAGTGTTTTTCTCTGTTTTACATCCTCTTTTCATCCGTTGGTGCAGTGTGACTGGGGCTTTAACTGTTTGAGCTTTCCAAGGCCACTTCTCCTCTTTTAACTATCTCCCCCTTTATCTGAGCTCCAGATGTCTGAGAATAATTGAGTCCTTGGGTGAACAGCATTCCAAATGGAGCAGGTGGTAAAGCTATTTCCACCTTTTCCTGAATGAAGAGATTGGCCTATGGCTAGACTGATTTGCAGCATTTAAGGTGCTTCAGTTAACCAACATGAACAATATACTATTATCCAAATTGTAACTTGAGATAAAAATACATAATTGAATAAATTAAATCCAAAATGTGCAATATAAACAGTTATGTACATCAAAGAGAAATATTCTGAAGAAACACAATCAACAATCAGGTAAAACAACAGTTAGACAGATATAAAAATTGACATTAAAAAACATATGAAGACAAATATACAAAGCCTGGGTATAAAAATAATAACTGTGTCAGGTATGGCTCCATTCCACATCCAAGAAAGAAAACCTTAGACTCCCATCTTGATAGAGAAAAGGACTTTTACTGAAATTTGAAGTAGTAGCAACAGAAGAAATAAAAGATCTGAGGCAAAAGGTGCAGAAATTACATATAGAAAGTTATGACATGTCCCCACTCCCAACAATTCAAACAGGACGTCCAACCTGAGGTATGTATAATGTCATATGGGTATATCTTCAGGTGGAGTCTCAGACATCTGGTATGCCAAGACAGTTGATCTTGGCCTGGAAAGATAAGTGGCTGCATTTGCGCAGTAAGCAAGAAAGCATCCCAACTTTTACAATTCACACTTCACCTCCAGCACCTTTCCCCCCACGAGGCCCAATAATCTCTCTCCCCCCATTTCTATAGCAGCTGGAAAGAGTCAAGCAGAAGACAGAATCTTGGAGGCTGACAAACTGCTGCTTTTATAATGGAGTCATCTAAGTTTGTCTGTGGTAATCTAAGATACCAGCACTTTGAATGGACTTCTAAATAACCTGTGATAGGCCCATGGCTGTCAGGGTAGTTATAAACTCTAGAGCCACCTCAGACTTTATTTCAAGGGAAGGCAGTTTAAAGTGCCTGCAAGCCACCAGCCAAATCCAGAAACAGAGTGAAAGGAGAGATTGCTGTGCAGCAGGGGGGTTAGTAATAAAATAACAGTCCCAACTGATCTCTATAGCCCAACTTAATACACATAAAGGATCATACAACAGGTAATTTGTGATCTATGAAAATTATAAAAAAATATGATTTTCCCTCATGAATGACCCTGCACCCTTGCTAAAATGAAATAACAATAGAAATAGCAAGCTTACATACCATCCATAGTGATCAAACTCCTGCATTCTAACCACTGTGTCATCATGGCTCAATTGCAATTTTGCTGGGCAAATTTTGGAAAAGGCAACTCCCCTTTTAGAATCCACACAGAACTCAGTAATACCTCAACTAATGACCACAATTGAGCCCATAAATTTTGTTGTTAAGTGAATTTTGCCCCATTTCATGACTTTTCTTGCCACATTGTTGAAAGAATTACTAAAATTGTTAAATTAGTAACTGCAATTGTTAAATTAATATTAAGTGATTTTGACTTTTCTATTAACTTTGCTTGTCAGAAGGACGCAAAAGGTGATCACATGATCACATGACCCTGAGACACAGCAACTATCATAAATATGAACCAGTTGTCAGACGGCATAGCTGGCATTGCGACGATTGGGCGGGCAATCTTGATCCTCCAAGATCGCCATTTGTTGAGGTAATTCCCCATTAGGAGAATGAGCGCATACAGGGAGACATATTTGAGAGGAATGTTTCAATAATACACACACAGTACACAGATGCACTGTACAGTAAATGTAGGTTTTTACTTCCAGACAGTTTAAGCAAAGTTCAAGATAAGCAATCCAAAGTCATTCATAAATTAAATAGAGTCAGTTTTCAATCCAGGGATAATCCAAATATCAAAGTCCAGTGTCAAAAACAGTTCAGAATCAGACTTACATTAAATCCAGTAATATCAGTCAATTAGAAGAAATGGAGCAACAGCAAAACTTTCCAACAGAAGGAAATAGAGATACACTCACACTCTCTTCTGAGACTAAGGCTAAACAACCCAGGTTTCTGGCTCCATCTTATGGCCGTTTGAGAAACCACACCTAATTACAGTTTTGAATTTTCTTAAACATACAGTTTTAAAATGTTTATCCTGGTTTATATATTTCAAACCCAAATAGCTGTCAGGTGACTCATATTCCTAAAGGGCCTGTCACATAGGCCGATGGATGCAAAAAGTATGTAAAAAGGACACCGCGGATGAGAAAATTTTCCATCCATTGTTATCCGCTCTCAAAAGTGCCCCAAATTTGCATAAACAGAGCGGACAAAAATGGAAAGGAACGGGCGGGGGGAGGACGTTGCCAGGATGTAAAGTGGATGCTCCACGGAAGCCTAGCGGATGGAAGCAGATGGAAGCGGATGGCACATCCGCAGGGCTTCTGGGGGAGCACAGCGAAACGGACGTGCAGTGGAAGGAACGGATGCAGAGTGGATGCCTAGCGGATGACGCGGATGCATCACGGACACCTAGCGGATGCATAGCGGATGCATAGCAGATGCAAAGCATTCACTGCGCATGCGGGGAGGATGCACTGTTTCAGCCCCGTGGCTATAAAAGGACGCAGATCGCAAGCACATCACCATTCAGAGGAAAGACCTGCTGCCAGACACATCTCCAGCCAACAACCATGGGGAAGAAGAGGAAGCCTGTGCCTACTCCTGCCAGCCCTGGCAAGAAGGACAGGGCCACCATCCCACCCCCTGGCGCTGACTCTGCTTCTGCTGGGGCTTCTGCTGCTCAGGCTGACTCTGCTAGCGCTGGGGCTTCTGCTGATGCTGCTCCTGGTGCTGGTGCTCATGTTGGTGCTCCTGCTGGTGCTTACTCTGCTGGCGCTGCTCCGGGTGCTGGTGCTTCTGCTGGTGCTTACTCTGCTGGTGCTGCTCCTGGTCCTGCTGGTGCTTACTCTGCTGCTGCTGATCCTGATGCTGCTGGTGCTGCTTTTGCTGCTACTGTTGTTGTTGCTGCTGCTGCTGGTGGTGGTGTGGTGGAGCAGCCCCTAGAACCTCGAAGCCCCTCTGATGAGGGCCCAGAAAGCCCTGCCAGAGGGAGGAAGAGGCATACGCGAGAACTGGAGAGGAGGCAATACTCCATCAAAGAGGAACATGAGGATGAGGTGCTTGAATGGCTGAGGGAGAACGAGTACCTCTGGCGGAAGGGACACAGGCTCTATTGAGACACCAAGAGGAAGCAGGCGGCTTGGAGAGAGAAGACGGAGAGCCTGGGCTACACTTCGGAGGTCCTCCTCGGCTGGTGGAAGCACATGCACACCTGGTACGGGAAGCTGCACCTCAAGAAGTCTGGCCAGGCCAGGGTCAAGCTCACCGATCAGGAGACCTACATGATGGCCAAGTGCAGTTTCTTGGAGGGTGAGATCCACCACCGAGGAGCAGCCCTTCTGTCTACCCTCTCTCTCAGGCAGCCCACAGAGAGCCAGTCCTCTTCTCGCGAAGAGACACCTCCTGTGTCCAGGCAGGTATCTGTGGAGCGTCCCACGACAGAGATCCCCCCAACAGCTGCACTCCCCGTGGTGGAGCGTGTGGAGGACCCCCTGACACAGTGCGAGCAAGGAGAGGGCACTTCCACCAGAGACCAACCCACACCCACACCCAGCTCCACCTCCACAGAAAGCAGGCAGAGAGCCAGACCAGAGGGACAGAGCCACACTGTCCTGCTGGAGATCAGGGACACCATCAAAAGCAGCGTAGATCTCCTCTCTCAGCTGGTACACACTGATATACCATCCTCAAACCGAAAGCTCTTCCTCACCTACGTCAACCAGACCCTCATGGACATGTCCGAATCACAGTACCAGGTGATAAAGGAGAGGATCACAGGTCTTCTCCACAACCCTCCAGGCCCAGCTGAACTTGCTCCGACCCACTCCAGGTCTGCTCCTCCACCCCAGGTGATGTCACAGCCCTTCCAAGGCTTTCCACAGGCCCTCACCTACCAAGGCTACGGCTACCAGGAGTTCCAGCAGCACAGGCAGCCCTTCCCAGTCCAGGCACAGGTTCATCGAACACCACTGATGCCACCGATGCCACAGATGCCACCAACGCGACAGATGCCACCAATGCGACAGATGCCATTCATGCCACAGATGCCACCCATGCCTTCACCTCGCTCAGCTGCAGACCAGACAGCCCCACTACACTCCTCCTTCCTCCACCCCACAGCCAAGCCTGGCCTCAGAATTTCTGTCATCGGTCTTGGGACTGACACCCCATGTCATGGAGGAAGGGGCTCTCAACATCACAGGACTGAGTCAGCTGTCTGAGACCTTCCTCCACACACCATCTTCCTCCACACACCATCCCCTGTTGTCCTCTCGGGGCCAGGCACCCCAATGGCGCCTTAGACCAGCACTCCAGCAGCAGCCACCTCCACAGCACCTGGACCCTTCACCCCTGAGACTATGGGCAAGCCTCAGAGTGACTGAGAAGAGTGCCAGAGACTGGGTTGCTACCTGTTGACTTTATCTTTGCTTGGGACACTTTACTTGGGTCATTTTGCTTTTACAGTTTGTTATTAATAAAGTTTATCTTTGCTTCACACACTTGGTTCAGTTATTTTAGTCAATAAAGTCTTGGTGGAAACTTTTAGAAATGGTTTAAGCCTTTGCATGCTTGTGGGATGGGTAAGGATAGCAGTGGGATGGGCAGGGATATATGTGGGAAGGGTAATAGCTGTGGGATGGGCAGGGACACCTATGGGATGGGTCATAGCTGTGGGATGGGCAGGGATACCTGTGGGATGGGTTAGGATAGCTGTGGGATGGGCAGGGATACCTGTGGGATGGGCAGGGAGACCTGTGGGATGGGTAATAGCTGTGGGATAGATAAACCTTCAGTGCAAGCATAGTGGGACTGTATGGTCCACCCTCCCAGGTGCCACACCTATGGCCCTTTATTATCAATAACAATTTAATCATTCATCAACACATTTCAACATAAACACAACTCTTTATTAAATGCCCTATTCCTTGTAGGGCCACTCAACATACATGGCACAATCTCTACCATCCTGTCTTGCCACTCCACAGCTCCAGCTGGGGAGTTGCACCGGTGTTTCAGGAGGTTGCGCTGCTTCTTCCCTTCACATGAAGCTCTGTTGGGGCCTTGCACATCCACAGTATCTATCAGGTTTCATCCTTGCCTCCATTCACCAGGCTCCATGTCCCCATTCCCTTGTTGGCGGTCCACAAGCCTGTTCTGCAACACTGGGTAGCGGTCTCGGGGCGATGCTGCATAGTGGTGAGAAGTACCTGGAACTTGTTGGCCAGGATGCCAAAGGCATTCTCCACCACCCGCCTTGCCCTGGACAGCCTGTAGTTGAAGCTCCTCTTTTCACGGGTGAGGCATCTGGAAGTGTAGGGCTTCATGAGGTAGGTTCTGAGAGAGAAGGCATCATCCCCCAGAATGAAGTAGGGCACATTTGTGTGTCGTTGGGCAGGGGGTCTGGATCTGGGAAGCCCATGATGAGGTTGCATTCCAGCCCCTCCTTGAGGTCACTGGCGTTGTATACCTGGCTATCTGAAGAAGACCCATTGCCTGAAGCATCGATGTACATGAACTTGTAGTCAGCATCGACCATGGCGAAGAGGATGATGCTGAAGAAGCCCTTGTAGTTGTGATAAATGGACCCTGAGTTGGCTGGAGCTTTGCAGGCCACGTGCTTCCCATCTATGGCTCCAACGGTGTGGGGGAAATTCCACTTCTGATACCACTGCTCTGCAACTTTCTTCCATCCTTCTTCAGTGGAGGGGCACTGGAGGAGCTCCTCCAGGTATTCTTCGATGATGGCCTGCACCACTTCTCTGACCACAATGCTCTTGGTGTTGTGTGGCACCCTCCAGGCATACTGCATGCTCCTGTACGTGGTCCCTGAGGTCAGATGGCGCAGAGTCAGTGCCACCTTGAGCCCAGGGTCCAGGCTGGGCCGGAGGTTGGTGCTCTGCTTGGTCAACCTGGGTGTCAGCCACTCCACAACTTCGTCAAACATGGCTGGAGGCATCCTCATGAAGTTCTGGAATGCACGAGGGTCTTCGTTCCTCAGCTCTACCATCAGCTTGTTGTACAGTATGTACTCTGCTCTTCTCCTGATCCATCTTCGGACCCACACACTTCTTGGATGCCTCCTTTTCTTCGCGTAGAACAGGTGAACGAGACTGTAGAGGGCTTCGCACTGTTGTAGAACGATGGTGGCTACCAAAAGGAGTGTGTGATGATCCATGGTGGAGATTACTGGATGCTGTGGAAGAGCAAGAGCCAGATGAAGGCTGAAGAGGTCTGTACCGTAGGGCTGCTGGACTGAAAGTGAGATCCAGGTGATTTCTCCCCATTTTTATAGGAAATATAGGTTTTCCTCTAGGTGTCCTTTTGCATCCTCTAGACATCCTGCAGACATCCCAAATATCCAAGATACAAACATTTTTTCCATTTTAATGCTTTGTATGCGAGCTGCATCCACTTTCATCCTTTCTACGTCCATGCTACTAATGTTGCATGTCCGTTCCGCGTCCGTTTCACTTCCTCCCTGTGTCCGTTTTCCGCTGGAGCGGATGTGAGTTGTGTGGATGTGCAGCGGATGCCTAGCAGATATAGCGGATGCCTAGCGGGTGACGATGGACGTATAACGGAAGTTCCCCGTATGCGTAGCGGATGTATAATGGATGCGTTCGATACATTTTCCGCTCAAAAGGTTTTGTGCAGCTCAAAACTTTTTGAGAGGATGAAATGTCAGTAGACGGATGCTGGACGGATAGAGAGTATGAAAAATGGATGCAGTGAGTACAGAATGGATGCATCGCGTTAACCAATGGATGGCAAGTGTTTGTCTCCGTTTTACATCCTCTTTCCATCCGTTGGTGCTGTGTGACAGGGGCTTAACACCTTTGATATCTTAGCTGCTGCTTGGTCCCCATGGACCTAAACCGTCCTGTTGAGACAGTGATTGACAAATGCACATCCTGTTGATCCTAGAGACATCGCAAAATCCCTGGTTGATCCAGGGAAAACCCTTTTTGCTAGTGGCGGAGAGGCAGCCTTTCAAGCTGCTGAAGCTGGAACAGCTCTGGAACGGAAGAGATGGGGCGTTGGTCCTACCTGAATGCTTCTTCTCGGGGAGCTGAAGGGACAATCCAGGCTGGGTAGTCTCTAGTCTCCTAGCTCTGCAGACTGAGTTGAAAAACTGAGGACACACCTCCTGGTAATGGTCCCCAGTTCTGAACAATGTTGAAGCAAATTCAGCTGCTCCTTGTCTTCAAACAGACAGTTCATTGATACTGCGAAAAAAGGGTATATTTCCTCCCTATTCTGATCATACAGAATACAGGTGGGACTGGATTCTCCCTTTGACTCCCCAAGAAGAAGCATTCAGGTAGGATCAATGCCCCTTCTCCACTGAGCTGAAGGGAGAATCCAGGCTGGGACATACCAAAGCTGGCTGATGGCTGTCCTATGGGTGGGAGCTGAATTGGTTGGAAGTCCCCACCTCTACATGCACACCCTGGAGGACTCGTCTTCCAAAGGATGCCTCCGCTGAGGCAAAGGAGTCAATTTTGTAATGTCTTATGAATGGAGTCACCATGAGCAGACCGCAGCTCTACAAATGTCCAGAATCGATGCCTCCATTGCCTAGGCTGCAGTGGTCGCTGCACTTCTGGTTGAGTGTGCTGTGATCCTCCTGGGCACAGGAAGGTTCTGTAACTCATAGGCCCTTGCAGTGCAGGCTCTGAGCCAGCAGCCTATTGTGGAAGGTGTCACCCTGTAACCTAAAGTTGACAGCTGAAAGAAAACAAACAAGGCTTCTGTCCTCCTAAAAGAATACGTTCTTTTAATGTAAATACAGAGGGCCCTCCTAATGTCCAAGGTGTGCCATTTTTTATCTAGTGCATGAGTAGGCTCAGTGCAGAAATTAGGCAAAATCAACTCCTGAGAACGATGGAATAAAGAGTTCACCTTGGGCAGGAAGGTAGGGTCCAACCGCAGAACCACCCTGTCTGCATGGAATAGACACAGATCCTTCCTGATGGATAAGGCCGCCAATTCCGAAATGCGCCTGGCCGAGGTAATGGCCATCAAGAATACCACCTTGCACATGAGAAGGCAAAGGCAGACTTCCCGTAAGGGTTCAAATGGAGGAGAAATTAGTGCCTGCAGGATTTTAGGCAAATCCCAGGTGGGGTAGCGGTGGACCACTGGTAGCCTCAGATTCATATCCCCCTTAAGGAAGACTTTCACCCTAGGATGTTAGGCCAGAGAAGTGGAGCCCTTGACCAAAATCACCGAGGTCAAGGCAGCCACCTGTCTCTTCAAGGTATTGGGGGTGAGACCTTTATCCAACCCATCCTGCAGGAACTCTAATACCTTTGCAACATAAACTCCAGAGGGTTCCAATTGGTGACCAGCGCACCAACTGCAGAAAATCTTCCATGTTGCATTATATATCCTGGTCATGGAAGGTCTTCTGGCCACCTGGATGGTCTGAATGATCTTTGTGGAAAACTTCTCCCGTTTCAGGATCCCCCACTCAAGCGCCAGAAGGTCAACTGAAACCAGGCTGGATCTGGGTGCTTGATCGGGCCCTGGCTGAGGGAGATCTTGTGCAGAGGAATTCTCCAGGGTCGGGTGACTGACAGGCCCATCAGGTCGGCAGACCAAGGATGCCTGGGCCAGTAAGGGGTTACCAACAGAATTTCCGTCCTTTATATCAGTACTGATTGCCCCTAGAATCAGGGGAAGAGGGAAAGGCCTACAATAGTCCCTGGGGCCACCTGTACTGGAGAGCGTTGACCCCTTCTGCTCCACGGGCAGGGAATCAAGCAAAGAACGTTGGGAGGTGTATGTTCTCTGGTGATGCAAAGAGATCCAGAATCAGGTGGCCAAAGCATTCTGTTATCTCCTGGAATAGACTGGGATACTGTCGCCATTCTGACTGGTCGACTGTGGCCCTGCTCAACCAGTCTGCCTGCACATTGGATACTCCCGAAATATGTTCTGCTCGTAAGGACAACAGGTTTCTGTCCGCCCACGTGCACAATTGAGTTGCTTCCTGCATTAGAGATCTGGAGTGTGTGCCCCCCTGCTGGTTTATGTGGGTCTTGGTAGCCACATTGTCCATGAGGAGAACCACATGTCTCCCCACCACCACTTGCCTCAAATCCTTGAGCACTAAGCGGGCAGCCCTGAGCTCTAGCCAATTTATGTTGTGAGTGAGTTCCTCTCATGATCACCTCCCCTGGGTGACCTGGGCTCCCAGGTGGGCCCCCCAACCATAGAGACTGTCATCGGTAGTGATGGCAATCCTCTGGGGTTCCCTGTACAAGCATCCCTGATCCATGGCTTGGGACTGTCACCAATGGAGGGAACGAAGAACTGACAAGGGTATGCGAATCCTTCTTGGAGAGTCGCCCCTGCTCGTCCTCTGGTAAGGGAGCAGGAACCATTGAAGAGTTCGGGCATGGAAGTGGGCCCATGGAACAATCCCTATGCATGATATCATCTTGCTGAGAAGTTGAGACAGCAAGATGATAGGTCTCTGGAAGACAGGATCAGTGACGTGACTTCCCTGATACTGTCTCGACACTCCTGGGAGAGAAAAACCTGACCGGCCAAGGTGTCTATAATGGCACCCAAATGCAAGATCTGAGTCGATGGTACCAGGAGGAATTTGTCCAGCAATTTGTCCATCGAGAACCCATGCTCTCAAAGAATCCTGATTGTCAACATCAGATCCTCCTCCGCCTGAGGTCTGGAAGAGGATGCTATCAGGATGTTGTACAAATAGCATTGAATCCTTACGGGTAAGGTTCTGAAGTGTGCCGCTACCACTGCCAAGAGCTTGTTAAAAGTCCAAGGGACTGATGACAGGCCGAACGGAAGAGCCCTGTATTGAAAATGGCGGCTGCAATAGCAAAACCTCAGGAACTGACAGTGGTTGGGCTGTATGGGCACATGGAGGTAGGCCTCCATCAAGTCTACCAAGGCCAAAAAGTCTCCCTCCTGCAGTCCCTCTAGAATGGAGTGGAGGGAGTACATCTTGAATCTTTGGTAGATGTCTGTTGAGCCCTTTCAAGTTGAGGATTGCTCACCACCCCCCTGAGGCCTATGGAATCACAAACAACACTGAATAGAAACCCTGTCTCTCGGGGATTGTGAAGGGCACAGTCCCAGGATCCCAGAGATATCACAAAATCTCTGGTTTGATCCGGGAGAAGCCCTTTTGCTGGCAGCGGAAAGGCAGCCTCCAAAGCTGCTGAAGTCGGGACAGCTCCGGAAAGAAAGTGGCTGGAGCGAGCGTGTGTCGGTTGGGTGAGAAACTTCTTTTGTATTGTAAATTGATTGAGACTTGAAAGGACATCCTGAACAAAGAAGAAATCTGTGACTTTATTTTTCTTTGACTGGAATCTGGTTGAGCGGGGTTGTTTAAGTGATGTCAAATTGAGGCTTGGATTCTTTCCTTATTTTTTTTTTCTTTTCTGAGGACTTTAATGTGACTTTGTAGGTAACCAGATTGAATTTTCTCTTATATATATTTTTATGCTTCTTTTGTTTTTTTTTAATTTTTTTTAGGATAGAGGCTCCCTTTGGTTATCCTTTTTTTTCTTCTTGTTTGAGTTTTTTTATAAATATTTTTTCTTTTGGCTGGGGGGGGAAAGAGTATTAAGAGATGTTGCAACACTGCCAACTAGAGGCTTGAAAATATTTTATTTGAATTGGAGAGAAAAATGTATAAACACTCCTTTTCAAGGACATTTCAATGTGATAAGATAGAGGGAGAACACAGTAAAATATTATTACAGGTGCTTTCCTGGACTCTTATCAACATTTGAGGTTTGGCTTTGAAGCTGCTGGAGAAGACAGTCATAATAAGAGCCTTGGATAAAGAAATAAAGTGCAGTGTGCAGTGCATATATAGATATATATATACTTGTGAAATTCCTACTCACCAGCCTTTTTGTAAATTTTAATTCTAGTATTTTTGCTTTTTATTTTAAAGGGAAAGCCTCAGAGCTCTTTCTTTTTTTTTTTTCTGCTTTTTTGCTTCTTCCATCTGGATCACTTTGTTTTTCTTTTTTGATTATTTTTTTTTCCTTCTATTTTTTCTTTTTTATGGTGGATTATTTCAATTGGACTAGGGTCTAGAAGAACCTGAAGATCTTTCTTTTTCCTTTTTCCTTTTTCTTCTTTGGTTTTGGGCTTTTTACTATTGGATTTTTTTTTTTTGGACTATAATTGGCTACTCTATCAGCTGGATTGAAAGTCAAAGAGAATTTGAAGCTTTGGAAGCATTAAAATGAGCAGGAAACCAAAATCACTCGGCATTTCTGCTTCTACCTCTGCTTCCCCACCATCTGAAGGACAACATTTAATTCAGACAATGTTGAAGCAAGATAAAGAACAAGAAAAAGTAAATTTACAGATGATTATGCAAGGAATCCAAGATATTAAGATAAAAATAGATACTATTGAGCAAAGAATAGAGAAGTCTGATGAAAATATTAAACAAATGATGGGGAACTATGAGGAGAGATTCCAAAAAATTGAGGAAGAAGGAAAACAAAGAGAGGAGAAGATTGGAAATATTGACACTAGATTAACAGTGGTAGAACAAGAAAAAAATGGGATGTTGAGGTGGGAGATGGAAAGGTCAGAATTTTATCTTAGATTCCAAAATATAGAAGAGGAAAAAGGAGAAAATTTGGCTGCGATAATGATAGAAATGTTGGCAGGTGTTCTGGAAATTACAGAGGAAAAGATGATGGATGGAGTAGATGAGATATATCGAGTTTATACAAGATATGCGATGAGAAATAAACTACCAAAGGAAGTTCATATTAGATTTACCAAAAAATCCATCAAAACGCAAATATTACAAGTGGTAAGAGAGAAAACATTGAAATATAAAGGCAAAGAGATTGTGGTTTTAAAACAAATACCTAGAAGAGTGAGAGAGATGAGAAGAGAATACCGATTTCTGACCAAAATGCTACTGGAAAATGAAGTGAACTATAGATGGCTGATACCAGAAGGACTAATCTTTACGTGGCAAGAGCAGAGACATAGAATTGACTCGATTGAAAAAGCAGAACTTTTCTACGCAGAATTTTTTGGAAGAAGAAGAGAGGAGGCAGAGAAAGAGGTCTCATCAATTGAGTTTCAGGAGGAACAACTGGAGATTGAAAAAGAGAAAGGAGTTGTAGGTGGACAGGTAGACAGTAAAGAACAACGTGAAGTGAGAGCTACGAGAGCTGTTAGACCTAAATATAAAGCATAATTATGGAAGAAAAAAAACTGATTACAATGAATATAAATGAACTTAACTCAGCTGTTAAAAGAAGGAAAACTTTTCATAAATTAGAGAAATTAAAATTTGACATAATTTGCTTACAAGAAGTTCATATTAAAAAACAACATGAGCAATTGTTAGTACAGCCAAAATTAGGGAAAATATTTACTTCTTTGATTCAATGTAAGAAAAGAGGAGTGGTTCTCTACATTAAAGAGGATATCCCAGCAAAACTGATTTACACGGATGAAGACGGAAGAGTATTAATGGTGGAAATAATGGACAATAATAGAAAAATACTCCTGATTGCAATTTATGCTCTGAATGATAAACAAGAAGAGTTTTATAAAAAACTACATATGGAAATAATTAGACTGGACTATGTTAACATAATTATGATGGGAGACTTTAATGGAATTGTGGACAATAAACTGGACTATATAACAACAACAATAAAACAAAATAGAAAGGTTCTCCCTAAATCTTTTTTTAAAATGACAGATGAATTAACCTTAAAAGATATTTGGAGAGAAAGAAACGTTAAAGCTAAACAATATACTTTTTACTCTAATAGACATTTATCATGGTCCAGATTAGATATGATTTGGATCTCAACAGAATTAATATCCATTATTCAAGAAACAAGTATTGAAATAAGTACTTGGGCAGACCATAGTCCAATGACAATTAAATGGAAGGGACAAAAAAAAAAAAGATCGAGATGGACATTAAACAACACTATTTTAAAGGAGAAAGACTTTATACAATGGATGGAGAAGGAATTGGTTTTTTTCTTTAAAGAAAACAAAAAAGAAGATACTTCAATACAGAATGTTTGGGATACAATGAAGGCATATGCTAGAGGTTTGATAATAGATTATACAAGAAAAAAGAATATTAGGAAAAGACAAGCCTCCAAGACCTTGGAAGATGAATATAAAAGACTTGAAAAAGAACTACAGAAAATGCCACAGAAAAAAGGTATTAAATTGAAACTGGATGTAATTAAGCATAAAATGGAATTAATAGAGAAAGAAGAACTGGCACAGAAAATTAGAAATTCTAAACAGAATTATTTTGAAGATGCAAATAAACCAGGTAGATGGCTAGCATATAAACTGAGAAAGGAGAAGGAATCAAGAAAAATATTGAAACTAATAGATGATCAAGGCCAAGTTTGTTGTGGTAATAAGGAGAAAAAGGAAATTATTCGAGATTTCTATGGGCAACTATATAAACAAGAGAATATTTATGAGGAAAAAATTAAACAGTATTTACAGAATATTAACTTACCGAAGATACCTAAAGAGACTGAAGAAATGTTAGAAAGTAATATAACAATGATGGAATTAAATGAAGCATTTAAGAGACAAAACAATGGGAAAGCACCAGGTTCAGATGGGCTTCCGGCAGAATTTTATAAAAAATTTCAAGAATCATTGAACATCCCATTGTTAGAAGTTATGAATGAAGTTATGTTAAAGAAGATGACACCCAAAACATGGTCAGAGGCTTATATTACACTTATCCTAAAAGAAGAGGCTGACCCGTTGCAAATTAAGAATTATAGACCTATTTCCTTATTGAATGCAGATTATAAAATCTTTGCTTCAATTTTAGCAGAAAGACTGAAAAAATATTTAAATAATTTTATTCACCCAGATCAAAATGGATTTTTGCCAAAGAGACAAATTAGAGACAATATGAGAGTAATCTTGGATACTTTGGAATATTATGAGGCTCATATTGAGAAGCAAATGGCCTTGATATTCCTAGATGCTCAAAAGGCATTTGACAACGTGAACTGGAGATTTATGTTATTACTATTGGAACAGATGGGTTTTGCCAGAAAATTTATTCAAGCAATAGAAGCCATATATAATAAACAGACAGCAAAGGTAATGTTGGAGGGAGAATTTACAGATCTTATTAATATAAGAAAAGGCACAAGACAAGGGTGTCCCCTATCTCCTTTGTTATTCGTATTGACTTTGGAAGTGTTGAATAGAAATATTAGGGATGACAAAAATATAAAAGGAATGAAAATTAAAAAGGAAGAATTCAAACTACAAGCTTTTGCTAACGACTTAGCTTTTATTCTGGAAGACCCGTTAGAAACCGCTCCAAGGTTATTGGAAAAGATAGAGACATATGGTGAGATGGCTGGCTTGAAAATAAATAAAGATAAAACAAAGATCTTGACAAAAAACATGTTACTGAGACAAAGAGAAGAACTGACAGATCTTTTGAAAATCCAAGTTACAAATAAGGTTAAGTATCTGGGGATATATTTGACAGCAAGATGTAGCACATTAAAAGAGAATAATTATATTAAACTCAAACAACAGATAATTACAGACTTGAAGAAATGGGAAAACTTGCAATTGTCATTAATAGGGAGAATTTCAACAATTAAGACGAATATTTTACCCAGAATTTTATTTCTCTTTCAAACAATACCAATTAGACTTGGAAAAGGCTATTTTGAAGACTTAAATAAAATCATGTTGAAGTTTATATGGCAAGGTAAAAAAGCGAGAATAAAGTTAAAGCTTTTGCAAGATGCTAGAATTAGAGGAGGTTTTGGCCTGCCTAATTGGGAACTGTATTATCAAGCTGCAAGTTTGATGTGGGTCAAAGAATGGATAACATTAAGAAAACATAGATTGTTGATATTAGAAGGACATGATTTACTGTTGGGCTGGCATGCTTTTTTATGGTACAAGGGAACTAAAACACAGGGGTATTTTAGAAGACATTATATACGGGAGTCTTTGTGGTTAAATTGGAAGAAGCTTTGTTATTTGAAAACAATGTTATTTGAAACAATGTTATTTGAAAATTCCAGTTTGGTTATCGACTATTGAAGCATTTTCTTATCCTATGATCTATAAAAAGGAACAAACAGTTAGATATGGGGAATTGTTGGATGAAAAGGGTGGACTTAAATCGATTCAAAACTTAGAGGAACAAGGTATAAGGATGAATTGGTTTTCATATGCGCAAATACACTCAAGATATGATGAAGATCTTAAAATGGAAGGATTCTATGATAAACAGACTGATTTAGATAAGATATTGATGGGTACTGATGAGAAAATAATTAAAAAATTATATGGTTATTTATTGGGAATTAAGTTAGAGGAAGAACAAGTTAAAGAAACTATGATTGCTTGGGGGAAGAATTTTGGATATGGGATTGATTTAGAGGAATGGCAAAAATTGTGGTCTCAAAATTATAAAATGACAATGTCAACAGCATATAAAGAAAACTTGTATAAGATGTTTTACAGGTGGCACTTCCCCCCGACAAGAATAGCAAGAATGTTCAAGAACAAATCTGAAAAATGTTGGAAATGTCATCAGATACCTGGCTCATACTATCATATGTGGTGGACTTGTGAGGATGCCAGAAAATATTGGACTAAAATTCACATGTGGTTGGAAAAAATGACAAAGAAACACATAGATTTGAAACCAGAGATTTTTTTATTGGGAATTTTACCTGATACATATAATAAAGACTTGAAATATTTGATTGTAAATGTATTAACAGCGGCTAGGATTGTATTTGCTAAAAATTGGAAGAATGAGAAAATACCATTACAGGAAGAAATTATTAAGAAAATATTGGAATGTGCTGAGATGAGTAGATTGACATTTGAAATTAGAGAGCAAGAAGATAAATAATTTTATGAAATTTGGGATCTTTTTTATCAATGGCTAGATGATAAAATACGATAATAGAACATTAATATTATATCTATAAAGGATTTTTAGGATTGATTTGTTATGATTATATGATTTGTTATAGAATAAATTGTTTAAAGTATTGTTATCTCACAAAGCATGAATGATTAAAAGTATAGTCAAAAAAAAAATTTTCTTTTTTTTTTTTAGTAATATTAGGATATGGATTGACAATATGAATTGTTATGCAATATAATTGTAATTGACTATAAAATGAATGCACAAAACTGATGAACCAACCGACACACCAGAAGTATATATGAGAGCAGATGTTTTTAATGTTTTGTATGTTATGTGTGTTTGTAGAAAATTAATAAAACTCTTTTCAAAAAAAAAGAAAAAAAAAAGAAACCCTGTCTCTCCTGGTCCACTGGAACCAGCTGGATGGCCCGAATGTCAGCAGATGGTGGATCGCTGATTCCATGAGATCCTTCTTTGAGGGGTCCCTGGAGACAAGGCAACACACAAAGGCTCTTGTGGGGGAGGAGACAAACTTTAGAGAGAGACCCGATCTTAAGGTTGACAGGATCCAAACATCCATTGTGATCTGTTCCCACCTCTGCCAGAATGGTCCCAGACAGCCCTCTATGGGGGATGAGGCTCGGGTGTCACTTGTTGAGCCTGAAGGGTCTGTTGGAACCCCTAAAGGACCTTCTGCCCTCTTGCCTCTGATGCCCTCTGGCGGCAAAGGCCTGTCTATCGACCTGAGAGGAAGATCTCTGGAAAAAGGGCCTACTTTGATGGGGAAAGCCTGCCCCACCTTCCCCCTGTTTAAAGGAGGGCTTCCTGTAGTAGAGATGAGACCCTGGAGGGCATGATCTTTCGCTTGTCCCTGGTTTCCATCAAAAAGGGATCCAGGGCTTCCCCAAAAAGCCTCTCTCCCTTAAAGGGAGCTGATGCCAGCTTCCATATGGTTCTGACGTCCATCTGCCAATTTCTTAGCCAGAGAAGCCTGCATGCTGTTATGGAAGAGGCCATGACTCTGGAAGAAAATTTGGCTGACATGAGGGTGGCATCCTCAGTCAACTGAGCCGCAGCTATAATCTTATTCAGGTCCTGATGCACCCTGAGATCCTCAGGTGGGATTCTGTCCTGTAGCTGCCTCAGCCACCGCAAAGAGGCCTGTGTATGCATCAGGTGGGATGACAGATGGGGAAGCTAGGGCTACCACTGGGCCATCTATGTTTGGCACTTCCATAATGTCCAAAAGGTCTTTGTCCACATTAAATAAGGTAGACTCAGACCCACTAGGCGAGTGTACATCCCAGGGGACTCCCACTGCCTTTTGATCAGGTTGAGAAACATCTGGGGCACAGGTACAGCGTCCACCACAGATGCTTTCTCTGTGAACAGAAAATCCTGATCCTCTCCCTCAGTGGGAAGTTCCTGTGTCCTTTTTGAGATGAGCCGTGTTCTTGACCTTAACCAGCAGAGTCTTGAAAAGAGCCGGCTGCAAAAGGCCCTTAAAGGAGGAGGGACCTGCTACCTCTGACTCCTCATCCCAAAAAATCCCTTTCTGGAAGGAGGTCCCTCTCGGAGCCATAAATTTGGCTGCTTTCTGAAGGGGAGGCCAAGCGCTCTCTGAAGTGGACCGGCTATTCAGCAGAAGCCTGGCCCTGCCTCTGCAGGACTCCTCTGCTAGTTTCCAAATCAGACAACTGGTGCAGATGGTTGATCTCTGCCTGCAATTCCTGTCTTATTGTCTGGGAGATCCAAGAAGGATGGCATTTCTTGCATCTGGGTCTCCTCCAGCTGTAAGCCAGCTGCTGTAGGTGTAAAGGTGGCTGCAGGCACAGGTCTGGCTCCATTGGAGACTTAGTCTGCAGGTGGCGCCATCAAGATCCCCTGAGGCAGCTCAGAAAAATTGTGAGAGGTCTCAGCCCTGATTTGGAGGTTACCCTGCAAATTGTGGGTACTTGAGCCCCCAGGAGACCAGGCCATCATATATTGCCTATCTGCCAGTTGGTCTGGCTGCCTGTCATCTTGAGGAGGCAAAGTTTGAGGGGTGGCTTTGTATTCAGCCATCCTGGAATCTCTCACTGCCCTGTCAAACTGCTTGTCTATGGCCTTTTCTCTATGCCTAGCCTGTCTATCCTTAGCCCTAGAGGATCTCTTAGGGGCTAGATCCCTGACTCTAATCCTAGCTGCTGCCTCCAGACCAGCAGACCTGGGCTTAGGGGATCCCTTCTCTCTACCCTGCTGAGAAACTGACAATTCTTGATCAGCTCCCTTGGTGGCCATTTTTGAGCCTGCCAAAAATAACTCACTTGACAGGGGTTGAGAAAAGGAGTAAGAATAAAGTAAAATAATTAAAAAAAATATTCAGCCTAAGCTGTCAGCTACAGCCACAGTAGTTGTCCACCACTTCAGGAGGTTAGTGCGACCCAAAGTGGTGAGCTCAGCCCAGCTCCGCAATTCAAAAGCCGAGTTAAGGGGGGGGGGTTATGGCTGCCTCTTTGAATTGCAGCAAGCCCTGACAGGGCAGAGGCTTATGAGTCTGGCGCTGGCTGCACCGCAACTGTCAGGCAGACTTAAGCGTCTCGCAGCTGCCATGGTGCTCTGGGGACTGGATGGGGGGAGGTCAGGATTGAATCCCGATGGCCAGAAACCCCCCCAAGGGACAATCCTGGAGACAAACTGCAAGATTGCCCCCGAACGAAATAAATGGCCACTGCCGCTGAAAAGGGACAGAAGCGCTCAGCAACAGCTGTGGCTCATCCTGGGCAAGGGAAAGTGGATCAGGAGGAGGCGAGTTCAATAAGACGCTGGCTCCCACCCCCGCCCAGGCCACACGGGCTCTCAGGATCACCTCTACTCCAGTTTTGACAGGAAACAAAACAAAAAAAACCAGTCAACCAGCAAGGAAAGTCAAAAATTAAAATAACAAGCAAAAACCGTGAACCGGAAAAAAGGCATGAAAAAATGGAAGTGCTAAACTGGCAAGCCGGCTAGCTCAAACCTGATCTAAGCCTCTCTGCGAAAAAAAAGCTTAATCCAGGGGGTGAATATTCTTCTACAATCTTAACTATGCAGAGCCCTTAAAGGGAGGTCTGAACACGCGGAGACTGAGTGAAGAATTGGGGACTGTTCCAGGGGGTGTATCCTCAATTTTTCAACTTGGTCTGCAGAGCTAGGAGACTAGAGACTACCCAGCCTGGATTCTCCCTTTAGATCAGTGGAGAATGGAAGAAAGTGTGTCAGTTTGGTGAGATGAACCTTTACTTATTATTTCTTGGAGAGAACAACATGAAAAAATTAAAGTGGACTAAAAATGAAGAGAAAAGATTTTAAGTGGCATGTTTAATTGTCAAAGTGAAAGTTTTTTTTTCTTTTTTTCCCTTTTTATTGGAATTTTGAACTTGGCAAAGCTGTTCAACTTTAAGCTGGACTGGTACTTTTTAATCTTTTTATTTCTGTTTGTATTTCTTTCTCCTTTTTTAAACAATCCAATTGAAAACTCTTTTTTGATTAAGACTCTTCTGCTTGATTTAAGATATATTTTTCTCCCTTTAAAAAAAAGGGAGGGAAAAAGATTTTACTTTTTTTTCTTTTAGTTCCTGGCTGTAGATTGAGGAAGTGAAAGTGAAAAAAAGTAAGTAGCACTACCGCCCAGAGGCTTGGATACATTGTTTCTTTTCCCCCCCACTAGTTTGTGTTACAATCAAGGACTCTGAGCTGTGTATTGGAAAAGATAGAGATGAGCATGTCAGTTTGTTTAATCGGGTGCTCATTTGTGAACAGATAGCTGGAGTCTGGAGTTGAAGTTGAAGAAAGAAGATTGAAGTGACCTTGAAAAACTCTGAGCTGATTTATCAGAGTCTTGGATATTTGGCAGCAGAGGTTTGTTTTATATTAGAATTGCTTTTTACTTTTTGCCTCCCTTTCTACCCCCCCACCCCATTAGTTGGGCTTTTTTTTTCTTTAATTGGATTTTGACTTTTTAAACCAGGAACCAGAATGTAAATCTTTTATTTTTGTTTTCTTTTGTTTATTAAGAAGAACATATAGAATATTTCTCTTTCTCTTTTTTATCGTTGATTTTTTTACCTTTTACATTTACCATTGTAACTAATTGGATTAAGGTATACAAGTGCCTGAAGGCTTTATTTTTCCTTTTTTCCTTTGGAGTGGCAACTGTTTGCCTTCGTCTTTTTTTTCTTTTTCTTTTCTTTCTTCCACTTTTTTTTTCTTTTTTTCTCTCTCTCTTTCTTTACAGATAAACATTATAAGATGAGTAGAAAGACAACAGCTCCAGCTTCTTTGATACCAACCCCCTCACCATCTGAAGGACAACAATCTGTACAGACAATATTGCAACAGGAAAAAGAGAAAGAGAAGAAAATGACATTACAGATGATTATGCAAGGAATCCAGAAGATTGAGCAAAAAATTGAAAAGACAGATGAGAAAGTGGAAAATATTCAACAGATGATGATGAAATATGAAGACAGATTTTAAAAAATTGAAGAAGAAGATATACAAAGAGATAAGAAAATTGGAGACAATGATATTCAACTGAGCGATGCTGAGAAGGGCAGATGTGAACCATTCGGATGGGAAATAGATAAATCAGAATTTTATCTAAGATTTCAAAATATAGAAGGAAAAGGTGAAAACCTTGCTGAAATAATGGCAGAAATATTGGCAGAAGCACTGGAAATAACCAAAGAAAAGATGATGGATGGGATGGATGAAGTGTTTTGTGTCTATACAAGATATGCAACAAGGAATAGACTACCAAGAGAAGTTCACATTAGATTTACTAAGAAGATTATTAAGACACAGACACCCCCAGGTGTTGAGAGAGAAAACACTAAAATATAAAGACAAAGAAATTGTGGTGCTGAAACAGATACCAAGAAGAGTAAGAGAGATGAGAAGAGAAGAGAATATTTATTCTTGACTAAAGAGTTACTTAAAAGAGGAGTAAACTATGGATGGATGATGCCAGAAGGCCTCTTGTTCACTTGGCAGGAACAAAGACACAGAATTGACACAGTTGAAAAAGCTGAGCTATTCTACTTAGACTACTTTAGAGGAAAGGAAGAAGAAGAAAGGAAAACTCACTGATTAATGTCAAGAGGAGTGTATAGCAGTAATTGAAAAAGAAAAAGAAGAGGCTGCAGTAGGCGGTGAACCCAGAGAATGAGAATTGAGATCTACTAGAGCAATAAAACCCTCTTATAAAGCTTAACATGGATGAAAGAAAATTGATTTCAATTAACAGAAATGGATTTAATTTGACTACTAAAAGAAGGAAACTATTTCACAAATTAGAAAACTTAAAATTTGACATAATCTGCTTACAAGAAGTACATATTAAAAAACAACATGAATATATAATAAAACAAGGAAAACTAGGGAAATTATTTATGTCACTGGCACAATCCAAAAAAAGAGGTGTGGTATTATATATTAAAAAAACAATTTTGGCACAACTAATCTACACAGATGATGATGGAAGGATTCTGACGGTGGAAATAATGGATAACAACATTAAAACACTTCTAATTGCAATTTATGCCCTGAATGATAAACAAGAAGAATTCTACAGAAAATTACACACGAAAATAATTGAATTGGACTATGTTAATATTTGTATGAAGGGAGATTTTAATGGAATAATTAATGACCGGTTGGATTATAAAACACAGAAAACAATGAAGAAAGTTAGAAAGATACTAACAAAATCCTTCCTTTGAATAATAGAAATATTTTACTTAAAAGATGCATGGAGAGAGAGAAATGCGGAAAATAAGTAATATACTTTTTATTCAAACAGGCATACATCCTGGTCTAGAATAGAGATGATATGGATGTCAACAGAATTATTGTCTAATGTATGACAGATTGAAATAAAAACAAGCACTTGAGCAGATCATAATCCAGTGTCAGTTATTTGGAAAGGATACAAGAGGAGATCTAGATGGACTTTAAATAATATAATATTAAAAGAAAAAGACTTCAAATAGAAAATAGAGAACGATTGGTTTCTTCTTCAAAGAAAATAGAAAAGAGCATACATCTTTACAGAATCTCTGGGACACTATGAAAGCCTCCACAAGAGGCTTGATAATAGATTATACTAGGAGAAGAAACATAAAAAAAAAACATTTAAGACACTAGAGGATGACTATAAAAGATTGGAAAAAGACTTACAGAAGTCCCCACAAAAAAAGATATTAAAAATAAAATTGATATAATTAAACATAAAATGGGACTAATGGAAAAGGAAAAATTAGCACAAAAAATTAAAAATGCCAAACAGAATTACTTTGAAGATGCAAACAAACCAGACAGATGGCTAGCTTATAAACTGAGAAAGGAAAGAAGCAAGAAGGATTAGTCAATTAATAAATAAAGAAGGACAGGTTTGCTATGGAAATGAGGAGAAAAAATATATATACAAGACTACTATGAAAAACTGTACTTTCAATAGAATATTCAAGAAGAAAAAATTAAGCAATATCTACAGAAAGCGAACCTACCTCAGATACCTAAAATATTAGTCAATATTGATTAGTCAATTAATAAATAAAAGACAGGTTTACTATGGAAATAAGGAGAAGAAAAAAATTATACAAGACTACTATGGAAAATTGTACTTTCAATTGTACTAATAGGGAAAGAGTTTTTTTAAGATTTAAATAGAATTGTGTTGAAATATACTTGGCAGGGTAAAAAAGCAAGAATAAAATTAAAACTGTTACAAGATGCAAAAATAATAGGAGGGTTTGCCTTGCCCAATTGGGAGCAATATTACCAGTTGTCAAGTTTGATGTGGGTAAAGGAATGGATAATATTAAGGAACAGTAGATTATTGACTTTTAGAAGGCCATGACTTGCTGTTGAGATGGCATGCCTTTCTCTGATTTAAGGAACTAAAACACAGGGGTATTTTAGAAGACATTAAGCCCATGTCACACTGCACCAACGGATGGAAAGAGGATGTAAAACAGAGAGAAACACTTGCCATCCATTGGTTAACGTGATGCATCCGTTCTGTACTCACTGCGTCCATTTTTCTTCCTCTCTATCCGTCCAGCATCCGTCTATTGACATTTCATCCGCTCAAAAAGTTTTGAGCTGCTGAAAACTTTTTGAGCGGAAAATGTATCGAACGCGTCCGTTCTGCATCCGCAACGCATACGGGGAACATCCGTTCTACATCCGTTGTCATCCGTTACGCATCTGCTACATCCGTGAGGCATCCACTGCGCATCCGCGCAACTCAAATCCGCTCCAGGGGAAAGCAGACGCAGGGAGGAAGCGAAACGGATGCGGAATGGACGTGCAGCATTAGTAGCATGGACGGAGAAAGAATGAAAGCAGATGCAGCTCACAAAGAAAGCATTTAAAATGGAAAAAACATTCGCAGAGGGGACCTATCTCGGATATTAAGGATGTCTAGAGGATGCCTAGAAGATGCAAAAGGACACATAGTGGAAAACCCATATTGCCTATAAAAAGGGGGAGCAACTCACCTGGATCTCACTTTCAGACCAGCAGCCCTGCTGTGCAGACCTCTGCAGCCTTCATCTGGATCTTGCTCTTCCACAGCATCCATTGATGTCCACCATGGATCGTAACACACTCCTTTTGGTAGCCACCATCATTCTGCAACAGTGTGAAGCCATCTACAGGCTCTTTCAACTGTTCTATGGGAAGAAAAGGAGGCGGCCAAGAAGCGTCTGGGTCCGAAGATAGATTGGGAGAAGAGCAGAGTATGGACTGTACAACAAGCTGATGGTGGAGCTGAGGAACGAAGACCCTCGTGCATTCCAGAACTTCATGAGGATGCCTCCAGCCATGTTTGACAAAGTTGTGGAGCGGCCGACACCCAGGTTGACCAAGCAGAGCACCAACTTCTGGCCCAGCCTGGACCCTGGGCTCAAGGTGGCACTCACTCTGCGCCACCTGGCCTCAGGGACCACCTACAGGAGCATGCAATACGCCTCGAGGATGCCACATAACACCATCAGCATTGTGGTCAGAGAAGTGGTGCAGGCGATCATCGAAGAATACATGGAGGAGCTCCTTCAGTGCCCCTCCACTGAAGAAGGATGGAAGAAAGTTGCAGAGCAGTGGTATCAGAAGTGGAACTTCCCCCACACCGTTGGAGCCATAGATGGCAAGCACATGGCCTGCAAAGCTCCAGCCAAGTCGGGGTCCACTTATTTCAACTACAAGGGCTTCTTCAGCATCATCCTCTTCGCCATGGTCGATGCTGACTACAAGTTCATGTACATTGATGCTTCAGGCAATGGGTCAGCTTCAGGCAATGGGTCAGCCCAGGTATACAATGCCAGTGACTTCAAGGAGGGGCTGGAACACAACCTCATCATGGGCTTCCCAGATCCAGACCCCCTGCCCAACGACACTCAAGATGTGCCCTACTTCATCGTGGGGGATGACGCCTTCTCCCTCAGAACCTACCTCATGAAGCCCTACACTTCCAGACTCCTCACCCGTGAAAAGAGGATCTTCAAATACAGGCTGTCCAGGGCAAGATGGGTGGTGGAGAACGCCTTTGGCATCCTGGCCAACAGGTTCCAGGTGCTTCTCACCACCATGCAGCATCTCCCAGAGACGGTGAGGAGGATCGTGGAAGCTTGCTGCATCCTGCACAATCTCATGTGCACCCGCTACCCAGTCTTGCAGAACAGGCTTGTGGACCTCCAACAAGGCAATGGGGACATGGAGCCTGGGGAATGGAGGCAAGGCAAAACCTGATAGACACTGAGGATGTGCAAGGCCCCAACAGAGCCTCACGTGAAGGGAAAAAACAGCGCAACCTCCTGAAACACTGGTGCAACTCCCCAGCTGGAGCAGTGGAGTGGCAAGACAGGATGGTAGATGCCTAATGGATGCTTCCTTCAGGCTGTCTCATCACACTGATGAGATTGTGCCATGTATGTTGAGTGGCCCTACAAGGAATAGGGCATTTAATAAAGAGTTGTGTTTATGTTCAAATGTGTGGATCAATGCTTACATTGTTATTGATAATGAAGGGCCAAAGGTGTGGCACCTGGGAGGGTGGACCATACAGTCCCACTATGCTTGCACTGGAGGTTTATCTATCCCACAGCTATTACCCATCCCAAAGGTATCCCTGCCCATCCCACTGCTATCTTAACCCATCCCACAGGTATCCTCACCATCCCACTGCTATCCTTACCCATCCCAAAGGTATCCCTGCCCATCCCACTGCTATCTTAACCCATCCCACAAGCATGTAAAGGCTTAAACCATTTCTAAAAGTTTCCACCAAGACTTTATTGAAAAAAATAAATGAAGCAAGTGTGTGAGGCAAAGATAATCTTTATTAATAACAAACTGTAAAAGAAAAATGACCCAAGTCAAGTGTCCAAATAAAGTCAACAGGTAGCCACCCAGTCTCTGGCACTCATCTCTGTCACTCAGAGGTGAGCCCAGTCTCAGGGGTGAAAGATCCAGGTGCTGTGAAGGTGGCTGCTGCTCGAGTGCTGGTCTGAAGTGCCACTGGGGTGCCTGGCCCCGAGAGGACAACAGGGGATGGTGTGTTGAGGAAGCTCTCAGACAGCTGGCTCAGCCCTGTGATGTAGAGAGCCCCTTCCTCCATGACATGGGGTGTCAGCCCCAGTATCGATGACAGATGTACTGAGGCTGGGCTTGGCTGTGGGGTGGAGGAAAGAGCAGTGTAGTGGGGCTGTCTGGTCTGCAACTGGGTGAGGACTGGCGTCGGTGGCATCTGTGGCATGGGTGGCATCGGTGGCGTGGGTGGCATCAGTGGCATCAGTGGCACCAGTGGCATCCAATGAACATGTGCCTGGACTGGGAAGGGCTGCTGCCTGTGCTGCTGGACCTCCTGGTAGCCGTAGCCTTGGTAGGTGAGAGCCTGTGGAAAGCCTTGGAATGGGAATGACATCACCTGGGGTGGAGGAGCAGATCTGGACTGGGTGGGAGCAGGTTCATCTGGGTCTGGAGGGTTGTGAAGCAGATTGGTGATCCTGTCCTTCACCACCTGGTACTGGGGTTCATTAGGGTCTGGTTCACATAGGTGAGGAAGGGCTTGGGGTTGGAGGATGAGGAGTCAGTGTGTACCAGCTGAGAGAGGAGATCTACGCTGCTCCTGATGGTGTCTCTTATCTCCAGCAGGACAGTGTGGCTCTGTCCCTCTGGTTTGCCTCTCTGCCTTTCTGTGGAGGTGGAGCTGGGGGTGGATGCGGGTTGGGCTGTGGTGGAAGTGCCGTCTCCTTTCTCCCACTGCGTCAGGGGGTCCTCCACGCACTCCACCAGGGGTAGTACAGCTGTTGGGGGGGTCTCCTTTGTGGCACGCTCCACAGATACCTGCCTGGAGACAGGAGCTGACTCTCTGCCGGAAGAGGACTGGCTCTCAGCAGGCTTAAACAACCCTTTAAGAAAAAAACCTCCTTTGGAGACAGTAAGTCTATCCTATCCACCAAGAATGCAATAAGGGTGGATAAAAAACAAAAGGAGATTTCTTCTAACTACTAGTTTTCCGAACTGCTTAGAAAGTTAACAAGGGGTTCTATAGAACCAGTCAGAACTGGTAGAATCCACCCCTGCTGATGATCCTATGCCAATGGATATCTTACTATGGCCTCATGACAAAAGGATCAGAGAGATGCCTCTTCTTTCTCCATGTTTGCCTCAAATCTGAATGGGGCAAAACAGGAGCCCTCCTATTGCAAGTTCTAAATGTTTGAACTAATGGCTACTGATTCCCCCTTTAACCAAAGTGGCTTTGCTGAAATTTATTTAGAATGCACATATTAATAAGCTCCAATGTTAGAATAAAACAATAAAAAAGGCATTTTATTTTAATAAGTACAATAAAGAACCTCAGGAATAAGATAACTAAATCATATAATAAAGCCCTACATTAATAAATAGCAATCCATAATAAACCAAAAAACCAGGCACTACTGTATGCATAAATGTGTATGCAAATGTATATTTCTAAATCTTTCTGAGGACTTAGGATGTGGTGCATTCAGAACACCAATTTCAGGCTATCTACTCAGTAAAAAAAATCAGCTGATACTCTGTTCGGGAATGAGGAATGTGGAAAGGAAACTGAATGCTCCAGAGCCAGATTATTTTGTACACCTCCACCAAGTAAAAGTTTTATTCATATAATAGACTGGATAAGAACTAAGACTAAAAGAGGCCAATTTAAAAAAAAATGTCATTTGGGCTTGATCAGGGATTTACAGCAGGTATGGGCAGTTCTAAGCATATTCTTCACCAGGCAAGATCAGATTTGTACACATATTTGAATTTTTATCCAGCCTTTTCACTACCAACCTTAATGCACTGCATAAAACCATTGCAAGAAGTAATCAGTATAAGTAATCAGAGTTGTTTATACTAAACTCCAAACACATGCTATTCTTGCTAATAAGGTGAATGGCACCATAGCCACTAAAGTTTCAGCAAAAGCATCAGTTTTTCAATAGGACACAGAATAATTTCACATTTGTTTCACGGAGCACTATTACTTCTACCTGTGTTTCCCCAAAAATAAGACTTGGGTGCAGTTTATTTTGAACCCCAAAATAAGCACTAGGG
>BLBF01000019.1:19055915-19189202 GCA_015471245.1 Laticauda colubrina
ACTAGCACTGATGATGTTATCTAAGTTGGATAATGAAACATCTGCAATAAAACATTCTGGCTCAGTTATAGAAATGGATGGGTGCAGAATTTACAAATATGGTCTTTTTTGGATCATATTACTTAGAGCTGCAAGTAGATAAGTCTAAATCATTCTGCTTTATTGACACACTCAACCACCTCTTGATATATATATGAATGAGACTGAAGTGACTTATATTGCAAAAGAAACCAGTTTTAACACAATGAACTGCGTTTCTTTAGACAATGGGTAAAGCTTGGTCACATGTTAAAAATATTCTTTTAATTGTATAGCATTAGCATGTTGCAAATACAAATCAAGTCAGTCAGTTGTATTTTTTCTTTTTATGTACACTGAGAGTATATGCACCAAGACAAATTCCTTGTGTGTCTAATCACATTTGGCTAATAAAGAATTAATTAATTCAAATAAAGTTCCAATAAAGGAGAATATTTTAGCTCAGGATTGACATGAGGGATCCTTGGTGTTCTCTGATCTTGGTTGTTTTCTTGCAGACATTTCATTACCCAAACTAGGTAACATCATCCATGTTAGTAGGACCCTTCTGTTAAAACTGATTCAGACTTATTATCTGCTTGCAGGACCAAGTAATATGATCCAAAAAAGACAAACATGTTTGTTTTCATAAAGGGTGCACTCAGCCATTCTGACAACTCAGCCAGATTGTTGTCCAAAGCCTGAGACTCTTCACAAGTCATTGCTTGAGGGACATTGTTGCAGCAGGCAATGCAGTAAAAAGGGGAGTACTGCTATACTCTGAGTGGGACTAACTTCAATAGCTTCAATACTGAATAGCACCTGAGAAAAGCTTCTATCTCTGAAAAACATGTTTATCATTCCATGGAACAAATATCCTGTCACAAGATGAATTAGTTTAATTAATTGTTCATCATAGATATATGTGTTTGTTAAGCACATTGCTAACTCTTTCATCTTGTTAGTTTACAGAACTCCAGGTGCACTTTCCAAGTGAGCTATGCCAAGTTGCAAAAAGAGAGAAACACTTGTGTTTATTAGCTATTGGCACTGACTAAGGCACCTCCTCTTCTGAGCAGCTTGCAATGATTTTTCCTCAGACTCACTCTTGTGAGCAATGTAACATGCAGGTATTAATAAGTGACCAACATATTTGCATCATGAGAAATCACATTGAAGTTTAAATTGCTTATTTAAAATGTATAAGAGCTACCCAAGCCGATTCTGGATAGAAAGTTAGTAACCAGTCCTGCCAAAGCAGTTTTCTAAGTGCAGTGTTTAAGTTTCTTCTTCATCTCATTCAATGATGCTCCTGATTTCTAGAAAAAGAGCTGAGAATGTCTTTAATATCTCCTCTGACATGTAAGCCCTTCTTCACACTGCAACTTTTCTGGTAAAGCCCACACAATTTTATCAGGTTCAAAGTAGATTGAGTAAATTCTGCTTGCCAAGGAAATTTCTCTATATGAGCAGCAGGTGTTCACATAACAAATAATATTATTAATGTAACATATTTAAATAATGAATGTGATCATGATTTAAGAACCATAAACCATATCGTTTGAGAACTATATATGAAGGGGGAGGAGGGGAGGAGGGGAGGGGGGAGGAGGGGAGGGAGAGAGAAAACACACACACGTTTGGAAACAGGAGAAAGAGTTTTGCAAATAGGGTGCAATTGCAATACCCAAGTAAAAGAATGAAAAGTCACAAAGTAACTGATAAAATCATGTCCATGAACAGCCCAGCCCTTTTTGCTGTTGGGTAAATTTTTATCTAAGTCTTGAGGTGGCAAAGGGTGTGAATTGTGACTAAAGCTCTTAAGTTGGCAATACAAGCAATTCCTGAATGCTTTTTAGAAGACAACTCATTAAGAATAATGCCAGGACTTGCCCTTCTAAGATGTAGTTTTTCTGACATGTATAAACTAGTATTAATAAATGTGATTATTTTTTACAGTACTGATAAGCCTAAAAGTTGCCAATAGCTTCAAAATGCAAACTTTGCTTTTAAATTTTTCATAAGGAACCAATCCACAGGTTAATGCACATGAGATGTTTATGCTGAAAAATGGTATCCACTTCATGAGACTCACTCTTTAGGAGGAATAGCTCTTTGCAGCTCAGTTACAAAAACTGAATCCAAGTTAATACATATTTATGTTAAATTATCTATTTCATGTTTTCTTTAAATTATGTTTTTATACAGTAGTGATTCTGTCTTTTAATTTAGCAGATTATTTTCTTTAAGTGATCTAATTTAAGATGAAACATTTTTCAGTGGAAAAGATCTCAGGTCTGGATTAATTAGTCAGGTGATTATTTGGGGTAGATGGTCTCCATTCTTTTAAATACCTCTGACATTATTCTTTAAAGTGGAGATGAAAGAAGCATCAATTTTCATTGGTAACAAGAGATCCACTTGAAGTCACCTGATGAAGCAACTCTTTAAAAGAAAATTCATATATGCAATTTCATTAACTAGCAACACTGGCAGACATTCATGAATATGTTACCAAAAACTAACCACATGGGCCCTGGCATTCCACAAATTTGTGTGAGGCTTCAAATAATAAGTTCTCATAAAACATACAAAAATGACTAAGTAAAAAGATATTCTCTAAAAATTGAGAGGTCATTCCAGTTCTCATGAAGCCAAAAACAAACAAACCCCCCCCCCCCAGCATTACAAGAAGAGGCTGTTTCTGTATTTACAGAAATAGGATATTAATACATTTCAGTTCTGCCTTTGTCTTTAAATTCAGGCAAGATTTAGAGATTTTCCTTGGCATTTCTTGTCACTTTGCTGTGGGCTTCATTTTCAAATTCTTATGGCAGACTGTTTTTCCCCCCTAAAAATGGGGTTACTTATAATAGTAGAACTCCAATATGTATGTTGTCAAGGCAGTTTAGGTAGCAGATCCCTAGTATATGATGAACGACCAGTGAGTTTCTAAATCATAATATGTATGACATTGCTGAGGAAAAATAGATTGAACTGAAGTTTCAGCTGAATCCTTTGCAATAGGTGGGGGATGAGATGAATGGGGAAAGAAAATAAGGTAACATAAAAATGCACAAAGAGCCAACCTCCTACTCCCGTGGTCTTAAAAAGGGAAGATCCACTATTGCTCAATGTCTGTTATTATAATGGCTAAGAAATACACCTGCAATTCATAAATCACACTGATTAGAGAGAGACTTTATAGACTTTGGCAGCTTTTGACTCAATTTCAAGATTTTTTTCTATGGAAAAATGGTCACATTTATAATCTCACATAAGTAGGAAAAAGAGGGAGATGGGGATGAATATAAGACCTGTTTTTGTTCAATTTTTGTATATTTTACATACATAATTACAGAGTCTTGATTTTCATGTCATGAAAGGACATTCTTGTCATCTACATTTTTAATGTATTTTATTATGCTTATCTGATCACCAAAACACATCTGCATCTTTTCCCTTACTTTGGTTTCTCTGACACCTGCTTCTACCATATTGCTCAATTCTGTAAGATTATACCTTATCACTAATATCTACTTATCCACCCGTAGCTTAATAAAAAGACATGAGTGGCAGTAGTACAGGGACATTTTTTCATCAGAGACTTAAAATTCAAGAAAAATTAAGGAGTTGTCTAAGTTAGCCATTTCCTTTCCTTTAGCATCACAGAATAATAATTTAATGTGCTCCTGCTTGGAACTGTGTACAGGTGAAACTCAAAAAATTAGAATATCATGCAAAAGTTCATTTATTTCAGTAATGCAACTTAAAAGGTGAAACTAATATATGAGATAGACTCATTACATGCAAAGCAAGATAGTTCAAGCCATGATTTGTCATAATTGTGATGATTATGGCTTACAGATCATGAAAACCCCAAATCCACAATCTCAGAAAATTAGAATATTATATGCAATCAATAAAACAAGGATTGTACATGGAACAATATTGGACATCTGAAAAGTATAAGCATGCACATGTACTCAGTACTTGGTTTGGGTCCCTTTGCAGCAATTATTGCCTCAAGCTATCAGCTATCAGCCTGTGGCATTGCTGAGGTTTTATGGAAGACCAGGATGCTTCATTAGAGGCCTTCAGCTCTTCTGCATTGTTCGGTCTCAGGTATCTTATATTTCTCTTGGCAATGCCCCATAGATTCTCTACGGAGTTCAGGTCAGGGGAGTTTGCTGGCACAGTAATCCCATGGTCATTGAACCAGGTTTTGGTGCTTTGGGCAGTGTGGGCAGGTGCCAAATCCTGCTGGAAAATTAAGTCAGAATCCCCATAAAGCTCGTCTGCGGAAGGAAGCATGAAATGCTCCAAAAGTATGCTACAAGCTGTCTCCTTGTAGACGGCTGCATTGATCCTGGACTTAATGAAGCACAGTGGACCAAAACCAGCAGATGACATGGCTTGCCAAATCAACACAGACTGTGGAAACTTCACACTGGACTTCAACCATCTTGCAGCGTGTGCCTCTCCATTCTTCCTCCTGACTCTGGGTCCTTGGTTTCCAAATGAGATGCAAAAGTTGCTCTCATCAGAAAAAAGGACTTTGGACCACTGAGCAACAGACCAGTTCTGTTTTTCTTTTGCCTGGGTAAGATGCTTCTGATGTTGTTTGTTGTTCAGGAGCGGCTTGACAAGAGGAATATGACATTTGAAGCCCATGTCCAGGATCCTCTGTGTGTGGTGGCTCTTGATGCACTGACTCCAGCTTCAGTCCACTCCTTGTGAAAGTCCCCAACACTTTTGAATGGTCTTTTCCTGAAAATCCTCTCTAGGCTGCGATCATCCCTGCTGCTTGTGCACCTTTTTCTTCCACGCTTTTCCCTTTCACATAACTTTCTATTAATGTGCTTTGTTACAGCACTTTGGGAATATCCAACTTCTTTTGCAATTACCTTTTGAGGCTTTCCCTCCTTGTGGAGGGTTTTCTGCACAACTGTCAGGTCAGTAGTCTTTCCCATAATTGTGATTCCTACTGAACCTGACTGAGAGACCATTTAAAGGCTCAGGAATCTTTTGCAGGTGTTATGGTTTAAGTAGCTGATTAGAGTGGGACATTTTGAGCCTAGAATATTGAACCTTTTCACAATATTCTAATTTTCTGAGATTGTGGATTTGGGGTTTTCATGAGCTGTAAGCCATAATCTTCATAATTATGACAAATTACAGCTTGCATGTAATGAGTCTATCTCATATATTAGTTTCACCTTTTAGTTGCATTACTGAAATAAATAAACTTTTGCACAATATTCTAATTTTTCGAGTTTCACCTATACTTGCTGTTGTTGGCTACTAGAGTGCTTTCTTCCACCTCTCTTAATAAATGGATATGGAATATGCAACAATATTATTGGTTTTAAGTACTGTTCATTAATATTAAACTATATTAAATTATAATCATGCTGCTGCAATGAAACAGTCTCTACAGTCCTAAGCACTATTGTGAAGAGTGAATATGTGAGTGAACCAAATAAAAAATGTCAATATGCTTGCACAAAAATTTTATTGGATATCTAAACATATAAATGTATATACATAGGTGGTGGAGAAACAGGTGGAATATATTTGTCGTTACGATTGAGATGCTAAGTTTAGAATGAATTGACATGAGCAAAGGCTACTTAGAATAACAAAAGATTTATTTCAATATATTCAAAATAAAAGAAAAATTAGCAGAATACCAATTATTTTCAGCAAACAGTATGTACCATACAGGAATGTGCTGTACCTGTTCAATTAGTACTACAAGACTCAGCCAAATTACAGCTTATATGTCTAAAATGAAAAAAAGAACTAAACAAATAAAAAGACTTGCAATTATAATTCCCAATTTGTTCTTTTACTTTTATCAATAATTTTGTTCCCTTGGAAACTATTATATTTTAAAGAAAATGTTGCCACCCCAGCTCTATCCAGAATGGTCAGGTGAAATAATGTACAGCAAAAATACACACTTATTTGGTCATTCCAATTAGCTCTGAGGAGACTGCTCCTAAATAAAGACTATGTCCTTAATAAAATAAACTGGATTTAAATGTTTGCAATAACTCAACTGCAAGTCTCAGTTATAACTGTCATTAAATAGTGAATTTGAGCTCATTTTGGTCATACTTCCATATTGCTATGCTAGTGGTATATAAGGGAGGTAAATGAAATCTTACTACATTTTAGAAAAGGTGTTAACAGATAACTAGCAATATTATGGGCATCTTGCCTTTTATATGATTTGTCTAATTCTATAACATTTTATTAGCAAAAAGTCAGCATGTTTAAACATTTGTCAAGGTATTCAATTAATTAACTAATTAAATAACTTCTATAACTGCCTATCTTTTATAATGATCCTAAGTGGGTTACAAAAACTAATAAAACCAAACCAAAACCAAGAAAATAACTGTCCCTTCCACCAAATACTTGACAATCTTGATGCCACTCTCATCTTTTAGGCCAAGATTTAGAAAGAGTCAGATTTTCATGCTCATTTTTATAGTTCAATTTTACTATACAAGCAACAAAAATATTTATGGCTTCTAAGTAGTAGGAAAAGAAATTTGAGAACTCCATTGCCTTGAAATACATTAAAACATTGTGATGAAATAATTAAATGAAATGGTATTTTATTTACACACTGTAGTGACCTATTCTTACATATTACTTTTAGATCCAAATTTAATCAGATTTATGTTGAGTTTAAATGTCACGCTAAGTCACTGTAGGTTGGTCTGCAGTTTAGACAATTATTTTTGTAGTATGTTAAACACCATTTTACAAATCTCAATTGATTTTATAAATATCAAGAGGTGTGGCTCGGAGATTGGCAGATTGGGATAGTTAGGGTGTCCTGCAATGCTAAGTGCAGACTGGATGCCAAGTGCTCAAATTTTGATTATGACGCTGTGGAGGCTCTGTAATGGCCAAAGCTTTAGAAATAGGTTATAAGTCCTTTCATTCAGTTGCCTTGTAACTTTAAATGGTTGCTGAACAAATGGTTGTTAACTGAGAAATATCTGTATGCACAAAGATCCAGCACTATCCACCATGGAGAAATGAAATTTGTCAAGATGGAAAAATCGTATTTAATTAGAGAAATATAACATTTACATTTATTGGTGTGTGAAAGCTTATGAAATTTTTGTGCAATGAAAATGAAAAAATGAACTTTTTATTTATGGTTTTGGTGAATAGAAAGGTTATAAAAAGAAGAGAATAACTGCCAAGAGGAATATCAGAATTTCTTTATATATCTTTTCATGTTTTGTTCATTCTTTTTCTATTTATTTCTTCTTTCTTCTTTGTCCTTTTTTTCATTTTCACATTTACTACATTTTAAAATGTAAATGCTGTGTGGGGATTGCGCCGAAATTCAAACCGCAGGAGGTTCTGAAGAACTTAAGCCACCTTGGAGGGGTGATGAAGCAAGAGAGCACACCTTGTCGATCTCAGGAAGCCCACAATTTTCCTGACTGATTCAGGGAAAGGCTCTCAATCCAGTGAAAAGGATGGCCATTGTGTGCTTGAACAAAGCCTGGACAGCTGACCAATTTGACAGAGCAGCAGAATGAAGAACAGTTTGGTGAAATATTTCTAATTTCCAATTACTATTGAACAAAGAGCCCCCAGGAAGCAAGCTGGAAGAGAGTGGGATCAAAAAAAGAGGGGGGTGGGTTTGCCTTTCCACTCCCCCCAAGGAAAATTTCAGCTAAGTCGGAGACCCATTTTAAAACAGGGTGGGTTTTTTTTTTTGCTTATTTTAAGTAAATGAAAGAAGTTTAAAAGTAAGAAGCTGGACCGGGAACCTCAAATATAATATTGGCCAATCAGGAAATCAAATTGGGCCCAAGTAGCCATTTTCCCTCCCTGGTGTCATGTAACTCATTAGTATTACAAGGTCTCAGGTGTGAAGGGTGTGTGTTCAATTTGGTGTTATTGCTCTCACTCTCATACTGGTCACTGGAAGTTCAATATGGCACTTCATGGCAATGAACTCTCTGAGGATCTGAAAAAATGAATTGTTGCTCTACATAAAGATGGCCTAGGGTATAAGATTGCCAAGACCCTGAAACTGAGCTGCAGCATGGTGGTCAAGACCATACAGCGGTTTAACAGGACATGTTCCACTCAGAACAGGCCTTGCATGGTTGACCAAAGAAGTTGAGTACCCGTGCTCAGTGTCATATCCAGAGGTTGGCTTTGAGAAAAATATGTATGAGTGCTGCCAGCATTGCTACAGAGGTTGAAAGGGTGGAGGGTCAGTCTGTCAGTGCTCAGACCTTGCACTGCAACACTGCATCAAAGTGGCCTTGCAGCGCTGTCATCCCAGAAGGAAGTCTCTTCTAAAAGTGATGCACAAGAAAGCCCACAAATGGGTTGCTGCAGACAAGCAGACTTGAGGACATGGATTTCTGGAATCATGTCCTGTGGTCTGATGGGACCAAGATAAACTTATTTGGCTCAGATGGTGTCAAATGTGCATGGCAGCAACCAGGTGAGGAGTACAAAGACAAGTGTGTCTTGCCTATAGTCAAGCATGGTGGTGGGAATGTCATGGTCTGGGGTTGCATGAGTGCTACCAGCACTGGGGAGTTACAGTTCATTGAGGGAACCATGAATGCCAACATGTACTGTAACACATTGAAGCAGAGCATGATCCCTTCCCTTCAAAGGCCACAGGGCAGTATTCCAATATGATAACAACTTCAAACACATCTCCAAAACAACCACTGCCTTTCTAAAGAAGCTGAGGGTAAAGGTGATGGGCTGACCAAGCATGTCTCCAGACCTAAATCCTATTAAGTATCTCTGGGGCATCCTGAAATGGAAGGCGGAGATGTGCAAAGTCTCTAACATCCACCAGCTCCGTGATGTCATCATGAAGGAGTGGAAGTGGCAACCTATGATGCTCTGGTGAACTCTATGCCCAAGAGAGTTAAGGCAGTACTATAAAATAATTGTGGCCACACAAAATATTGACACTTTGGGTCCCATTTTGACATTATCACTTAGGGGTGTACTCACTTTTGTTGCCAGCAGTGTAGACATTAATGGCTGTTGAGGGGACAGCACATTTACACTGTTATACAAGCTGTACTTACTACTTTACATTGTAGCCAAGTATCATTTCTTCAGTGTTGTCACATGAAAAGTTATACTTAAATATATACTTAACATTTACTTAAAATGTGAGGGTCTGTGCTCACTTCTGTGAGATACTGTATGTTAGATGAACATGTAACAGTGATGGAATTAACAGAAGCAATTAAGAGATAGAAAAATGGGAAAACACCAGGCCCAGATGGACTACCAGCAAAACTATTCAAAGACACAAAAAATAATTTGAGTAAATCAATGTTGGAAGTGTTTAATGAAGTACTATTGCAAGCGAAAATACCAAATTCATGGACTGAAGCATATATTACATTCATACCAAAGAAGGACTCAGACTTGCTACAGATGAAAAAGTACAGACCAATATCTTTACTGAATATGGATTATAAAATATATGCCTCAATAATTGCAGAAAGACTTAAAATATTTTAAAATCAATTTATACATCCTGACCAAAATGGATTCTTGCCTAAGAGACAGATTAAAGACAATATGAGGATAATTCTAAATACGTTGAAGTATTACAAAGCATATTCAGAGAAGCAAATGGCATTGATCTTCTTGGATGCACAGAAAGCATTTGATAACTTGAACTGGCAGTTTATGCTAGCACAATTGAAAGATATGTATTTTGGGGAAAGAGCTATTAATATGATTAAGGCAATATATTACAAGCAAATAGCAAAGGTGATGGTAAATGGAGATATGACAGCGAAAGTTGCTATCAAAAAAGGTACTCGACAAGGGTTCCTTTGTCGCTATTATTATTTATATTGATACTGGAGATATTAAATAGAAATATCAGACAAGATAAAAATAAAAGGTTTGGAAATAAAAAAGAGGCATTGTTGCTTACCTGATATACCCATTCTCTGTGAGCTGTGAAGAGCATCCAGGCATGGGAAGTGCTTCTCTCTCATTTGATAGGCTGAGCTTATTTCTGGGAACACTCCTCCTTGAGGCTTAGTGTCCCCAGTTTTGGCGAAGTCAAAATGATAAGTTCATCATTATTCTCCTTCACCTTTGCTTTGTAGATTTGGCCAGGATTGGAACCATACCACACAGCTTCTGGGTGTGGCTGGATGCTCTTCACAGCTCACAGAGAATGGGCATATCAGGTAAGCCTTCTCCAGATGAGCTATTCAGAGCACCCAGGCATGGGACACACCAAAGCTGGCATGTCCAAAGGGAGGGTATTTGTCTGGTTTGGAGTCCCATTTTTATGTGTGGGCCCATTGTAATACCCATCTATTGAAGGTTGCTTCAGCAGAAGCAAAAACGTCCAGTTTATAGTGCCTTATGAAAGGCGAAGATGAAGCCCATGTTGCTGCCCTACAGATTCATCGATTGATGCTTGAGTAGCCCAAACTGCCAAAGTTGCACTACTCCTAGTTGAATGTGTCATAATACCTAAAGCCATGGGCAATGACTGCGTTTCATAAGTCTTTGCAATCGTGACTCGCAGCCACCTGCTAAATATCGATGAGGTGACTTTTCTTCCTTGAGTAGGTTGAAAGGCCTCTGTCTTCCTAAATGACACAGTCCTGTCTATGTAGATTTGGAGGGCATGTCATACATCTAATAGATGCCATTGTTGCTCTAGACCATGAGATGGTCTTAGGACAGAAGCTGGGAGTATCAACTCCTGTGCTCTGTGGAAGGTTGAATTTTGGAAATGAAGGTTGGATCTAATCGAAGGACTACTCTGTTGGAATTAAAAATGAAGAGATCTTCTCTCACTGACAGGGTGGCTAGCTCAGAAATTTGTCTTGCCTATGAACACTACCTTGAATGTAAGTAGATGGAGACTCGTAGTTCTTAGAGGCTTGAAAGGTTGCTTTTTGAGCGCTGTGTAAACTTTGTTTAGGTCCCAGGTGGGATATCTATGGACCATAGATTAGTGGCCCCAGGGAGAAACCTGCATATCCTCAGGTGATGAGTGAGGGATCGTAGATCACCACAGGTAATGACAGAGGCTAAAACCGCCACCTGTCTATGTAAAGTGTTTGGTGAGAATCCTTTGTGCAAACCTTCCTGGAGAAAGTCCAGTATTTGCACCACCAATGAAGAGGTGGGGTCTATTTTCTCCAGGTTGCATTGAATATACAGTTTGTGGATGGATGTCTCACTGCTTGGATCGTTGACATGACTTTATTGGGAAGCTTCTCATTTTTCAAGAGTCTCCTCTCAAGTACCATATGGCTAGGTGTAGCCACTGTGGATCTGGATGTTGTATTGGATCCTGTGTGAGCAAGACTCTGTCCGGTGGGATTCTCCATGGGTCTGTGCTTGATAGATCCCTGAAATCTGAGAACCATGGATGTCTGGGCCAGTATGGTGCCACCACCAACAATTCTGCCTTCTCTAGAAGTTTCTGGGCCACCTTGGGAATCAGTGGGAGGGGAGGAAAGGCATATAGGAGATCTCGAGGTGAGCAGCAGTGGAGAGTGTTGACTCCCTCCAGTCCTTTTGTTGGAAATCTGGAAAAGAACCTCGGGAGCTGCGCGTTGAGGGATGAGACAAAGAGGTCCAAGATCAGATGGCCAAATCGATGGAACATTTCCTGGAACAATCTCAAGGTGCAGGCACCATTCAGAGTGATTGACAGTGGCCCTGTTCAACCAGTCTGCTGGGATGTTGGACTGTCCCAAGATGTGTTCTGCTTTGATGCAGATTAAATTCCTCTCTGTCCAGCAAAACAGTCTCTCTGTCTCTCTCATTAGCGATCTTGAATGCATGCCTCCATCTGTTTATGTGTGCCTTTGTGGCCACGTTGTCGGTCCGGAGGAGGACATGCTCTCCCTGAATCAGTGGTAGAAATTTGCAGAGGGTCAGATTCTTCAATTCTAGCTGGTTTATGCTGCAAGCGTGTTCTGTTGTGGACCAGTGACCCTGAGCTATAAGGGAGTCAGTGTGCCCCCCATCCAAATAGATTTGCATCTGTCGTGATAGTGTTTCTGTGAAGGTCTTTTAAAAGATAGCACTTGTTGATGTTTGTTGTGGTCCACCAGTGGAGCGATATAAGAATCTTTGATGGGATGGTGACCTTGGACATGGCATTGCTCTTTCCTGATTGTTGATATGGGAGAAGAAACCATTGTAGGGTTCTTGCGTGGAGCAGGGTCCAGGGAACAATAGAAATGCGGATCATTTTTCTTAGCAGTTTGGATAATTGGGCCAGGGATACTCATTTGATAATTCTAACCTCTTTTGACAACTGCCTAATGTTACTCTGCCTATCCAGTGAAAGGGAAACCTTCATAGCTACTGTATCAATGATGGCTCCCAAATGCAGAAGAGTCGAGGGTGTCAAATGACTCTTGGCCAATTTATTGAAAATCTGTGTTGTTGGGGAGCCTGTAAGGTGACTTGGGTATCTAGTTCCACCTGCTGGCAAGACAATGACAATATTAATATGTCATCTAGGTAGCATTGTAGCCAGACTGGCTTAGTTCTAAGATAGCCTGCTAAAGCTGCCAGAACCTTTGTAAAGGTTTGCCAGGCCAAATGGAAGGACTCTGTATTAGTAATGATGGTCGTTGTAGCAGAAACTCAAGAACCTACTATGCAAGGGTCTAATGGGTATATGTAAATACACCTCTGTTAGGACTATTGACAATAGGACATCTCCCTGTCTGATGCTGAGAACTGATTGTAGAGAGCTCATCTTAAACCTCCTGTAGACCAGAAAGCAATTCAGGTGTTTTAGATCTAAAATTGCCCTCCCCCCCTGAAATTTTTGGGATCCCAAATAGATGCAAATAAAATCCATCTCTATGTTTCACCCATCAATACAGGTTGGATTGCATGGATCTCCAGCAAGCATTGGATTGTGGTTTCCATAAGGGCTCTTTTGGTAGGATCCTTTGAGACAGGGCACTGAATAAAGAAGTTCAGAGGTGTGGAGAGAAATTCCAGAGAGAGACCTGATGTTATGGTCTCTCTGACCCAGGCATCTGATGTAGTGGACTCCCATTGATCTACAAATAGTCTTCACAGTCCTCCCATGGGAGAGTTGGGTATGAGATTATTTGGGGTATCAAAAAGATCTATTCCCTGTCCCACAAAAGGACCTTTTATTCTGCCCTCCCCACCAATTTCTGTCTCTGAAGTCAGCTCTTTCTGCCTGCTGTCCTTGTCTGTACCTAAAGGGCCTTTGTGATCTTTGAGAATAGGTTCCTTGATAGAAGAGATGAAAGGAAGACCTCTGAAAGGAATGGGATGGTTTATTTTCAGGCTTATGAAAAAGGGAGGAAAGGATCTTCTTCTTATTCTGAGATTCTACCAGGAGCGGATCCAGGGCAGATCCGAATAATTTATTCCCTTCAAATGGAGCAGATGCCAACTTCCACTTGTTTGGTATCCATTTGCCAATGGCAGAGGCAAAGTAGGCCTCGTGATCTGACCTAGGACACTATGGCTCTTGAAGAAAATTTTACTGAATTCAACATTGCGTCTGCAGAGAATTGTGCAGCTGCCATCAGTGTGGCTATATTCTGATGCACCCTAGTATTTGAAGAAGGAATGGAATCTCTCAGGTGACAGAGCCACCTTAAGGAAGATCTGGTAAAAAATGGAAGTGGCTATAGCTGCTCTGATGGCCCATGCATCTGCTTGATGAGCCCTGCGAAGTGCTAACTCTGTTCTCTTGTCCACTGGCTTAAGAGCTTCCTCTGCTTTGCTTGGTATAGTGGAGGAAGAGGCTAGGGCTACCACAAGTTCATCTACTATAAGGGCTAGAAGGGAGTCAGAAAATTCTGGTGCTAAGTTGAAAATATTTTTGTCATATCCCATTGGATTGGGATAAGAAGCTGTAGAGGTCCACTGTATGAACATCTGTGGGACTGGAATGACCTCTGCTTCGGTGATAGGTTGTGAAAAGATTAAGTCATCCAAATCCTCCTATGCTGAAGGCGGTTGGGAGGTAGAGTTCAGATTATCAAGGCATGTGGTGTTTTTTGTCTTGAATAGTAAGATAGGTGTGGGCAGAACAGGTGAGTTAAATAGGTGTGGGCAGAACAGCCCTGTGAATGTAGGTTGATCAGGGGCTAAACCCTCATCTTCCAACATATCTTTTTCTAGCCGGTGACAAAAATGAATCATTATCTTGGGAGGACACTGACATGATTTGTTCCAGCTAATTTATTTGGTCTGCCCTGTATTGCATGACCTGGTTAGGCATGTGAGTGATTGGAAGATTTGCCCCCTGGGTTGAATGAAGTTGAATGGATTCCTCCCTGCTTAGCGACAATCGTGACTGAAGATCATGATTAGGACCTGTTTGGTATTGCCTTGTCAGGAAGGTCTGTTGCATCCCTGCTGGAAAACCTTGTTTGATAGCGAGCTCCATCCAAGCTCTCATATGTGGGAGGATTTCCTGAGGGATAGTTTCATCTGCACAAAGTTCCCACTACCATGGAAGTAAATATGGCCTCAGGAACACTGTGGTGCATGCAGTGCAGTTGAAGTGCCTGTCTGGTCTGGCAAATTGGTGATGCACCTGGACTACATTGACAGATCCAGTGGAGAAGCTGGAATGAAGCTTTGAACAGGAGTGGCTCTTGGAGATGTTGTTTGTTAATTCTTCTTGGCCTCACAAAGGCATTTTGCAGGTGTTTCTCTAGTACCTTTTGGCGCCTCTTGGCATCTTTCTCAGTGGCTTTGAAAGGCTTTCTTGAACACGTTGTCTTGCTCTGAGTTCTGGCCATGGCCCTTCTGGCTGCCGCTCTAGACCCTGAATCAGTGGAGCCAATAGAGCTTCCACTTGACATTGCAACCCCTGGATACAAGAGTTGTAAAAGGGTAAGGCTTGAAATTAGCGCGGTTGGCATGCCTAAGGAGCCTGCTCTGGAATGGGCAGGGACTCCCTCAAATGTAATTGATTTAATCCCCCTCCTTTTAAAATTAATTAATTCCAAATTAATACCAATTAAGGATACACCTTAACCAGTGTATGATTCAACAGTCTAAGTGACACTGGGCCTGCAACAGCTTTAATGCACAGACGATCATGGGCCTGGGTGCTAGCTGCTGCCTGCTGCCTGGATCTGGATGTGTGGGATTACCAACTACAACTCCTTCAGCAAGCCCTTTAACGTTTGTGAGCTGTTGCTGAAGGCCCTGCAAAGCTGTGCTAGGTCAGCCCTGTTAGTGATTAATCCTCACAATAGTATATTTCATTAGGCGAAGCACTGATGCCTTTTGAATGAGGCTCAAGTTTGCTAAAGGCTAACTTGCAGTTTGTCTATAAGGAACAAAATGGCGCCAGGCATTATTTTTGGCATACAATGGCTCAGTCAGCAGTGACAACCCCGGCAAGAGCTTAGGAAATTAAAGGAAAGACTTTCAACTACCAATGCCGGGAGGGGTGATGGTGCTGATGCCAATCCCTGTTTTGAGGTGCTCGTTTGAGGGGAATAAGCCTCTGCCTGTTTATCTGATTTTAATTCCTTTAATTCCTGTTTATCTGATTAAAATTCCTGTTTATCTGATTAAAATTCCTTTTTATCTGATTTTAATTCCTTTAATTGCGAGCCTGCGCTCATTGCGCCTCAGCGGCCCTTTGTTTATAGCCAGGCAGCCAGCTGATTTAAATTACGGCCAGGTGGAAAGGCAAGACTCCGATCTCTCTGTCCTTCTGTTGTTTTTGTTGGGCAATGGCTGTTATTTGAGGTGTAAGCTTGAGCCTCTGCTTGGAGCTCCGTTACAGCCCTCACTGAGGGCTTGAGAGCTCCAACATCCAGCTGATGTTAAACGATGTTGGAAGCTCTCTGCGTTTTTTTTAAAAAGAATGCAATGATCATAGGCAGCCAAAGGCTGCTATCTAAACTGTAATAGATTTTTTGGGTTTTCTCTTTCGTTTCTAAAATCCAGCCAAGGGAAAAGTTGCCTTACTCGAATGAAGGCTGAGCAAAAAACTGGGGAGGAGCCTCAAGGAAGAGTGTCCCCAGAAATCAGCTTAGCCTATCAAACAAAACACAGAAGCACCTGTGAGCCTGGATGCTCTAAACAGCTCATCTGGAGAAATATAAACTAAAGGCATTTGCAGACAATCTAGTTTTTATCTTGGAAGACACATTAAAAACAGGGCCTAAGCTAATTAAAAAAAGAGAGGAATATGGCAAAATGGCAGGATTGAAAATAAACAAAGAAAAAACTAAGATACTAGTTTAAAATCTTACAGGAACGCAAGAAAAGAGTTAACGAAGAGAATAGACATTCAGATTACAAAAAAAGTAAAATACTTAGGAATTAATTTAACAGCAAGATGTGTAGCATTAAATATGATAAATACTATAAATTGATGTAACAAATTAAATTAGACTTGGAGAAATGGAAAAATTTGCAACTATCGTTGATTGGCAGAATAGCTATAATAAAAATGAATATATTGCCAAGATCATTTTATTTATTTCAAACAACTGGAGAAAAAATATTTTGAGAAACCTAATAAAGTAATACTAAGATATATTTGACAAGGGAAAAAAAAAGAATAAGTTTTAAAATGTTGCAAGATTCAAGAAACAGAGACGGCTTTGCGCTACCGAACTGGGAATTATACTATCAGGTGATGGTACTTACTTGGGTTAAAGAATGGATTGTATTGAGAAATAAGGATTATTGACTTTGGAGGGACATGATCTGCAGGCATGCCTTCTTGTGGTATGGAAAAAATAAATTACATGGTTACTTTCAAAGGCACTAAATTAGGAACACATTATTGTTAATATGGGAGAAAATTAGAGAACAGCACTATTTGAGGATACCAGTCTGGATCTCAACAATGGAAGCATTGGTTCACCCAAATGTTCTTAACATAGAAAATATTGTTAGATACAAAGATATATTAAATGAGAAGGGAGACCTCAAAAATAATTGTGATCAAGGGATTGATTTGACACAGTATGCACAACTGCAGATACATTCTAGATATGAGAAAGATGCAAAACTATATGGTTTTTATACAGAATTAATTGAATTAGATAAGATATTAACAGGGATAGAAGAAAAACTGATTAAAATGAATTGTTATTTACTATACATCAAACTGGAAGAAGAACAAGTAAAGGAAACGATAGCATGGGCAAAAAAAAATTGGTTACACAATTGAATTAGATAAATGGCAAAAATTGTGGGACAGGAATTACAAATTCACAATGTCAACTGTATGGTAAAAAATGTACATAAGATGTTTATAGATGGCACTTTGAACCAGCGTATTTGTCAGCTTTCAAGATTTTCTTCCTTTGCTTTGCATCTTTCGGCTGTCATAAGTTACAGGAGGAGGAGGAGGGAATGGTTATGGGAAGTTAGCTGGAGGTGTTACGAACCAGAGCTGTATAAACTGGGGGGGGCGCACATTCTTGATTAGGTTTCTATTCTATGCTATGCGCAGCTTCAACTCTTTATCAAACTATGTTAAGGTCAACGGACAGAAGCCTCATCACCACCTGGAGATGCCCACATGATATACACAACTTTTAATTGGATGAACCAATTGAATTATTGGGGGTGGGAACGTTGCCATTACTTTGTATATGTGATTTATGTGCCCATTTTCTCAGATTCAGAATTCTTTTGTTGCTACCACTTGATTTCCAGTAAAAGATATCTTCTGAAGAGAGTGAATCCGAATCGGAAGATGACTCACTGGTAAGTCCAAACAAGGACCCTATGACCATTCCAGTGAGATTAAGGGTACCCATGTCGGGAGCCAAAGGGGAAATGTTGGCCTTGTTAGACTCTGAGTGCACAAGGTGCGTAATCAGCTCAGAGGTAGTGGAGAAAATGGGCTTAAGGCTAAAGGCCTTAAGGCTAAAGGTTAAAAACGTCCGTAGCCTTTTGCCAATTGGATGGATCGGTAGCTGGGGGCAGCCCTAACGGAATCATAATGGAACCAATAGAAATGACGATGGGGAAGCATAGAGAGACTGTGTTTTATTGTGGCTCCTGGGATGGTCCAGCCCCTAATACTGGGGTTGCCCTGGCTCCGGAAATGGAACCCCCATGTTGACTGGGGGAGAGGGTCACTGCGCATATGTACTGACCAGCACCCAGAAGGGGAGGGGCAATCTCAACTGAAACTCAAGAGTCCCACTGAACTGGCCTCCACTGGCACCGAGAACCTGAAGGGGGAGGAGAAAATTCCAGAGGAATACTGGGACTTAAAGGAAGTATTCAGTGAAAAGGCCTCGGATGAGCTTCCACCCCATCATTCAACAGATTGTAGTATTGAAATTTTACCTGGGGTGAAACTCCCAAAACCGAAACTGTACTCAATGACACCGCGGGAGCTAGAAGATCTGCAGTCATTTATCGGTAAGAATTTGGAACGTGGTTTTATCCAACCCGCTAGACCCCGCAGCCCCAATATTGTTCTGTGAAAAGAAAGATGGCTCCCTTTGTTTATGTGTTGATTATAGAAACCTGAATGCTATTTCAGTAGAGAACATGTACCCCCTCCCCTTGATGAAGGACATGTTGGCCCACTTGGCCAAAGGAAAATTTTTTATGAAACTCGACTTGAGAGAAGCATACTACCGGATTCGAATTAAGGAAGGGGATGAATGGAAAACCGCTTTCAACTGCCCGATGGGTTGTTTCCAATTCAACGTTCTTCCATTTGGCCGACAGGGAATAGGCCAATACTGCATGCAGTATTCATGCAAATGATCAATCAGGTGTTGCATGAACATCGATACAAAGGGGTGTTGGTTTATCTTGATGATATCCTTATCTACACGGAGACTCATGATGAACATGTGAAACTAGTGCGGTCAGTTCTGGAAAAACTTCGAGCCGCTAAGCTGTATGCAAAGTTGTCCAAGTGTTAATTCCACCAGGAAAAAATCGACTATTTAGGTTATCGCATCTCACATGAGGGCATAGAAATGGATCCAGGGAAGGTTCGTGCCATGTTGGAATGGGCCCCTCCCCACACCAGGAAACAACTTCAAAGTTTCTTGGGGTTCACCAATTTTTACCGTCAATTTGTCCCTGCTTTTGCGAAGATAACACTGCCTATCACAAATGTCCTAAAAACCAAAGGGGAGGTGAAACCAAAGCCTAGTAAACAACTGGAGTAGTCCATGGAATGTCAAGCCACTTTTGAAAAGCTGAAACGACTGTTTGCTGCTGAACCAGTACTCAAGCACCCGGACATGGACGTTCCTTTTGTAATCCAAGATGATGCGAGTGACGTAGCAGTTGAGGCGGTATTACTACAAGCAATCAAAATGGGGACTCTGCAACCGTGAGCATACACTTCCCGTAAACTAACTGAAACCAAAATATGGGCTATCTGGGAAAAAGAAGCTTTTGCAGTTCGCTGGGCTCTGTTAATCTGGAGGCATTTCTTAGAAGGGGCAAAACACCCATTTGAGGTGTGGACGGATCATAAAAATTTGGAGGTTTTGAAAATGCCTTGCAAGCTGTCTCCCAAGCAAGTTCGCTGGGCACAGTACTTTAAGCACTTTAATTTTTCATTGAAGTACATTCCAGGGGGGAGGAACTTCATGGCGGATGCTTTTTCTAGATTACCTCAATATAATAGTGCTCGCCAAGAAGTGGTACGGCCGATTGTCCCAACCAAACAGTTGGCAGCTCCAGTGGTCACCAGAGCCCAGAAAAAGGAGGTTGATTTTTCAAATGATTTGACTGCAGAATTAAGAGATGCTCTAAAACTTGATGATTGGTTCCTTGCTCACTCAAATAACTGTACGGTTAGAGATGGATTGGCATGGGTGGGGGCAAAATTGTATGTGCCAGCGAAGCTGAGAAACCAAATATTACAGCAAGCTCATGATTCTAAAGCCACTGGTCATTTTGGATTCGTGAAAATCCTACACTTGGTTAAAAGGCAATTTTGGTGGCCTAACTTGAAAAGGACATTGAAATTTATGTAGCTAGTTGTCCTATCTGTGCCTCAGCCAAACAGCCTCCTGGTAATCAGCAGGCTTACTACAAAATGTGGCTAGACCAACAGCTCCATGGAAGGAAATCTCTATGGATTTTATAGTGGAATTACCTGAAAGTGGGGGGGATAGTTATTTGGGTAGTAACTGATTTGTTTTCCAAATAGATACTTTTCATACCTTGTCTGAAAATCCCATCTGCAAAAACATTGGCTAATTTATTTTAGTTTATTAATCTTAATCTTTAATTAATTTATCTTAGTTTATTTTACATATCTACAGGTTGCATGGGGTTCCTGAACGCATAATCTCAGATGAGTGTCCAGTTTACCTACCTTTTGGAAGGAATTCCTGAAGTTATTGGGCTCCACCCAGGGCTTAAGCTCCTCCTACCATCCACAAACCAATGGGGCTTGTGAGAGGACTAACTCGGTATTGGAACAATATCTTCGATGTTATATAAATTATCAGCTAGATAATTGGGCTGATTTATTGCCATTCGCTGAGGTGGCATATAATAATTCAGTACATAGGAGTACCAGGTTTACTCCGTTTAAAATGGCTTTGGGACAAGACTTTGTACCCAAACCCGAGCTTCCACGGGAGAAACCTAACATTCAGTCATTAGATGAATGGATAACACAACTTCAGTTTACCTGGCTGGTTATTCGTAAAGCATTAGATGATGCTCATCAAGCTCATAAAAAATTTGCAGATAAAAAGAGAACTCCCCCAAAACCATATCAGGTGGGAGACAAAGTCTTTTTATGCACCAGATATTTGCAAACCACACAAAAGTCAAAAAAGCTGGGCCCTGAGTATGTTGGACCTTTCTCAATTGAACGAATTGTAAACCCTGTGGCAGTCCAACTGAAATTACCAAAAACTCTTCGACGGATTCACCCTGTTTTCCACGTTAGTTTATTAAAACCTGAACATACCTCCGACTTGAGACCAACTCAGGCTGATCCCCCTGGACCATTGCTAACTGAAAGTGAGCAACATTTTGAAGTTATTCGGCTAAAGCATACCAGAAATCTCCAGAATTATATTGAAATATCAATTTATCATTTATTAAGTGCAGTATCATATCCTAATCATTATGTATTCAAATTATGCAATGCACTCTACATGGGGTTGCCTTGAAGATGATTTGGAAGCTATGATTGACAGAATGGAGGAAGCAGATTTCTTCAGGGGAAACCCAGAATTGCAGAGTAATTGGATTTTGCAGTTGTTGTATTCATTATTAGATCTAAATTACATAGGGAGGGGGCATAAAGTATTTGTGTGGAATTCATCGAGGATCTTGACATCTTTTTCACATTGTTTTTAAATCTTCCACAGTATCCAGAGTTCCAGGTTCAAGCCATACAAATTTCTTTGAATGAATAAATAAACATTTATTTTCAAGAGAAAGAACCCTTAACAAGTTGGATCTGAAGATACTTTGGAACTCAATCATGGTAAAATATATGTTTATTCCACTTTACTATCATAGTTAATAGTTTAAAACAACTAAAAATATTTGCAGTTAACGCCAAGTTTTAATTTTAGTTTTTCCAAGAGAATGATCTCTGATTCTTCTACTGATTTGTATTGTCAATCTTATATTTAGCTTTTTAAATATATAAGTACATAAGTTTGTGTTGAAACAAGAAAAATCTAACAAAAAGCCAGCTTTTGCTCTTGTACAGAAAATTCTTCATTTTTAAGATATTTTCTCGTATCATACTGCTTGCTACACTTACTGTATTTTGCTCATTTCCAAGTTTGTAAACTTCTATTGTCTGATGGGTAACAGGAGAATCATTTAGACTAAGAATAAAATGCTGCTTCCAGAATAACACATTCAGTCTTATCTTCATAAGTCTCTTTCTAAGTGTTTGCAAAAGAAATAAGAATTAATTATATAATCCAATTTCCCTGAGAGGCAATTCAAAAACCATTCAGGAATTATTTTTTTTTAATCCTTGTATGTTTTTATTTTTAACCATAAGCCAAATGGATTCAGGATGTTCTGAATACAGCATTTTAAATTTTAACTATACTGTTCATAATTCTACAAAACCAGATAGATTTTTTTTCTGTTGTTGTTTCATATTAATATATATATGTTGTTATTATATATTATATAATCAGGTCATTTTATACTTCAAAAATATTTTCCTGTCTTAAATATTAACTTTTTTTCTGACTTCAAAGATTCTCTATGGTCCTATCATTCAATGGACTATATCCCCCCCCTTTTTTTTTTTCATAAGTGAGTACTTAATCAGAATTAAGAAAAAAGAAAAATTGGAAACATTAAATGTCATTTTATGTGTTACAGAAGTGCCAGCTTTACAAGACAGAATGCTAATCTTGTATTTATTTTAAATGCAGGAAATATTCAATGGTTTCCAATTAAAACTTTATATATCATTCTTTTAAGATGTTTTACAGACATGAAGTGATCCAGCCTGCAAAGTGCCTAGGAATTGTATTTTCTGTCAGCATTCCTGGAAGTAGTCTGATGTAGCTTTGTGATTTCAGTCCTCAAAGAAGATACATCTAAGATATTTAAGCTCTTAAGACTACAGGATATAAAAGCAAATACAAGCCAATGTGATATTTTAAATCAGTTTCTAAACAGAATTAATAAACATACAATATCATTGTAGGTACGGGGCAGAGCTGGCATTGCGATGATACGGCATACGATCTTGAAGGTCTGAGATTGCAGATATCTTTGCAGGTGCTCTTCTGGGTTTCTATCAGAAGCTGGAATCTGTGTTGAAGTTTACAAAAAAAAGATAAGACTCTAGAGAAGAGAGCTATAAAACTTAACAAAAGCCTTGGATAATAAATAGGTGCAATGCATTTTTTTTCTCTTTTTAAAGCTGGGCTTTGGCCTTTTGGAACTTGCTTTTTGTCTTTCTTTTTGCTTTTGGAGCCTAATTTTTACTTTTGTATTTCATTTTAAAAGACAAGTCTTAGTATTAATGTTTTCTTTTTTTAAGGGAGTAATCCTTTTTCTTTTTTCTCTCTCCCTCTCCTGTATTTTTTATTTACTTTCCATATTGATTTTCTTTTTGTGGCTTCCTTTTTTTGTATACCTTTTCATACCTGAGACTTTTTAATTGGATTAAGGAAAAAAAAAGGAAGAAAAAAACCATAAACAGCAAAAGGAAAAAATTGTTAAATCTTGTAGGAGACAGAAAAAAAGTAAAAAACTAAAGAAAAAAAAAGAAATTATTCAGGTTCTTCAACACCTTAACTAATCGATTGGATTAAGGTATACAAGAGCCTGAAGAATTTTTTTTTATCTTGCTTCTTTTTTTCCACTATTTTTACTTGGAATTACAACTGGTTATTTCACGAGTGGATTAAGGTCTAGAAGAACCTGAAGATTTTGAATCGTCTGAATGAGCAGGAAACTAACAACGGCTGGTTCTTCAATTCCTACATCTTCCTCTTCACTATCTGGAGGACAGTGCTCAATACAGACAACTTTACAACAAGAAAAAGAACAGGAAAAGGTGACACTGCAAACGATAATTCAAGGAATTCAAAGTATACAAGCAAGAACAGAGAATACTGAAAAGAGATAGAAAAAACTGATGAAAAGGTAGAGAATATTCAACAAATGATGATGAACTATGATGAGAGATTCCAAAAAATTGAAGAAGATAAACAAAGAGATAAGAAGATTGGAGATACTGATGGCAGATTAGCTGTGGTTGAACAAGATAAAAGTGGCATGCTGAGATGGGAGATGGATAGATCCGAATTTTATCTCAGATTCCAAAACACAGAGGAAGAAAAGGGACAAAACTTAGCTGAGATAATGATAGAAATCTTCACTGAAGCTCTGGAAATACCCAAAGAGAAGATGATGGATGGAATAGATGAGGTTTTTCGAGTCTTTACAAGATATGCAATGAGAAAAAACATTGAAATATAAAGATAAAGGAGATTGTGGTCCTGAAAAAAGTACCCAGAAAAGCGAGAGAGTTGAGAAGAGAATACTGATTTCCTGACCAAAATGCTACTTTAAAAAGAGGTGAATTATAAATGGCTGATTCCAGAATCATTTTGCACAGAATTTTTTGGAGGGAAAGAGGAGGCGGCAGAAAAAGAAATGTCACTAATTGAATTCCAAGAGGACTGCCAAATGGCGGTATTATTTTGCAAGTAATTCAAGGCAGCAAACATATCCAATGTATCTGTTTCTCTGAAAAAAAGACCATGTATTTTTGAACCACCAAAAAAAGGCACCAGATCTTATTTTTGGGGAGATCTTTCCTTCCCCCCATATCTGGAGGTGGGGGTGGGCGCAAGTTACCCCTCCCACCTTGGGCCTCCATGAAACAGTTGATCTGTGGGGATGGTCCTGCTGCAAAAGAAGCATGACTGTCATTCCAGATCTATGATTTCCAGAGTGCCCTGGAGCGCACAGCCAGCATGAGAACTAGTGCCCACCAGGGCCAGGGCCAGGGCCCAAATAGCACCATGCTCAGCTCATAGCTCAGTGCCTGCAGCACCGAGTAGATCTGCAAGAAAGTGCACAGCAGCCTGAAGGCAGTGACAAGTGAGGAGGCGTGGCTCTATTGGCAGCCATTGGCAAAGGGCGCCTGCAGGCGGGGGGAGCACTTCAGAGGGTAGGGTCAAAAGTGAAAAGGACTTAACTCTTTCCTGAAATGTGCTTATAGCAGGTGCCTGAAATGTGGAATGGGTAGCCCTGTGCCTCTGCCTCTTGCCAGTGCTGTCCTGTCATGTTTTAGAAGGGAAATAAAATTAAATCCTAGTCACTGCTGCTGTGCAAACTGCAGTATAGGCAACAGCAACTGCCTTCCAAAACATACTAGGATGTAATCTGAATAACACGGGCGGCAGGGAAATGCAGCCAGGCACAGGTGGAGGGAAGGAAGCAATCCCAACGTGCCACCCTGTTTTTTGCCTTGTATGGTAGCAGCAAGCTGCGTAAAACCCAAGCTCCAGGCCTGATGGAGCTCAAAGTGTGGTCATCGCCTGCTTCAGAGCAACAAGGTGAGCTGTGAAAGAGCGGAGCCTTGGTGCAAAGTTGCCTGGTGCTGCAGGCAAGGATGGGGCTGGCAAGCATGCGCAGGAAACACCTCCAGGTGCCCAGAGACGGAACAAGAGGCAGCTCCCAACTCTCACTGGCTCAGCTGATCCACGAGCCATCATGAGGTGACCGGGGAAGGGAAGGGCTGGCCCCTGTGCTGGTCATACCCACCCCTTTCACTAGGTTTTTTGGAGGGTCAGGCTTACATTAGACCCATCCCCCCAAAATCAGGCTACAACTTATTTTTGGGGAAACATGGGTACCTCTACCTATTTACATTCACTTTAAGCTCTTCCACTTCTCATCTCAATAATACAGCACTGAAAATTTTGCATGTTTATGCCTGGATATAAGCTAAATTTCACAAATTCTTTGGATTCTTTTGATGAAAAGGAGTTGGTGAGGGTATATTTAAGTTAATAATACATCTTATCAACATGCATTTAATGTTAATAAAATGCATACAAAAATATAGCAAGGCACAAAAGAGGGGGATTTCTATAGAATTCTACTATTTTTCTACTAGCAAAAATGATTAAACACTCTCATGCAAAACAATTATCTAGGAAAAGATATTCAAATTTATTAGATTATTAATATTTCAGAACTGAATATGTATACATATTAATTCTTCTCATCTTCCACTCCCAAACATTTGATTCCAGGTTTCATAATTCTTCTCATCTTCCACTCCCAAACATTTGATTCCAGGTTTCATAAAATTCTAGATCTGTAGAAGACACACTAGGTCGAACAGTTCTGAAAGCACTCTCAAAATCTTGAAAAGCTATGGATCGTACTTGTTCAGGTCTAATAGTTGTAATGTCAAGAGATTGAAGGCTGCGAATAGGACCCAGAGAAGCCTCTCGGCAAAGTTGGGTCATGTCAGCCCCAGAAAAACCATCTGATTTCTTAACAATGAAGTTAATTTCCTCTTCAGTTAGGGAGCAATGTTCTTTTGACATTAGACGAGACACAATCTGCTTTCTGGCAGAAGCCTCGGGAAGTGGAATATAGAGCCTCTTTACCAGTCTCCTTCGGGCAGCCTCATCAATCTCTTGTGGTCGGTTGGTTGCACCTACAACTAATATGCGATCTTCAGAAAAAGTAGCTGCTCCATCTAACTGCACCAAGAATTCAGTTTTTATTCTTCTAGAAGATTCATGTTCTCCATCTCCACGCTGGGATAAGAGAGAATCAATTTCATCAATGAAAATTACTGCTGGCTGCTGGAAGCGTGCCACTATAAACAATGCACGGACCATCTTTTCTCCTTCACCAACCCACTTGGAAGTCAGTGAGGATGCACTGATGCTGAAAAATGTAGCCCCAGACTGGCAAGCAATGCATTTGCCAATAAGTGTCTTCCCTGTTCCAGGAGGACCAAACAGAAGAATTCCTTTTGGAGGCCCACGTAATCCAGTAAAAATATCAGGTCTCAGCATAGGCCATACTACTATTTCCTTGATAGTTGCTTTTGCAAACTCAACTCCAGCTATGTCATCCCAGTTTACTGGAGGCCCATGGTCCATTATTTCATGCATTATAAGTTCTATCATTTTAGGTTCTATATTCTTTAACCTTTCATCTGCTGGGTAAGTCAGCTCTGTAGATCCAGTCCCATATGATTTACATGGCATTCCTGTGTTTCCATCTCCATCTTGTTTGGGCAATGGAGGAACAAACTTTCCAAATGGACCACGGGATCTTCCAGCTCCCAAAGATTTCTTTGTACCCCCATAAGATGGTAATGGGATGTTCTGGGGTTGATTTTGGAATTTTTTTTGTTGATCAACCCACAGCTGCTCTTTTGCAGTTTTGAAACCAGATGCTTTGTTTTCATTATTTTTCTTTTCATTCCATGGAAGGTTTGACCCTTCTATAGTGGAACCAGAAGATATATTACTGTTATCTTCACTGGAGACAGCAAATGCCTTCCTTTTGCCAAGATTGCCCATTCTTGCAGATAAAGCAGACTGAGCAGAAGATAAATCTTGCCCTGAACGAGTATTTCTTGTGGACCTCAGAGAATTATTAAATGCTGATTCATTGTTTCCAGTCAGGGCTCTAAAAGACACATCATTCATAGTCACAGGCAAAACAGAACATGAAACTCCTGCTTTAGGTGAGAATATATCATTTTGATAACACTTTGAAGTTGATGACTTCTCACAAATCTCTGTTATTTGAGTAACATAATTTGACAAACCAGTTCCAAGCATAGATTCTCCATGACCACTTGACAGAGTAAAATTGGGAATATTTGAAGAAACTGACTCAGTGACCTGTTTATCAATGGATATATCTATTTGCGCCTTTAGAGGCAACTCAAACATTTTTCCAGTTTGCATCATTGCTTGAACACACTTGAATTCCATCACATTATCTGTTGTTAAAGCAGACTGCCACTTGTCACTCTTATTCTGCTGATTCTTTCCCATAGTCAAAATATCTTTAGCATAGTTATTCAAGCCTTTTTCTACATTGTCAGAATCAATAATTTCAGAATATTTTTCTACATATTTTTTGAAAAGATTAGCAGCACAACCTTGGGAAATATCTGAGTTTGCCCATGCATGCTGAATATGTAAAATTTGTGAACGATACACATCTGCTTTTTGTCCTGGTGTAGAAGTATCAGAGGTAACAATAAAGTAATTCCTTTGCCATTCGCTCATATGTATGTCAGTCTGCATGATCTACAAAGAAATAGACAAACAAGAATAATCAGAACTGGGGATCCTTAAATCTAACATGAGTCTAGGGCAGATTTAAAATTATAGAGTATTAATTCTTTTTTCACTTTTATATGATTCCTATGTTATGTTTAGCAAATATTCTATACAGCATAGATAAGCAAATACTCTTCTGCATTTGTTATGGAAAATAAGCACAAATTCACTTAAAATGATAAATGGAATTTATATCAATAGAACTAAACTTATTTTAGCTCCATCTGAAACAAAGATTAACTAGTTAAGAGTATCTACATTCTTGAATTTTAGAGCAAAGCTATTTAGCCTGCCTCTAACATATATCTACATACGTATCCTTGAATATTTATTAATATGTAAGTCTCATTGAACATTGAGCAGAACAGAAAGGCAAAAAATTGTTATACCGTATCCAGCTGACTTATTCTTAACTGATTGTGTTACTTGAGATTGTTAAAACAATTTGTTGTTTCAATCTACAGACAAAAACTCTCAAGTAGGGTTCATAAATTAACATCCATTAGCCAACAAAACATTATCTTTTTCCAGAGAATAGTAAGCTTGAAACAAAACCAGTCTAAGATACTTTGTCTGGAGCCTATACATTCATGCAGAAGAAATGTGTCCATCAGACTAAAAAAAAAAAATAGAAAAGAAAACTTCCAATGCAAGCAGGTATGTTTCTTTTAAAGATTTTTTTCCCCCACAAAGTACATAACTAAACTGTCAATTGTGATAATAGCACCCAGCCTTCTTCAAAGAAGACTCCCTAGGTTTATATAGGATTAAATAATCACCATAATCACAATGAAAACTGATAGTTTTTTACTTTCTGAATTAAGAGGTAGCATGCCTTACAATCTTGTTGGCTCATTTCTATGCAATATTAGCTGATCAAAGTCATATAGTTCTCCATCTACTCAGAATCTCTAGATAGTGAACAGAAATGTAAAAAAGAAACCGTAACAACTACACAGAACTATTAGAAACAGGTCACAGCTCCCAACAATCAGTATCAGCTTATCAAACAAACTGCATTCACACCAGAAGTCAATCAACATCCTGGCCCATCTTGGGGAAAGAGTCAGGACTATAAAGCTTTTCAGAAGGCCAACCAGACACACTGGGCAAGGCACACCTCCTGGGGAGCCACCAAGTAACTTCACTTAAGGCAGGAATGTCAAATTTGCAGTGTTCCGTTGTTGACACGTGACATCGTGACTTTCCCCCTGAGCTAAACTGGGGATGGACGTAGCCAGCACATGATGCATCTGTTTAGTTGAGTTGACTGTCATTATACCTTGTACAATAAAATTAAATACAATCTTCATTGTGCATTATGACTATGAAAATAAACACACACATCCTTCACATTCAATATATTGAATTGAAAACTCCTGATATTGTATTAATATTGCACTACACAGTAGAATTCAATAGAGTTACTACCCTGGGATAGAAGCTGTTTTTCAGCCTATTTGTTCTTGTTTTTATTATTCTCTACCATCTGCCAGATGGTAATAGTTCAAAAAAATGGTGCCCAAGATGAGCTGGATCTTTGAGAATATTTTGAACTTTCTTAAGGCGGCGGGAGCTATAAAGCTCTTCCAAAGAGGAGAGGGCAACCAATGATCTTCTGGGCAATGACATCTGGAATGTTGTCCTATCCGCCACTGTGCAATTGGCAAATCAGGTGCAGTAAGTTAAGATACTCTCTATGGTGCAGTGGTAGAAGGCCAACAGCAGCTTTTTATCCAGTTGTTGTTTTCTGAGAAGTCTCAGTATAATAGCTGCTGGACCCTTTTGACCAGTGCCACAATGTGAGCACCCCAGGTCAGGTCCTCTTTTATGGTAACTCCCATAAACTTAAAACTGGCCACTTGCTCCAATTGGTCTCCATTGATAAGCAAGGGCTGGATGTCTGATCTGTTCCTTCTATAGTCCACTATAAGCTCCTTGACCTTATTGGTGTTGAGGACCAAGTTACTATCTCCACAGAACAAAAACAACTGGTCCACCTCATCTCAGTAGGCAGACTTACACCCCTGCCAGAGATGAGTTCAAACACTGTTGTATCATCTGCAAATTAAGTAATAGTATTACTAGCATGACTGGGAATGCAGTCATGCACATAAAGAGTATGGAATAAGAGACTCAACACGCAATCCTGTAGTGTACCATTGTTAAGAATAAGGGCTGAAGAGGTATAATTACCTAATCTGACCCTCTGTGAGTGGCCAGACAGGAAATCCATAATCCAAAGGCAGACTGAATAAGAAAATCCAAGGACCAGAAGTTTAGACACTAGTCTCTGTGGAAGAATTGTGTTAAATGCAAACTAAAATCTACAAAAAGCATCCTCACATAGCCCCCCCCCCACGCTGTTCCAGATGAGTCAGAGCAGCGTGAAGAGTGGTAGTTATAGCAACCTCTATAGATCTATTTCTTCTCCTCCATGCTGCATCGAGAGTCCAGCAATGGGTTAGCAATCAAGGGTCCAGCAATCATCCTCCTTATGATGTCAACGAGCTGAGTCTGCCACACTATAAAAAGCCAGCCTCTGGTGCTATTCCCAGCTTTTGACTCAGCTTCTTTGAAGTCAGAGTTAGTGTCTCTGGGGTCTCAAAGCTAGTCTTAGCATCAGAGATTCTTGTGAAAGGCAGAAAAATTAGTAGAATCAACAGCGCAGCTCCCAGAAACCCAGTAAAGCTATGCTTCTATGGAGAGCGGGGATCCGCTCTCCAGTTTTCATTGTGATGAAGCTTCAGCATGAAAATCATGAGTCTAGACTGGGAGAGCTTGGTGAGTCTCCCACAGTTTTTACGAAACTCTAAATACTGAGGTGGAGACCACAGACCGGGAGAGCTTGGCTGAGCCTCCCACGCATTGCCTTTAACAGCACACAGGCCCCGATTCTTATCTGTGCCTCACAGCTGTTTGTTGGGCCTCTGGTAGAGAGGCTCTTAGAAGACATAGGCCAGGCCCAGGCTGTATTTTTTGTCTGATTCTCTCGGCCAGTGACTTGGACTTCAAATTCAGCACCTGGCAGTGGGTCCACAGAAGACACAGGCCAGGCCCTGAGAACATAGCTGGGCTCCGTAGACTGTCTGTTACAGGGATTTTTCCCATGCACATAGCAGCCAGCCATTTTGGGACCGGGCCATTATCCACCACCAATTTCTTGGCCCTCTCAACATCATGCCAGATCCCTCAGGCTGTCATCTAGGACAACACGTTAGGAGCTGTCAGCACCTCTAGTGTTGTTTCCTAGCACCTTGGAAGGTAAATGGGGCCCAAGCTGGAACACTGAGTCTGGAAATAGTCCAGGGCTCGGAATTCTCTAGAAGGATACTAAAGAGAGTCCATTCTATTAACATAGAGGCAGCAGCAAGAATCAGAGCCAAGGCCTTGGCTCCTAAGAAGATCTCAAAGTCAGAATTAAGAGCAGAAAGACATGCTGCTTTAGAAAAATAATTTCCAGGCCCTCGTTCAGTCAGGGAGTTGCAGGCCTGCCCTGAGCCCATCCTAGACCTGGAGGGGCAGATATCAGTCCCACCTGTCACCTGCAGGCCTGGTCTCCTATGAGACTGGTTGAGGCCTTCTCCTCCACCTAGATCTGAAAGAGTTTGGGCCTAGTTTTTAGACAGGTTGACTGGGGCCCAGATTCTTTGAATCCACAAGGGTTTTATTGGCTAAAGGTAGACACAGGCCTAGGCGGAGGTCACTTTATACACTGATGCTGGTCTTCACCCAACAGACCCTCCCCTTCAGACAATAGGCCTGTAGACTCTATGATATAGTCTCAGTGACAGCTAGGCAGGGCACTGAGGGATTTCAACTTCTCTGCCCTGCCGGTGGGGACCATGATTTCTCCCAGCCTTCTGTCAGGTTTCCCTCCTGCCCAGCGGGGATATGCTAGACCACAGGATCAGGGTTTTCCTGTTCTCATTCTGAAGGGGGAGATTAAATGGGGACTGGAGTTCTTTATTTTACTCTGCATATAGCAGATCCTCCTTCTCTGAGGAAGAGGCTGAGGAGTTCAGGAATCCATCCTTTCAGTGAGGAAGGTTCTAGCCTGAGTAACCCATCTCTGCTACCATATTCAGGCCTTCTTTGTATAGACCCTCCTTCATAAGATTTTAGTTAGGCCCAACAGGGACCTGATGAGGTGGCACCCGAGGCACAAGTAGAGTCTTCTATCCAAGGTGACTCTTATTTGCTGTACCTATTGTCCAGACCGAGGTACTCCCCTCTCTGGGGCTATTTCTGGACTTATTGAAAGATCTATGTGTCTTTCCTGTATCAGGGCCATACCCCTCATCCTGAGACAGAGACTCTACAATGTGGGCCCTTCCTTGGCCAATGCCTTGTTGGAACCCCCAGTTGATTCTCTGGTGGTACCCATTTTTTTCTACATTTGGAGCTCCAATTGAACCAGAGGGTGTCTTCATATCTGAGTACAAAAGATCTGCGCAGATTCTCAACCACACCCACCTAACTGCAGCCTGGGTGGTGTGGACCTCCACCACAATCTTCTTTTTTTATGAAGTCCACGCTGCGTTGGCTCCACCAGCTACAAGTCCACTGGCTGAGCAATGATTACAAGTCTCACCAGGACTTAGATAAAATAATTGCAGTAGTAGAATTTACTGTTGATGCCACATTAAATTTGGCTAGATTTGCCTCAAAGGCATCTACTCTGGTGGCACAAATGGCAAATAGCCTCCCATCACAAGGGGAAGCTGGAATCTGCTCCATGCTCAGGAGACATGCTATTGGGGTGGCCCTGGCACCTGACCTGGTGGAAACAAGGGACAAACAGAGGATCCTGTCCTCCTCAAACAAGCAGTCAGACTTCTGCCAGGGGCCATATTCAGGACCTCCATCATTTAGACCTGAAACCAGCTTGCACTTCCCCAAGATCCAGATCTCTTTTCCTCCTTTTCCTCCGGTTCAGGAACAGCAACCTCACTGAACAGGAAGAAAACAGCAGTTCTCTGGTAAGCAGCCTTTTCGAGGGAGAGAAGGCTGTGCGGTCCTACACTAAAGCTCTGCTTCCCTTCCCTCCCTTTGGAGGTCGCCTGGCCTCCTTCGCAATCAGATGGGAGGAATCAACATCGGACGCCTGGGTGCTCAGGTCTGGGAAAGCGGGTCTCCAATTTGAGTTTCTCTCCCCTCCTCTGAGATTTTTTTGTTTTTTGTTTCCTGTCCAGTTTCTCAGGACAGATCCAGAAGGGCCCTTATGGCAACAGCCACCGAACACTGGTGGGCATCAGAGCCATACAAAAGGTCCCGGGGTATCAGCAGGGCTGGGGGTCTTACCCCTGCCTCTTTGTGATCTCAAGAGCCTCGGGGGGTGGAGGTGGAGAGCAATTCTTGACCTCGAGTCTCAAACAGGTTCATCCCCTACAGGCATTTCAAGATGCAGTCCCAACATTTTGTCCTGCAGAGCATCCAGGAGGGCAATCTCCTCTCATCCATAGACCTCATGGAGGCATTCCTCCATATCCCAATCTGCCCCCCTCTCCACCAGTTCCTACTCTTCCATTACAATGGCAGGCATTATCAGTTCCAGCCCCCCCTCCCATTTGGCCTCTCGTCGGGCCCAGGGTCTTTGTCAAGATATTGGCAGCATAGGCAGCATAGGCAGCAATGAAAATCTAACGTTATCTGGTGACATTCTGATCCAGTCAAAGTCTGTCCAGACAGCCGACTGCAACCTGCAGCTCACAATGCAGCTCTTACAGTTGCAGAGGTCCTCCCTAGAATTGCCAAGAGTCATCCTCTATGACGACCCATCTTCTACACCTTGGGGCGATCAACTCGACTTGCTGCAACGTCTTTCTTTCCCCAGAATGATAGAAGAGCCTCAATGAGTAGATAAACAGGATTCGACAGCTTCACACCATTCCTCTGTCTCTCCTGTCACCAATGTTTGGGAGTATTATCTCTGGCATTGACATAGGGCCATGGGCTCACCTACATGCCCACACCCTGCAAGGGTTCCTCCTGCTATTTTAATGGATAAGAACCAGCCACTCGGCCATCAGGGTTCAGATCCCTTCACAGGTCCTTCGGTCCTTTTGGTGATGGCAACAGGCCTTCACGAAGGGCCATCAATTCATAGAGCCAGACAGAATAAGGGTCACAACAGATGCCAGCCTTTACAGCCAGGGAGGGGCTCATCTGCAAGGCCATTGCTCAGGGTTGCTGGCCCCAGGCAGACAGGTCTCATCCTATAAATTTCCTAGAATTCAGTGCTATCTTCTTGGCCTTGAGGTGCTCCCAGGACAGGGTGACAGGGTGTTCCATGCTGGTCATGACAGTGAACATGGCAGCTAAGGCCCATGTCAACAGGCAGGGGTACACCTGGTCCAGGTTCCTGATGCAGGAAGTGGAGTGCCTGGGGAGGTGGGCAGAGAGGAACCTTCTATCCCTCAGAGCGGACCACATCTCAGGGGCCAACAATTCCCAGGCTAAGTGGTTGAGTCAGATCAAGGTCGACCAATTGGAGTCTCCACCCCTCCCTGTTCCAGGACATGGCCAGCAATTTCAGAGGCCCTGTGGTGAACTCATTTGACACTCCCCAGAATGCACAGGTAGGCAGATTCTTCTCCAGGTTTCCTGCCCAGGGAGCAGAGGGGTCCAATGCACTTCTGAGCAGGGGAGCCCCAAGCCTCCTCTATACCCTCCCCTGTCTTCTGTTCATTCCGCAGTACTCCAGAAATTGTTTGAGAAGGTGGAGCTAGTACTTCTGGCACCTCTTTGGCCAGGAGGCCCTGCCGCCTGCATCTTTGATGCCACCTGGACGCTTGATGGATGGTGTTCCAAGAGGGTCAGTCCCAGATGTGTTACTGTTTCTCCAGAACAGTCTAGATAAGGAGCTCTCACCATATACCCTCCACTGGTAGGTAGCTACCTTGGGGTCTGTGTTGTCATGGGATAAGTATTCTTCCCTCTCCCATCTCCCTTCAGTTCGCAGATCTGGAAGGGAGCATCATATCTTCATTCCCTGTAGTTCAAAGGTATCCTTTTGGGACTTCCCTAAAGTGCTACAGGACCTGACAGGTCCACCCTTGAACTTTACAGACAGGGGCATTTGCCTCTTGTCCCTCAAGGTGGCCTTCCTGGAGGCTTTCATGTCAGCCAAGAGGGTGTCCGAGTTGGGGGTTTTCAGTGTGACTAGATTGGGCATTTTCTCCGACAACTGGGTAATCCATGTCAGAACCCTTCCTTTGGGCCAAAGGTTAATTCTTGATTCCATAGGGCACGAGACATAGCTCCACCAGAATTTGCCCCTAGCCCCAACATGAGTTGGAACAGAAGTGGCATCCGGGATGAGATTCAAATTTCTTAACTGGTTCTGTGGGTGTGGCCTAATTTGTGGGCATGGTTGGTGGCTTGCATGTAAACATTATAAATATTTATGTAAATATTTTTTTTATTAAAAAAGAGCAACTTTTACCCCAAATCTGGCAAAATAGGCAGGCAGACTGAGTTGCTCACAGAATTACAGATTCACTCAGAGATCTATCCTGCAATTTCCTACCGGAGTCTGTCACATAAAATTTGCTTGCAAGCAAACTCATAAAATTTGCTTGCAAATAAACTCACAAAATTAACTCACAACACACCTTATATGTAAATATTGATTTTTTTTATTTTTTAAAAAGCCATTTTTACCAAAATCAGGCAAAGCAGGCAGGAAGATTGAGTTGCTCACAGAATCACAGATTCATTCAGAGATGTATCTTTCTGCAATCTTCTACCTGAGTCTGCACTGAAAAATAGAGGCTTCAGTCCTAAGGAAGATTCAGCTCTGCTTTTAGATTAGCTAGAAAACAAGATATCCAACGATTTCCTGCTTTTTAGCGAATCTAAATCTCCCCAGCAGAACAGCTGATGATCTGGGGGGGGGGGAAATAGCAACTTACCAAGCACAGGCAAGTTTGATGGCGCATGCCACGTAAAGAGTGAGTGGATGGGGCAGGGCCAGTGGCGCAGTTTGCCAGTTCTCCAAACTGCACAGAATCGTAACAACTGGTTCTATAGAACTGGTCTGACCAGGTAGAATCCCACCACTGAGTGGCATACCCTGGATGTATGTAGAGCGCTCCATACTTATGTTAAACATACTGCTTCTTTTTGCAAAACTGAAGCGGTGTTTGTGACCTTCCAACCAGTTTCCTTGGAGAGTAAGGCTTCCTCATCCAGGATGAGAAGATGGATCAGGGCGGGTATCTCTGCAGCCTACAAACCTTATCTCTTCCAGTTCCCAGGAAGCTCACAGCGTACTCTACTAGGAGTGAAGTGACTTCGGTGGCCTGGGCCTTCCAGGCACCTATCAAGGAGAAAGAGTGTTGGTACTTACCTGATACGCCCGTTCTCTGTGAACTGTGAATAGCATCCAGTGATGGGAAGGTGCTTCAGTCCCTTCTAGGAAGGCTGGGCTTAAACTTGAGGACACTCCTCCTCCTCCACGAGACTTCTCCTTAGTGTCCCCAGTTTTGTGAAGCCAAGGTATTGATACCCTGGATGCTTAAGGCTATGTAATAACCCTGGCAGGAACAGACCCTCTACCAAACGGAATAAAAGGGAGGGGCTGGATGCTCTTCACAGCTCACAGAGAACGGGTGTATCAGGTAAGTACCAATGCCCTTTCTCCCATGAGCTGTTCAGAGCATCCAGTGATAGGACATACCAAAGCTTGAGAGTGACTCCTAAGAGAGTGACTCCATCTGGGTTGAAGATCTGTCTCTGAAATAACTTGCTGCAAAACTCTCCTACCAAATGAAGCCTCAGCAGAAGCAAATACGTCAATTTTATAATTTCTAACAAATGGAGATGGAGAAGCCCAGGTTGCAGCTCAGCAAATCTCTATTGTAGCTTGGGTCGCCCATGCTGCTGTGGTGGCTGCACTCCTGGTGGAGTGAGCGGTAATGCCTTGGGGCACTGGAATCAAGTGAGAGTCATATGACTTAGCAATGGTGGCCCTTAGCCATCTACCTATGGTTGAGGGTGAAATCTTGTGCCCCAGGGTATTAGGCTGAGAGGACATGAAGGCTTGTCTTTCTGGAGGGCACCGTGTGCTCTATGTAGAAGCTTAAGGCTCTTCTTACATCTAAGCGGTGCCATTGGTGTTCGAGCCTGTGTGATGGACATGAGAAAAAAATTGGGAGCAGCAGCTCTTGAGCTCTATGGAATGCCAAATTAACTTTTGGAATGAAGGAGGGATCTGGTCTGAGAACTACTCTATCCAAATGGAAAATGCAGAGATCTTTGCGCACCGATAATGCAGCTAGTTCAGAGATTCTTCGGGCAGATGCAATTGCTATCAAGAAAACTACTTTGTAGGTTAGAAATCGAAGCATCGTGGTCCTTAGTGGATCGAAGGGACCTGTAGTAAGGGCCAATAGTACCTTATTCAAGTCCCAAGTTGGGTATCGATGTCCTATGGGGGCTTCAAGTTCTTGGCACTGTGAATGTGAGGGTGATGAGATATGGAAGTAAAATCATCCCAAGATATAACCAAAGCCAGGGCCACCATCTGTCTCTGCAGAGCATTGGGTGATAACTTTTTGTTTAGGCCCTCCTGTAAAAATTCCAATAACTGTGCTACTGATGGGGAAGTGGGGTCGATCTGAACCTTCTGACACCAACGGCAGAAGCTAGACCAGGTGGCCTCATAGATTCGGTTAATCGAAGGATGTCGAGTTGACTGAATAGTGTGAATAATTTGAGTAGAAAGGTGTTCATCTCTCAGACGTCACAGTTCAACTTCCACACAGCTAAGTTTAGCCATTGGGGGTCTGGGTCTAACACTGGGCCTTGAGACAGCAATATTGTTGCAGGAAGTACTTCCAAATCAGGACACAAGACCATGAAAGGTAGGAGAATACAAGTTTATTTGTGCACAAGGTTCAGAGCATTAGCATGGCAGATTCTGAACCCCTAGCTCTTCCTGAGATGTAACTTTTGTACCCACCATGACCTCAGACTAGGCCGGGGCATTACTTTTATTAATTTTACCAGAAAAGGATTTATAACATATATAGAGCAAAAGAGAAGTACATTGGATTTTACAGTTATCTTACACAATTTCTTATTTTCCATGTCCACCTTTGATTCTGAGAACATAGCTAGTTCTTTATTCCAGTAATTTTGTGGTTTTGCACAATATTGTTGTTTTGAGCAAAGCTCAGAGTCAGGGGACTTCTACTAAATGAATACATATTTTCTGTGTAATTTTCCAGACTGCTTCAATATGACCGATGATGGGATCCTCCATGGTGGTACCCTCGAGAGATCCTTCAGGTCTGTGAACCATGCTCGCTTTGACCAATAAGGAGCCACTAATAGCAGGTCCACCTTTGCTTCCAGCAACTTCTGAATCAATTTGGGAATCACGGGGAGGGGAAGAAAGGTGTATAGCAGTCCGGGAGGCCAGTGACATCTGAGTGTATTCATGTCCTCCGCCCCCTGCGATGGGTAATGAGAAATGAATTGGGGAAGTTGTGCATTGAGTGGGGAGGCAAACAGGTCGACTACTGGTTGGCCCAAACTCCGAGTAGCCTCCAGAAAGATCTTGGGGTCCAGATGCCACTCTGATTGGTCCAACGTGGCTATGCTGAGCCAATCCGCTTGTACATTCGCTACTCCAGATATGTGCTCCGCCTTCAGAGAGAGAAGATGGATTTCGGCCCACAAGTATAGTCTTTCTGCTTCCCTCATGAGTAGATTGGAATGAGTGCCCCCTTGTTTGTTGATATGGGCCTTTGTAGTTATGTTGTCTGTTAAGACGAGCACATGTTTGCAGTGGAGATGTGGTAGGAATTGTCGAAGTGTCAAGTACAGTGCTCTCAGTTCTAGCCAGCTGATATTGTGTGCCTTCTCTGAATCCATCCAAAGGCCTTGCACTGTAAGTGATTGGAAGTGGGGCCACCATCCCACTAGACTGGTGTCTGTTGTAACAAATGACCTGTGTGAATCCTTGAAAGGGCATTCCTTGTTGATTTTGGGTCATGTCCACCATCAGAGACCTGAGAACGGTTGATGGAACCTTTTTGCAAGTCCTGGTGTCGTCTCTCCTGGCACGTTGGTATGGCAACAGGAACCATTGCAGGGTTCTTGCATGGAACCGGGCCCAAGGGATAACAGAAGTACAAGAAATCATTTTTCCGAGCAATTGAGAAAGGAGACATAGTTGTACTTTCCTAAGAGTTCTGATCTGTTTGAGCCAAATCTCTAATGCTTTCTCGTCTGTCAGGAGAGATGAAAACTTTGCCTTCCAGGGTGTCAATGATGGTGCCAAGGTGAATGAGTCTAGTAGAGGGTGTTAAATGACGTTTTGACCAATTGATTGAGAACCCATGTTGTTATAGGGTTACAAGTGTAGTTTGAGTGTTTGAATTTGCTTGATTGATGGAAGATGCCAGAATAAGAATGTCATCCAAGTAGCATTGAGGTCGGATGGACCTATTTCTGAGTGATGCTGCCAAGGCAGCCAAGAACTTTGTAAAAGTTCTGGGAGCTGAAGCTAGGCCAAATGGGAGAGCAATATATTCATAATGGATGTTGTTGTAACAGAAACGAAGGAATTTGAAATGTGAGGGCCTAATTGGGATATGTAAGTAAGCTTCCGTGAGGTCTATGGAGGTAAGGATATCGTCTTTTCTGATGCTGAGTGAGATGGTTTGGAGAGTGGTCATTTTAAATTTTTGGTAAACTAAATATTGGTTTAGACGTTTTAAGTTCAGGATTGCCCTCCACCCCCCTGAACTTTTTGGGAACCACGAAGAGGTGCGAATAAAAACCAACACCTTTTTGATTAGAAGGGATGGGTTGTATGGCCTGGATCTCTAGTAGATGTGCTGTGGCTGTGTCCATGAGAAACCTTTTTTCTGCGTCCCTGGAAATTGGGGACTTCACAAAAAAATCTGGGGGGTTGAACTGAACTCCAGTGCCAGACCAAATCATACTTACCCATGTGTCAGTGGTAGAGGAGTCCCATTAGTCGGCAAAACTTTTTAGGCGACCAATGGGAATCTCGTGATCGTTACTTGGACCTGCAGAAGGACCTAGATCCTGTTTCTTTCTTTTTTTTTTTTTATAAATTTTTATTAATTTTCTACAAACAGACAAACATACGAAACATTAAAAACATCTACTCTCATATATACTTCCGGTGTATCGGTTGGTTCATCAGTTTTGTGCATTCATTTTATAGTGTCAATTACAATTATATTGCATAACCACTCATATTGTCAATCCATATTCTAATATTACTAAAAAAATAAAATAAAAAAATCTTTTTCTGACTATACTTTTAATCATTCATGCTTTGTGAGATAACAATACTTCAAACAGTTTATTCTATAACTTATCATATAATCATAACAAATCAATCCTAAAAACTCTTCATATATATAATATTAATGCTCTATTATTGTATTTTATCATCTAACCATTGATAAAAAAAAACCCAAATTGCATAAAATTGTTTATCTTCTTGTTCTCTAATTTCAAATGTCAATCTACTCATCTCAGCACATTCCAATATTTTCTCAATAATTTCTTCCTGCAATGGCATTTTCTCATTCTTCCAGTTTTTAACAAATACAATCCTAGCCGCTGTTAATACATTTACAATCAAATATTTCAAGTCTTTATTATATATATCAGGTAAAATTCCCAATAAAAAGATCTCTGGTTTCAAGTCTATGTGTTTCTTTGTCATTTTTTCCAACCACATGTGAATTTTAGTCCAATATTTTCTGGCATCCTCACAAGTCCACCACATATGATAGTATGAGCCAGGTATCTGATGACATTTCCAACATTTTTCAGATTTGTTCTTGAACATTCTTGCTATTCTTGTCGGGGGAAGGTGCCACCTGTAAAACATCTGATACAAGTTTTCTTTATATGCTATTGACATTGTCATTTTATAATTTTGAGACCACAATTTTTGCCATTGTTCTAAATCAATCCCATATCCAAAATTCTTCCCCCAAGCAATCATAGTTTCTTTAACTTGTTCTTCCTCTAGCTTAATTCCCAATAAATAACCATATAACTTTTTAATCACTTTCTCATCAGTACCCATCAATATCTTATCTAAATCAGTCTGTTTATCATAGAATCCTTCCGTTTTAAAATCTTCAAGATATCTTGAGTGTATTTGCGCATAAGAAAACCAATTCATCCTTATACCTTGTTCCTCTAAATTTTGGATCGTTTTAAGTCCACCCTTTTCATCCAACAGTTCCCCATATCTAACTGTTTGTTCCTTTTTATAGATCATAGGATAGGAAAATGCTTCAATAGTCGATAACCAAACTGGAATTTTCAAGTAACATTGTTTTTTTATCTTCTCCCAATTTAACCACAAAGACTCCCGTATATAATGTCTTCTGAAATACCCCTGAGTTTTAGTTCCCTTGTACCATAAAAAAGCATGCCAGCCCAACAGTAAATCATGTCCTTCTAATGTCAACAATCTATGTTTTCTTAATGTTATCCATTCTTTGACCCACATCAAACTTGCAGCTTGATAATACAGTTCCCAATTAGGCAGGCCAAAACCTCCTCTATTTCTAGCATCTTGCAAAAGTTTTAACTTTATTCTCGCTTTTTTACCTTGCCATATAAACTTCAACATAATTTTATTTAAATCTTCAAAATAGTCTTTTCCAAGTCTAATTGGTATTGTTTGAAAGAGAAATAAAATTCTAGGTAAAATATTCATCTTAATTGTTGAGATTCTCCCTATTAATGACAATTGTAAATTTTCCCATTTCTTCAAATCTGTAATTATCTGTTGTTTGAGTTTAATATAATTATTCTCTTTTAATGTGCTACATCTTGCTGTCAAATATATCCCCAAATACTTAACCTTATTTGTAATTTGAATTTTCAAAAGATCTGTCAGTTCTTCTCTTTGTCTCAATAACATGTTTTTTGTCAAAATCTTTGTTTTATCTTTATTTATTTTCAAGCCAGCCATCTCACCATATGTCTCTATCTTTTCCAATAACCTTGGAGCGGTTTCTAACGGGTCTTCCAGAATAAAAGCTAAATCGTCAGCAAAAGCTTGTAGTTTAAATTCTTCCTTTTTAATTTTCATTCCTTTTATATTTTTGTCATCTCTAATATTTCTATTCAACATTTCCAAAGTTAATACGAATAACAAAGGAGATAGGGGACATCCTTGTCTTGTACCTCTTCTTATATTAATAAGATCTGTAAATTCTCCCTCCATCATTACCTTTGCTGTCTGTTTATTATATATGGCTTCTATTGCTTGAATAAATTTTCTGGCAAAGCCCATCTGTTCCAATAATAATAACATAAATCTCCAGTTCACGTTGTCAAATGCCTTTTGAGCATCTAGAAATATCAAAGCCATTTGTTTTTCAGGATGAGCCTCATAATATTCCAAGGTATCCAAAATTACTCTCATGTTGTCTCTAATTTGTCTCTTTGGCAGAAATCCATTTTGATCTGGATGAATAAAATTATTTAAATATTTTTTCAGTCTTTCTGCTAAGATTGAAGCAAAGATTTTATAATCTGCATTCAATAAGGAAATAGGTCTATAGTTCTTAATTTGCAACGGGTCAGCCTCTTCCTTTAAAATAAGTGTAATATAAGCCTCTGACCATGTTTTGGGTGTCATCTTCTTTAACATAACTTCATTCATAATTTCTAACAATGGAGTGTTCAATGATTCTTGAAATTTTTTATAGAATTCTGCCGGAAGCCCATCTGGACCTGGTGCTTTCCCATTATTTTGTCTTTTAAATGCTTCATTTAATTCCATCATTGTTATGTTGCTTTCTAACATTTCTTCAGTCTCTTTAGGTATCTTTGGTAAGTTAACATTCTGTAAATACTGTTTAATTTTTTCCTCATCAATATTCTCTTGTTTATATAGTTGTCCATAATAATCTCGAATAATTCCCTTTTTCTCCTTATTACCACAACAAACTTGACCTTGATGATCTATTAGTTTCAATATTTTTCTTGATTCCTTCTCCTTTCTCAGTTTATATGCTAGCCATCTACCTGGTTTATTTGCATCTTCAAAATAATTCTGTTTAGAATTTCTAATTTTCTGTGCCAATTCTTCTTTCTCTATTAATTCCATTTTATGCTTAATTACATCCAGTTTCAATTTAATATCTTTTTTCTGTGGTATTTTCTGTAGTTCTTTTTCAAGTCTTATATATTCATCTTCCAAGGCCTTGGAGGTTTGTCTTTTCCTAATATTCTTTTTTCTTGTATAGTCTATTATCAAACCTCTTACATATGCCTTCATTGTATCCCAAACATTCTGTATTGAGGTATCTTCTTTTTTATTTTCTTTAAAAAAAAACACCAATTCCTTCTCCATCCATTGTATAAAATGTTTCTTGAAATTGTCTCCTAGGATGGAGTCCCCTTCTATATCTGTCCCCAGATTCAATTCTATCTGTCTGTTGTCTGAATCCAGGCTGTCTTTGAAATCTTGGATAGTAGGGTTGGTAGAAGGGGCGAAAGGAACCTCTACGAAAGGGTTGTGGTGATCTGGACTCTGATCAATGAAAAAGAGAGGGAAGAATTTTCTTTTTGATTCTGGTTTCAATAAGGAGGGGTTCAAGCGCACTGCCAAATAGTTTGTTCTCTGAGACTGGGAGCTGAGGCAAGCCGCTTGACATCTGCCTGCCAATGCCTGAGCCACAGTAACCTTCTCGCCATTATTTTCCGAAGCAATGGCCTTAGAGGAAAATTTAACTACATTGAAGGTAGCATCTGCTGAAAACTCTGCAGCAGCGATTAATTTAGCCACATCTTGATGTGCCCTAATGTTTGAGGCTGGAATGGTATCCCTCAGGTGGCGGAACCATCTGAGAGATGATCTGGTGAAAAAAGAGGCAACTGTGGCTGTTCTGATGGCCCATGCATCCGAGACGCGTGCCCTGCAGAGGACTAGTTCCGCCCTCTTTTCCTCAGGCTCGAGAGCCTCTTCAGCTTCACTTGGTATGGCTGAGGAAGATGCAAGTGCAATGATAGGCTCATCCACTTCTGGAGTGTTTGGAAATTTAAGAGAACTCGGGTGCCAAATTACACTATTTTTTATCATGTCCTGTGGGAGCGGGATATGAGGCTGCTGCAGCCCATTGTCTTTGTACTAAATTGGAAAACATGTGTGGCACAGGGATAACCTCTGCCTCAGTGACTGGTTGAGAGAATATGAGATCCTCTGCTTCCCCTGGAGTATTTGGTGGGGGAGGGGTGCCCGTATTATCCAGTGTTCTTGGCCTTAAACAGCAGGGATTTAAATAATTGTGGGTGGAATAATCCTGTAAATACGGAGAGGTCAGGTGAGAGGCCTTCATCGTCAGACATCCTCTTTCTAGCGGATCCACCTCTGACAATACCTGGTCAACGGTGTGTACCGACCCCTCCTCCATTGGATCACCTTGATCCCCATATCCTGTGTGTACTGATTGTCTCTGACAATGGGCAATGATAGTTCTGCGGGGGGGTGTACCTGATGATGTGGATTCGTGATGCCCAGAGATCGTTCAGAAAGAGATCTGCAACCCGAAGCTGAGGGTGTTCATCCTGCCTGAATAGCCTGTTTGACACCTGCTTCTATGCCCTTCTGGATAGCTAGCTCCATCCACGCCCTCATGTTGGAAGGGATTTCCTCCAGAAGTTCCTCCTCTTGTCTGAGGCCAGTTGCAATTGACATGAATGTTGCCTCTGGAGCCCTCCTTGAGGAATGTTAGAAAGAGCCTCCTGGGGAGGTTGTATAGATATGCTGCTCCTTCTGGATAAATCCAGAGGGGTGGTTGGAGGGTTCTGGGGCTGTGAGGTAGAGGGTATGATGAGTGGTGAAGAGGTGGGCTGTGCAGCTGCTTGTGTACATTTTTCCACCTGCCTTTCTAATGCCTGATGGTGTCTGAGTGCATCTTTCTCTGCTGCCTTAGAGGTGTTTTTGGGCTCCGTGGACTTATCTCTATTTTTAGCAGTTAGCCTAGATCTGAAGTTGTAGCTGTTGGCCATGGTAATGCTTTTGATAGCACTGGAAAGAGGCTATGAAATTAGGTGGCTGGAACACCTAGGGGCCTGCTCCCTTAAGGGACAGGGGGTCCTGGAATAAATAGTTCCCCAATGCCTTTAGCAAATGTTGTCTCCTTGTTCTGTTTTGCTTTGTTATCTATTTATCTATATTTTAATAACTTAAAAATTTGTAGAATTTAAGTCAATCAAGTCAATTTTTGAATAAATTACTTGTAACATTAAATATTACAAGTAGAATACCCCCTTCCAGACCAGAATACCCCCTTCCAGACCTGGCACCTATATGAGGGCACAGAGGTCTGTAAACTGATAATTAGATCAGTTTAGCTGCACTCATTGCCTGTGGAATCCAGCAGTTCAAGTCCTCTATCATCCAGTGGACTGGTGGCAGGGACTCCTCCTTCCCAGGTCCTCAAGAAAGGAAACCTTGTTGGGAAAATTTCCTCACAGACAGTAACAAATACTCAGCAAATTTAACCATGCAGCCTTTAAAATTTTGGCTGCCTCATGGCAGAATAAAAATGAAAGCAACTATCACCGCCCAGCCTGCTGAAAGCAAAACTGCTCAGTGGGAAGGCACAGGGGCTAATTCCCTGCACTGAGGTGTTCTGCGGGAAAAGCCTCATAATAAAAAGGGGAAAAGGCTGCACTTTTAAAATGGAAGCTTCAAACCTCGACGGGACAGTGTTTACTCAGCCGGCTGGGAGATTGGAGAGATAAGCCTCTTTGTTTAGAAGTTTAAGGCAGCATGTCTCTGAAAGGAGAGGCTTTTAGCCTCAAGGCAGATTGGAAAGATAAGCCTTCCTGTTTATGAGGCTTTAGCCTCGGGAGGCCGGAACGTAAAAACAAAGCAAAATTAAAAAAATGAGCAAAATGACTTTTGGAGGTTCCCCGGAGGGTGGTTGGTGACAGAAAATATGGTATTACCTGACCTGAGAAATAAATCAGCTAAATCAGCTAAATCGCCAGTGTTCTGTTCCGATCAGGAAAACTATAACACAACCTGTTTGAAGAAAGGGTGAATTAAAACTTGGACGCTAAGGAGGAGTCTCGTGGAGGAGGAGGAGTGTCCTCAAGTTTAAGCCCAGCCTTCCTAGAAGGGACTGAAGCACCTTCCCATCACTGGATGGTCTGAACAGCTCATGGGAGAATTGCAGGGCGACTACCTGGTATTCACCATCTCCATTTATCTGGCACTATCAGCTGGATTCCTTTGCCTCTGCAGAGGCAGCATTTGAGGAGAAGGGTACTCCAGAAGGTTCTTCCAGTGTTTGATTGATTGGCCCCGATGATGGCCCTCTCTTGGACATGCAGACTTTGGTATGGCCCATTGCTGGACTCTCGATGCAACGTGAAGGAGAATGGATGTTGGTAGACTTACCAGAGAACACCTTTTCTATTCAGGCTGCTAGAGTCCAACCCCACCCTGGGTTTGTCTGGTCTTGGTTGTGGAGGGTTCTCATTGTTTGTTTTCCAAGTCTGTCAAGTCAATTCGCCAGAAAAGCTGGGAATAGCACAGAGGCTGACTTTTTATAGTGTGGCAGACTCAGCTCGATGACATCATAAGGAGGAGTTTTGCTGGACTCTCTAGCAGCGTGAATAGAAAGGGCATTCTCTGGTAAGTCTACCAGTGCCAATTCTATATGCAAACTGGCCCGTGGGCCGCACTTTTAACACCCTTGACTTAAAGGGATTGGCAAATGGCTGCTCTGCCAGTTCTAGAAGAAAGGACAGAAATCATAAGGAACAGATGGTTCTAGAAATAAGCTGGGTCCATGTCAGGCCTTTAAAGGTGACAGCCAGCATCTTGAATTGCATGGAAAAACCTGCTAAGAGCTAGCTAACAGAACGGAGGCTTTATATGGCTGTACCATGGTTTTCTCAAACCTATCTATGCTGCTGTGTTTTAAGACTATCTTCAGCTAAATAATTTTGAAAGGCAAATTCATGTAAAATATATTGCAATAGACAATTCATTGGTTAGATGCTGGAAAACAACAGTGGAGGAGGCTTATTAACATATGAAAAATGAATTCTTCATCTTTTCCTTTCTATAATCCATTAAATGAAAAACAGCTGTTAGTTTGTTTCCTCCTGGTGTATTAGGGTTAGATTGTTGACTGTACCAAGTATATTCATTTTATCAAGATATATTAATCATAACATTTCCCTTTCAGCTATGAGTTAAAGATAAAGTTGACAAAATACTACTGTAAGAACTGAATTTGGAGTGTTTCAGAACTGAGTGAAAGTGAGACATGGATTTCTTTTTCTGTATCAGCTGAACATATGGAGCACTATATCACAAAAATGGTGGAACTACAATAAAAACTGGAGATAAAATTACTCAATTTGAGACCTGTAAATTATATTTTATTGCTGAAACTAAAGAAGACAAAAGAAGACCTATTCTGAAAGTATCACAAAAAAGAATCAATATTCAAAATAATTATTTGCATGAAAGCAGAAGTTTTATTTATATATCCACTCATATTATGAACCACAATGAAAGTTCACAAAACAGTAATATTAAAACAATAAAAAAGTCAGCCTTATTTAAGCAGATCAGAAAGGAAACATGACCAGATAAGCTAATTTTACTTTATTGTAAAGTTACATGAACAGAATTTTTCAAGTCTGAAAGTACAATTCTACTATTCCCTTTCCAGTCCAAGAAACTAGGAAGGTCTTTTCTAAACCTTTTGCCTATCCACTGTTGTCCTTATTTTTTTTTAATAACTTTTTAAATTTTATTTTTATATCTTCTTCCATTTGACGACGTGTTATCTGGTTACAAGTACCATATACAATAGAGTTAATGTTTACAGTCATATTCATTACATAGTATTATTCTCTAGTCTTATCTTATTGTACTTATTGTACATAATATCACTATTTCTTGATCTTCCTTCTTAGCTTATCTATTGTCTTTCTTAATTCATTAATTATATCTAGCTTTCATATTTTTCTCTAACCATTAATAGAATAATTCCCATACATTATAATATTCAGTTTGCTCTCTTTCTTTAATTACAAGTGTTAATCTATTCATTTCTGCATATTCTAATATTTTTCTATTATATTTCCTTCAGTAGGATTCTGTTCCTTTTTCCAATTTTGAACAAATACAATTCTCGCTGCAGTTATCACATGAATAATCAAATATACATTTTCTTTGCTATAAGTTTCAGATAAGATCCCCAACAGGAATATTTCTGGTTTTAAATCAATACGTTGTTGTTTCATCTCTTCCAACCATGAGCATATTTTTTGTCCAATATTTTTTAGCTTCATCACATGTCCATCACATGTCCATCACATGTGGTAATATGTGCCAGGTGTTTGGTGGCATTTCCAACATTTTGCTGATTTATCTTTAAACACCTTTGCTAACCTTGTTGGCGCATAATGCGCCAGCAAGGTTAGCATAATACATATAAAACATTTTTTATAAATTCTCTTTGTATGTGTTTGACATTGTTACCTTATAATTTCTATCCCATAGTTTCTGCCAGTCATCAAATTTTTTTGCCCATGCTATCATTGTGTCTTCTAGTTTAATGCCTAATAGGTAGCTGTATAGTTTTTTTTATCAACCTTTCTTTTGTTCCTGTTAGTATCTTATCTAATTCTGTCAATTCTTTGTATAAGCCATATCCTTTAATATCTTTTTCATATCTCACCTGTATTCGCAAGTATGAGTACCAATCATATCTTTCCCTTGTTCACCCAATTCTTGCCTGGTTTTAAGCTCACCTCTTTAAGATATCCTTGTATCTTACAATATATCCCATATTAAAAGTGTTAAGGTGGTGAAATGCTTCCATTGTGGAAAGCCAGACTGATACTTTTCAATAGTGCTGTTCTCTAGTTTTCTCCTATATTAAATGTAGGGCATTTCTTAGTAGTGTCTCTGAAAGAAACCATGTATCTTATTTTTCCCAAACCGTAAAAATGCATGCCAACCCAGTTGTAAATCATGCCTTTCTAAAGTCAATCATCTTGTATTCCTTAATACTATCCATTCTTTCAACCATGATAATGTGGCAACTTGGTGATATAGTTCCCAATTAGGTAGTCCTTCTGTAGCATTTTAAAGCTTATTCTTGCTTTTTTCCCTTGCCAGATAAATTTCAATATTATTTTATTAAGGTCGTCAAAAATATTTTCCCCAATTTTATTGGGATTGTTTGGAATAAATATAATAACCTTGGAAGTATATTTATTTTAATTGTTGCTAATCTTCCTATAAGTGATCGTTGCAGGCCTTTCCACTTTTCTAGATCTATTGTTATTTGTTGCAACAGTTTCTGATAATTATTTTCCTTAATTGTTCCACATCTAGCTGTTAACAGGCTCCCCAAGTATTTTATTTTCTTAGTAATCTGAATATCCAATCTCTTCATTAATTCTTCTTTTTGTTTATTTGTGATATTCTTCAATAGCATTTAGTTTTTCTCTGTTCATTTTCAAACCTGCCACTTCACCATATTCTTCTATTTTCCTTAATAGGTTGGGTCCCCTTTCCAGTGGATCTCCTAAGATAAAAAGTAAATCATCTGAAAATGCCTATAATTTATACTCTTCAAGTTTATTTCCATTTCCTTTATCTATCTATCCTGTCTAATGTTTCTATTTAGTACTTCCAAGGTCAGAACAAATAATGGTGACAGGGGGTACCCTATCTTGTACCCTTCTTAATATTCACATTTACTGTCACATCACCATTTACCTTCACTTTTGCAGTTTGCTTATGATATATTGCTGCAACCATTTTAATAAATCTCTCCCCAAAGTCCATTACTTTTAGTTGTGCCAACATGAACTGCCAGCTCACGTTGTTGAAGGCCTTCTGTGTGTCTAGAAAGATCAAGGCCATTTGCTTCACTGGGTGTACTTCATAATATTCCAACATGTCCAATATTATCATCATATTGTCTTTGATCTGTCTCTTAGTAGAAAGCCACTTTGGTCTGGGTATATAAATTGATTTTAAAATCTCTTCAGTCATTTTTGCAAATCTTACATGGACTTCTCTGAGGAGCCTGTTTCTCATTGCATATCTTATATGGACTCTGAAAATCTCATCTATATCTGGTCACCTGCAATGCTACCATCAATAACTTTGCCATTATCTCTGCCAAGTTCTCTCCCTTTTCTTCTTCTATGTTTTCAAAAATCAAATAATAATCTGTTTGATCCATCTCTAACATCACTATTGTTTTCTCTTTATTTCTATCTGCTAATGTCAATCTATAATCAAGCTCTCCCACTCTCTTTTCTGTAAACTCAGCCTTCTTCTCTACTTTTTGTATAAGTTGGTCATTTTTCTCCATCGTTTGTTGGAAGTTCTCTTTCTTTTCTTCCACTTTCTCTATTTTCCCTTCCATGTTCTATTTTTTCTTTCATATTATCATGCATGGCTTGTATCATGGCTTTTAGTTCTGCTTGCGCCATATTTGCCTTTTCTTACTACAATAGGGCATCCAGGGTTCTCTGTCCTGCTGGACTTGAGGTTGCTGATGACATAGCTGAAGATGGTGCTGATGGTATTTTCTTTATTTTAAGATATTTCAGAGCACCTCAATAATTGTAATCCACTAAATGGCCAAGCTGGTTCCTATTTTCTGTCTTCCTCCAGTAGGTCCCAGAAATTTGTACCTTTAATTATAAAAATTTGTAATCCAAATCTCGAGCCAGGTTTTTGTCACTGTTTTAGTCATTTAGTTTCTTCTTTTCTTCAGGTTCTTTAAATCTTAATTTATTTTATGTTGAAAATACATCCAAAAAGCTATATATAACATCCAAATAGGCCCACCCTGCCCAAAAAACTCACCCACCGGCTGTTACATATCCAAGGAGAGAGTACACAGAGCACCATGGCAAAAGCCAAAACACAAATAAAAAAAGGAAGGACGTAATCACTTTCTGTTATTTTTATCTGCTATCTTGTTTAAGTTCCAAGAGCTATACTTTCCAAACAAAAAACAGCAAGTAAACAAAGAAAACGCAGTATCTCAGTGCTTCACTCTCTATTTGAAGTTTTTAGTCCAAACAGCAGCTGCTTATCTCTTTATTCTCAAACTCCAAGATTACATTTAAAGTCCATATTATTCTGTAATTTTCCCCTGTATTTTTCACTTCTGCTTTTAGATGGCACTATTGCTCTGCTTCTCCCCTTTTTCCAATATATTGTGGATAAAAAGTTGTGAAGTAAATCATGAAGTTTATATATATTGGCAAAAAGAAAAAACCCAAAAACTTTCCCAAACTTCTCACTTAATATTATCTTTGAAAAACCAGTCCAGTTTTCTTAATATAAACTCTTATCAGAAGTATTTCAATCAGCTTCCTGATTGATAATAATTAATAGTGGTATTTTCGATTTCCTCACAACTTTCTTCCGGAGGTGGAAAGAAAAAAAAAAGGATTACACCTCCCCTTTTATGCATCACACCCTTAAATGCAATCAAGGGCTCTCCCTTATTGTTAGTCAGAAATAATTTGGAAACATCTCTCACCAGCTCGATCACACCGTCTTCTGCCTTCTCTTCTCTTCCAGTAGCTGTCTCAGGCTTTCTAGTGGAATGCAATGACCGCCTTCTCAGTTGTCAAGTTCAGGGGCTGTTCTGGGCCAATCAGGGAGATTGCAAACTCCCTGCACTCAGAACCTGCTTCCCCCTTTTGTCACTCCTCCGAAGCACTTTAGGTCTGTTACAGACCTCCTGGCAGTCTGGATTTCAACAGTCTCAAGGAGGACACTGTGGTTTCAGCCCCATCCCCACTGTCCCTTATTTGATAATTCCCTAGGCAGTATTTCTTGGCTCATTCTATCAAAAATGGGCTAAGTATTACCCTCAATCTGAGTAATTCACATGCCATGCATCAGCACAAGCAATATTGTTTTAGAGATGTAGCCTGACCTGAATTCAGACTAAAAGGGTCCACATAATCTATTCTCCCAGGGCTTTCTGAAACGGAATACCAACTATCTTCTTAACAACTTTCTCTAAAAAGGGACGAGTGGAGATTGGACATAGTCTAATATGGTCAAATCCTAGGATGGCCTCTTTAGAAGGGGCCACCACTTAATTCAAAGCACACAGCAAACCCTTTTCTACATTGAAGTGTTAATCACCATTTAGACCCAACCATGTTCCACTCCTCAGGAGGCATTAACCAACTTAGAGACGCATGGGTCCAATAAACAGGTAGTAGAACACATAGATCTACAAAACCTGTCATCAAATCAAATATCTTTATTATGGGTTTTTAAATTAATATATATAATAAAAAGGGAAATAGTTAATATAGCAATCTGTTATTGGAGAAAGGAAAATAAGATAATAAAATATACACCTAATTAAAAAGTTTGTGCAATTATATAACTTGAAGATATTTTGTCACCTAATGTATGATGCTGAGTTAGCATACCTTAACAATAAACTAAATTTATCTGTATGACCCCTGAATTTGGAAATGATTGGGACAATCAATGCATATCTTTGGGCATTATAGAAAGGGCACCCTATGGGGATATGAGCGAAAGTTTCTATCTCCCTTCACAAGGGCAAAATTTCTGTAAAGGCTAGGTCCCACTGGCCGACGGATGCAAAACGTATGCAAAAAGGACACAGCGGACGAGCAAAATTTTGGAGGTGGCTCCATCCGTTGTTATCTGCTCCAAAAAGTGCCCCAAATTAAACAGAACGGAAAGGAACAGAAAAGAACGGACGGGGGTAGTACGTAGCGAGGATAGTAAGCGGATGTTCGTAGGAAGCCTAGCGGGTGGAAGTGGATGACACATCCGAAGGGCTTCCGGGGGAGAATTGCAAAGCGGACTCATAGCGGAAGGAGTGGATGAGTAGCGGATGATGCGGATGCATCACGGAGGCCTATAGGATGCATAGCGGATGCATAGCGAATGCAAAGTGTTCACTGAGGATGCGGGGAGGATGAATTGTGTCAGCTCCGCGGATATAAAAGGATGCAGCTCACAAGCAGTCAGCATTCAGAGGAAATACGTGCTGCCACAGACATCTTCGAATAACACCATGGTTCGTCAGTCAGGGAAGAAGAGAAAGCCTATGCCTACTCCTGCCAGCCCTGGCAAGGACAGAACCACCATCCCCCCCCCGGCACTGACTCTGAAGCTGCTGGTACTTCTGCTGCTGCTGCCGCTGGTGGTGCTGCTGCTTCTCCTGCTGGTGTTGCTGGTGCTGCTAGTGCTTCTCTTGCTGCTGCCGCTGGTGCTGCTGGTGTTTCTCCGCTGCTGCTGCTGGTGCTTCTCCTGCTGCTGCTGTTGCTGCTGTGGTGGACCAGCCCCAAGGCCTTCAAAGCCCTGCTGCTCAAGCCCCTGAAGGCCCTGCTGCTCAAGCCCCTGACAGAGGAAGGAAGAGGCAAGGGAAGGAGAAGGGAGAGAGGAAACAGTACATCCTTTCCGAGGAGCATGAGGAGGAGGTGCTCGAATGGCTAGGGAGAACGAGTACCTGTGGAGAAAGGGCCACAGACTCGATAGCGACACCAAGAAAAAACAGGCAGCGTGGAGAGATAAGGCAGAGAGCCTGGGCTACACTTCAGACCTACTCCTTGGATGGTGGAAGCACATGCACACCTGGTATAGCAAGCTACACCTGAAGAAATCTGGCCAGGCCGCTGTCAAGCTGACTGACCGGGAGATGTACGTCATGTCCAAGTGCAGCTTCCTGGAGGGTGAGGTCCGCCACCGAGGAGCAGCCCTTCTGACAACCTTCTCCCTCAGATAGCCCACAGATAGCGAGACCTCTTACAGCCAGGAGACAGCTACTGTGTCCAGGAAGGTGTCTTTGGAGGGCCCCATGGCAGAGACCGCCCCCCGACAGCTGCACTCCCCATGCCGGATGACGTGGAGGATTCCCTGTCACAAATGGAGGAAGAAGCGGCAGCCACCAGAGACCAACCCAAACCCACACCCAGATCCACCTCCACAGAAAGCAGGCAGAGGCAGACTGGAGGGCCAGAGCCACACTCTCCTGTTGGAGATCACGGACACAATCAAAACCAGCACAGATCTTCTCTCTCAGCTGGTCCACAGTGACATACCATCCTCGAACCGGAAGCCCTTCATCACCTACGTGAGCCAGACCCTCATGGACCTGCCCGAGGCCCAGTACCAGGTGATGAAGCAGAAGATCACAGCATTTCTGCACAACCCTCCAGGACCACCTGAACCTGCTCCGACCTAGTCCAGGTCTGCTCCTCCTCCCCAGGCGATGTCACAGCCCTTCCACGGCTTTCAACAGCCCATCACCTACCAAGGCTACGAGTACCAGGACTTCCCACAGCAGAGGCAGACCTTCCCAGTCCAGGCCCAAGTTCATCGCACGCCAGATGCCTCACCTCACCCAGCTGCAGACCAGACAGCCCCACTACATTCCACCTTCCTCCACCCCACAGACAAGCCCCTCAACAGAAAATCTGTCATCAGTCTTGGGCCTAACATCCCAGGTCCTTGATGAAGGGCCTCTCAACCTCACGGGACTGAGTCAGCTCTCAGAGAGCTTCCTGAACACACCATCCCCTGTTGTACTCTTGGGGCCAAGCAACCCAATGGCGCCTCAGACCAGCACTCCAGCCACAGCCACCTCCACAGTCCCTGGCCGCTTGACAGCTGAGACCATGGACATGCCTCAGAGTGACTGAGAATAGTGCCAGAGACTGAGTTGTTACCTGTTCACTTTATCTTTGCTTAAAGACATTTTACTTGGTTCATTTTGCTTTTTTAATAAAGTCATACAGTTTACTTAAGACAGTTCTTAATAAAGCTTATCTTTGCTTCACGCACTTGGTCCATTTTATTTACTTAATGAAGTGTTGGTGAAAACTTTGAAAAAATGGTTAAGCCTTTGCATACTTGTGGAATGGGTTAGGATAGCTGTGGGATGGGTAAGGATAGCTGTGGGATAGGTAAGGATAGTTGTGGGATGGGTAAGGATAGTTGTGGGATAAGTAAGGATAGTTGTGGGATAGATAAACCTCCAGTGCAAGCATAGTGGGACTATATGGTCCACCCTCCCAGCTGCCACACATATGGCCCTTTTATATCAATAACAATTTATTCATTGATCAACACATTTCAAAATAAACAAAGCTCTTTATCAATGCCCTATTCATTGTAGGACCACTAAACATACATGGCACAATCTTATCAGTGTTATGAGACAGGCTCAAGGAAGCATCCATTAAGCATCTACCACCCTGTCTTGCCACTCCACTGCTCCAGCTGGGGAGTTGCACCAGTGTTTCAGGAGGTTGAGCTGCTTCTTCCCTTCACGTGAAGCTCTGTTGGGGCCTGGTACGTCCACAGTGTCGATCAGGTTTCGCCCTTGCCTCCATTCACCAGGCTCCATGTCCCCATTGCCTTGTTGACGATCCACAAGCCTGTTCTGCAACACTGGGTAGCGGGTGCGCATGAGATTGTGCATGATGCAGCAAGCTTCCACAATGCTCCTCACAGTCCCTGGGTGATGCTGCATGGTGGTGAGAAGTACCTGGAACCTGTTGGCCAGGATGCCAAAGGCGTTCTCCACCACCTGTCTTGCCCTGGACAGCCTGTAGTTGAAGATCCTCTCTTCACGGGTGAGGTATCTTGAAGAGTAGGGCTTCATGAGGTAGGTTCTGAGGGAGAAGGCATCATCACCCACGATGAAGTAGGGCACATCTTGTGTGTCATTGGGTAGGGGGTCTAGATCTGGAAAACCCATGATGAGGTTGCGTTCCAGCCCATCCTTGAGGTCACTGGCGCTGTATATCTGGGCATCTGAAGCTGACCCGTTGCCTGAAGCATCGATGTACATGAACTTGTAGTCAGCATCAACCATGGCAAAGAGGATGATACTGAAGAAGCCCTTGTAGTTGTGATAAGAGGACCCTGAGTTGGGTGGAGCTTTGCAGGCCACATGCTTCCCATCTATGGCTTCAACAGTGGGGGGAAGTTCCACCTCTGATACCACTGTTCTGCAACTTTCCTCCAGCCTTCTTCAGTGGTGGGGCACTGGAGGAGCTCCTCCACGTATTCTTCGATGATGGCCTGCACCACTTCTCTGACCACTTTTCTGATGCTGTTGTGTGGCACCCTCCAGGCATACTGCATGTTTCTGTATGTGGTTCCAGAGGCCGGGTGGCACGAAGTCAGTGCCACCTTCAGTCCAGGGTCCAGGTTGGGACGAAAGTTGGTGCTTGGCTTGGTCAACCTGGGTCTCAGACGCTCTACAAGTTCGTCAAACATGGCTGGTGGCATCCTCATGAAGTGCTGGAATGCACGAGGGTCTTCATTCCTCAGCTCCACCATCAGCTTATTGTACAGTCCAAACTCCACTCTTCTCCCGATCCATCGTCGGACCCACACAGCTCTTGGACATCTCCTTCTTCTCCTTGTGTAGAAAAGGTGAAACAGTCTCAACAGGGCTTGGTTCTGGTGTTGAATGATCGCAGCTACCATAAGGACTGTGTTATGATCCATGGTGGAGATCAATGGATGATGTGGAAGAGCAAGACCAAGGGTGAAGAGGTCTGTACACCACGGCTGCTGGACTGATACTGAGATCCAGGTGATTTCCTCCCCCTTTTTATAGAAAATTTCGGTTTTCCACTAGATGTCCTTCCACATACTCTAGGCATACTCCAGACATCCTAAATATCTGAGATACATCCCAGATACAAACGTTTTGTCCATTTTGAATACTTTATATACGAGATGCATCCGCTTACATCCTTTCTATTTCCGTGCTACTAACGCGGTATAGATGTTCAGTGTACCTTTCGCTTCCTCCCTCTTTCCGTTTTCAGCTGCAGCAGATGTGAGTTGCGAGGATGTCCAGAGGATGCCGAGAGGATACAACGGACATTTAATGGATGACAACGGACGTAGAATGTTTGTTGCCCGTATGTGTCACGGATGTACATCGTACGCGGCGGAAAGTTCATCTGGTCTAAAAGATTTGTGCAGCTCAAAACTTCTTGCGTGGATGAAATCGCAGTGGATGGATGCTCGACGGATAGAACGTATGAAACACGTATGCAGTGAGTACACAATGGATGCATCGTGTTTTCCAACAGATGGCAAGCTTTTTTGTCCATTTTGCATCCTCTTTGCATTCGTTGGTGCAGTGGGACATGGGCTTTAATAACACAAAATCTTTCCACCGGAGCTAATGGGAAGTTATCAAAGTGTGCTCCAGAAGAGGCTCATCTGTATTGGCTTCGTGTTAAATTGTGTAGATACCATGCAATAGAGGACTTATGACTGTCTTCGCATTTGGCAAGAGAATTCAGGGATATTAGTAATATCCTTTTGGTAATCAATGTTCCTGATTTTCTCTTTTTCTATTGATTTGGTTTCTCCAGTGTTGGCTGGCTTAGATATTCAGGAAAGACCCAAAAGTACATAGTTCTGCTGTGCATATACGTCAAAGGGATTAGTAACTGTCTCACAGCAGCACAGATATCAGGCCTACAGAATCAAACATGATTCTAAATTTTAGATAAGCATCCTGAGCCTTTATACTTGGCATGTTAGCTGCAAGTCTCAATTTTGCATTGGAGGCACATTTTGGAGCACAAAACAAGGTTCTTAGAAAATTTGGTTGAACAACTTCATAAGCCCTCAGGTTATGTATGGGCCACTTTGTAGCCCATATAATAGATGGGCAATTATTCTAGTTGTATACAATTTAACTGATGGGATGTAATTTCCCTATTGTTGCCTATAAAATGTAATTATTATTTGTGTGCTCCTTTGGGTAGTAGTGGCATAATTTAGTGGCTGTTAATTTCCTCAAAGCCTAAAATACTAGACAAGTATTTGAAACAATTAACCTGTTCAAATTCATGGGAATTAATTGTCCATTTGTGCTTTTGTTTTTTCATAGAAAAGACAAAAACTTTAGCTTTGTTTTAACTGTTCCTCATTACAGTGGGATGCCAAGATTCTTAATGCTCACTTTAAGACAAGGAAAAAAGAACTTACATAGATGATATGTCAATGGACTAATTTAGGAGCATAGATATCACTCTCTGGAGTTTTAATCAGATAATTGATATACGTTAAAAAACAAGTATCAGAATGTATCCTTGTTTCACTCCTTGACTGTCTGGATAAAGACAGAATGGTCTCTCCCTGGTTACATCTTACTCTGGTTTTAGCGTATAGTTTAGGACTGCAACCTTAAACACTCATAGTGCCATTTGGACCCATTTCCCATAGGGAAAAAAACCACCAGGAACCACAAAGCTGGGCGGACGTGGCCAACTCAATGTCACTCACTCCTACCCAGCCACATGACTCCCTAGCCACGCCTACCCAGCCTCAAAACCCTTCTCTCTTGCTCTATGTCTCTACCTCTACCTCTCTATAGATCTCTCTCTTCCCCACCCTTTCTGTATCTCTCTGTATCTGTCTCTCCCCGTATGTCTCTCCTTGTATCTCTCTCTCTCCCCCTCTCTGTATCTCTCCCTCTCTCTACTCTCCCTCTCCCTACCTTCCCTTCTCCCCCTCTCTGTATCTATCTCTCCCACCCTGTATCTCTCAACCCCAAATGTATCTCTCTATATCTATCCCTCTCTCTATCCCTCTCTCCCCCTCTGAATGTGTCTCTCTCTCCCCCTCTCCCTATCTTTCCCTCTTTCACACTGTGTATCATTGCATATGTCTATGTCTCTCTCTCTCCCTCTCCTCCCCCTCTGAAAGTTGTGGCTGGATCAAGCCAGCAAGCTCTCTTAAGGCTAGGTCACACTGGCTGACAGATGCAAAACGTATGTAAAAAGGACACAGCGGATGAGCAAATTTTCCATCCGTTGTTATCCACTCTCAAAAGGGGCAAAAATTTGCATAAACAGAACGGAAAAGAACAGAAAGGAACGGACGGGGAGAGGACGTAGTGAGGATGTTAAGCGGATGCTCAACGGAAGCCTAACGGATGGAAGCAGATGGAAGCGAATGGTACGTCCGGAGGGCTTCCGGGGGAGAACAGCAAAGCGGACACGTAGCGGATGGAACGGATGTGTAGCGGATGCTGCGGATGAATCACGGACGCCTAGTGGATGCACAGCGGATTCAAAGAGTTCACTGCAAATGCGGGGAGGATGCATTGTGTAAGCTCCGCGGATATAAAAGGAGGCAGCTCGTAAGCAGGTCACCATTCAGAGGAAAGATCTGCTGCCAGAGACATCTTTATCAGAGACCATGGGGAAGAAGAGGAAGTCTGTGCCTAATCCTGCAAGCCCTGGAAAGGACAGAACCACCATCCCACCCCCTGGCGCTGACTCTGCTGCTGGTGGTGCTTCTGCTGGTGCTTCTGCTGGTGCTTCTCCTGTTGCTGGTGCTGCTGCTGGTGCTTCTGTTGCTGGTCCTGCTGCTGCTGCTGTTGGTGGTGCTGCTGCTGGTGCTGCTACTGCTGCTGGTGGTGTGATGCACCAGCCCCAAGGCCCTCAAAGCCCTGCTGATGAGGGCCCAGAAGGCCCTGCCAGAGGGAGGAAGAGGCAATCGTAGGAGAAGGAGAAGGTGGAGAGGAAACAATACTCCATTGCAGAAGACCATGAGGAGGAGGTGCTCGAATGGCTGAGGGAGAACGAGTACCTGTGGAGGAAGGGCCACACGCTATATCGAGACACCAAGCGGAAGCAGGCAGCTTGGAGAGAGAAGGCGGAGAGCCTGGGGTACACTTCTGATGTCCTCCTGGGGTGGTGGAAGCATATGCACACTTGGTATGGCAAGCTACACCTGAAGAGATCCGGGTAGGCCGCTGTCAAGCTCACGGACCGGGAGACCTACGTCATGGCCAGGTGCAGCTTCCCGCAGGGTTAGATCCACCACCGAGGAGCAGCCCATCAACCCTCTCCCTCAGACAGCCCACAGAGAGGCACTCCACTTCCAGCCAGGAAACAGCCAGTGTGTCCAGGCAGGTGTCTGCGGAGCGCCCCACAACAGAACCCCCCCCCCCGACAGCTGCACACCCCACGCCGGAGGACATGGAGGATCCCCTGACGCAGATGGAGCAAGAGGAGGCCGCAGCCACCAGAGACCAGCCCACACCCACACCCAGCTCCACCTCCACAGAAAGCAGGCAGAGAGGCAGACCGGAGGGACAGAGCCACACTGTCCTCTTGGAGATCAGGGACACCATCAAGAGCAGCGTAGATCTCCTCTCTCAGCTGGTACACTTCGAGATTCCATCCTCAAACCGCAAGCCCTTCCTCACCTACGTGACCCAGACCCTCATGGACATGCCCGAGTCCCAGTACCAGGTGATCGAGAGGATCACTGGACTTCTGCACCACGCTCCAGGCCCAGCTGAACCTGCTCCCACCCATTCCAGGTCTGCTCCTCCACCCCAGGCAATGTCACAGCCCTTCCAAGGCTTTCAACAGCCCCTCTCCTTCCAAGGTTACGGCTACCAGGACTTCCCTCAACAGAGGCAGCCCTTCCCAGTCCAGGCCCAGGTTCATCGCCTGCCACAGATGCCACCGATGCCATTGATGCCGACACCACCAATGCCACTGATGCCACCGACGCCAGAGATGCCCCCGATGCCTCACCTCGCCCAGCTGCAGACCAGACAGCCCCACTACACTCCTCCTTCTTCCACCCCACAGCCAAGCCCCTCAACAGAACATCTGTCATTGGTCCTGTGCCTGACATCCCAGGTCCTGGATGAAGGGCCTCTCAACCTCACGGGCCTGAACCAGCTCTCTGAGAGCTTCCTGCACACACCGTCTCCTGTTTTCCTCTCGGGACCAGGCACCCTAATGGTGCCTCAGACCAGCACTCCAGCCACTGCCACCTCCACAGTCCCTGGACCCTTTACACCTGAGACCATGGGCATGCCTCAGAGTGACTGAGAACAGTGCCAGAGACTGAGTTGTTATCTGTTGACTTTATCTTTACTTGGGTCATTTTGCTTTTACAGTTTGTTATTAATAAAGGTTATCTTTGCTTCACACACTTGGTTCATTTCTTTTACTTAATGAAGTCTTGGTGGAAACTTTTAGAAAATGGTTAAGCCTTTGCATGCTTGTGGGATGGGCAAGGACAGCTGTGGGATGGATAATAGCTGTGGGATGGGCAAGGATAGCTGTGGGATGGATAAACTCCCAGTGCAAGCATAGTGGGACTGTATGGTCCACCCTCCCAGCTGCCACACGTGTGGCCCTTTATTATCAATAACAATTTATTCATTGATCAACACATTTCAAAATAAACAAAACTCTTTATTAATGCCCTATTCATTGTAGGGCCACTCAATATACATGGAACAATCTCATCAGTGTTATGAGACAGGATCAAGGAAGCATCTATTGAGCATCCACCATCCTGTCTTGCCATTCCACTGCTCCAGCTGGGGAGTTGCACCAGTGTTTCAGAAGGTTGCGCTGCTTCTTCCCTTCACGTGAAGCTCTGTTGGGGCCTTGTACATCCACAGTGTCTATCAGGTTTCGTCCTTGCCTCCATTCACCAGGCTCCATATCCCCATTCCCTTGTTCACGGTCCACAAGCCTGTTCTGCAACACTGGGTAGCGGGTGCACGAGATTGTGCAGGATGCAGCAAGCTTCCACGATGTACCTCACAGTCTGTGGGCAATGCTGCATGGTGGTGAGAAGTACCTGGAACCTGTTGGCCAGGATGCCAAAGGTGTTCTCCACCACCCATCTTGCCCTGGACAGCCTGTAGTTGAAGATCCTCTCTTCACAGGTGAGGCATCTGGAAGTGTACGGCTTCATGAGGTAGGTTCTGAGGGAGAAGGCGTCATTCCCCACGATGAAGTAGGGCACATCTTGTGTGTCGTTGGGCAAGGGGTCTGGATCTGGGAAACCCATGATGAGGTTGCGTTCCAGCCCCTCCTTGAGGTCTCTGGCGTTGTATACCTGGGCATCTGAAGCTGACCCGTTGCCTGAAGCATCGATGTAGATGAACTTGTAATCAGCATCAATCATGGCAAAAAGGATAATACTAAAGAAGCCCTTGTAGTTGTGATAAGAGGACCCTGAGTTGGGTGGAGCTTTGCAGGCTACGTGCTTCTCATCTATGGTTCCAACGGTGTGGGGGAAGTTCCACCTCTGATACCACTCTTCTGCAACTTTCTTCCAGCCTTCTTCAGTGGTGGGGCACTGGAGGAGCTCCTCCAGGTATTCTTCAATGATGGCCTGCACCACATCTCTGACCACAATGCTGATGGTGTTGTGTGGCACTCTCCATGTGTACTGCATGTTTCTGTACAGGGTTCCAGAGGCCAGGTGGCGCAGAGTCAGTGCCACCTTCAGTCCAGGGTCCAGGCTGGGACGGAAGTTGGTGCTCGGCTTGGTCAACCTGGGTCTCAGATGCTCCACAACTTTGTCAAACATGGTTGGTGGCATCCTCATGAAGTGCTGGAATGCACGAGTGTCTTCATTCTTCAGCTCCACCATCAGCTTGTCATAGAGTCCAAACTCCAGTCTTCTCCCGATCCATCATCGGACCCACACAGCTCTTGGACGTCACCTTCTTCTCCTTGCGTAGAAATGGTGAAACAGTCTGAAGAGGGCTTGGTTGTGGTGTTGAATGATGGCGGCTACCAAAAGGAGTGTGCACTGATCCATGATAGAGATCAATGGATGATGTTGAAGAGCAAGAGCAAGGCTGAAGAGGTCTGCACACCACGTCTGCTGGACTGAAAGTGAGATCCAGGTGATTTTCTCCCCCTTTTTATAGGAAATATCGGTTTTCCGCTAGGTGTCCTTCTGCATCCTCTAGACATCCTGCAGACATCCTAAATATCCGAGATACATCCCATATACAAACGTTTTTTCCGTTTTAATGCTTTTTATGCGAGATGCATCCACTTTCATCCTTTCTATGTTTGTGCTGCTAACGCTGTGTGGACGTTCCACGTCTGTTTCGCTCCCTCCCTCTTTCCGTTTTCCACTGGAGCGGATGCGAGTTGCGCGGATGCACAGATGCCGAGCAAATACAGCGGACGTTTAATGGATGACGATGGACATTGAATGTTTGTTCTCCTTATATGTCGTGGATGTAGAACGGACGTGGCGGAAAGTTCATCCGCTCAAAAAGTTTTGTGCAGCTCAAAACTTTTTGAGCGGATGAAATCTCAGTTGACGGATGCTGGACGAATAGAACGTATGAATCACGCACGCGGTGAGTACAGAACAGATGCATCGTGTTAACCAATGGATGGCAAGTGTTTCTCTCTGTTTTACATCCTCTTTGCATCCGTTGGTGCAGTGTAACATGGGCTTTAGGGGCTCTTGCTATTCCTTTTATTTCTTCTTTTTTGAAATCTGGTCTGGTTAAAGAACAATTAGCCAGCCACAGCTAATTGTTCCTCAGCCCCCCTCCTACTCTTCTCGTGACCCCCTGGCAGGCTGTGGTGAAGCTAGGAGGGTGCACATTGAAGGGGAGACCCTCCTCAAGTGAGCACCAAGTGCAGAAAAGGTGCATGGGAGGGCAGGCAGCCACTCACTTAAGGAGGGTCTTAACAGGACATGGTTTCTCTCCTACACTAAGGCTCCAGCCATCACTTTGCTGTGCTGCCATCCACCCCCCCCCCCGGCAGTTCTTCAGCCGAGCACAGAAGGCCCGAGCTCCAGCCCGGAGTGGCAAATGTGGTGCAAAGGCAGTTACAGGGCCACTTTGCTCCTGCACTAAGGTCCGGCACCCCCCTCCTCCCCTTTCTTCTGCTCTCACGACCCCTTGGCCAGCTGTGGTGGGGAAACCCTCCTCAAGTGAGTGTCTGGCCAAAGTGCAGCAAAGGCCGAAAGGGAAGCCTCTGCTGCAGCTGGCAAGTGTTCCTCAGCCAGCCTGGATTTCCAAAAAGAAATAAAATAGCCAAGAACCCCAAAGAAAGCTTTCCTCCTTTGTACCCCTTACCCAATTTCCCTCCACCATTTCTCTTTCTCTCTCTGTCTATCATGCACATAGAGAGACATTGGATTGCTTGAATTGCTGCACACTTTTCGTCTAGAGGGAGACGAAGCGGGTGAAAAGTGTTTGGGTACCCGATAGCCACCAGTCTGCATTGTGAAGTGTTTGGGCTGCTGAGCACTAGCCTGTATGTCTATCCGATGCTACAGGTGCAGGTGAAGGGAGGTGGAGGCCGAGGTGTGCCAAGAATTTGGTTCATTGCAACCACAGGCAAGCAGACAGTGGGATGGAGGGGGGGGCTAGTGGTAGCTGCACATAAAAATAAAATAAAATAAGACTTCCCCACAATAAGCCCAAGAGCTTATTTCAGCCCCCCCCCAAAAAAATATAACACCCAATCTTATTTTTGGGGAAACATAATAAATGGTGGCACATTTGCTTCTTCAGGAGAAAGGTATTGAAGGGTCCAAAGAGCAGCATCCCTCAACCTTCCTGGGTTGGTGGGCCAATGCAGGGGGGGACAGGTGATTTTGTGTGAGGGGGAGGTGCATGCATGTACAGTTTTATTTGTATTACCTATAATTGGAACTGTTGAGGAAAAAGTTAGAAATTAATGCATAATAAAAAAAATTAGTCAAAGACTAACAAAGCTGATTCAGCATTTTCAAACTGAGGTGATTGTTTTAGTTTCGGCAAGTACTTTGGAAGTATAAACAGACCCCCCGTTAGGTCTGCCACTTCTATAACTAGGTTGTACAAGGTGTAGCAGAGAAAAAATAGTTGAGATTGAGAATTCCCTAAGTTCCATGCCTCATATAATAAATTTAGACAGTAATCCTAGAAAGTCTGGGTCTCCTTGTCTTGTGGCCCACCTGGCTATGTTCCAAGAGATTACAGGGAGAACATTGCAGGATGTACCGTATATACTCGCATATAAGCTGATCTCGCATATAAGCCGACCCTTAAAAAACTGCCCCAAATGAGGAATTTTGCAAAAACTCGCATATAAGCCGACCCCCACTCTCATCCACTCCAAAGGTTCTTGCTGCTTCAAGGCTGCTTGTTTCCTCTGCAGCCTTCACTACTTTGAGTTTAAAAGAAGCAACATAAGACATTCTTTTTCTTTTAAAATCAGACATGGCTATATTTTAATGAATTTTACTGCGGAATGCTTTACCAAATGCAGAGAAACTGGATACAAACTTGCATGTGACGATCGCAAACACTACAGCGGTCACGTGACTAATTAAACCAATCAGAACGTGTTATATCCGGTGGGAGAAAAACCAAAATGGAGGCACCCAGAGTAAAAAGAAATGTGCTGTAAGTATATATCGCTGTATGGTAATATCGATATTGCGTGATCTGAGAAGTGGTGTCATATCGTCATGTCGTTTGTGTCAGAAATCAGATTTATGCGCATATAAGCCGACCCCCAAACTTGGAAAAAAAAAAAGCGTTCTAAAGTCGGCTTATATGCGAGTATGTACGGTAGTTGTCAGTTGGCTGATTTTCCCATGGGGTCTGGCTTTGGAAAAATTCTCAGAAAAATCAATACTTGGTATGAATTCCTTATAGAGTGAGGAAGCAGATGGAGAGCAGACCTCCTGTTGCCAATTAGGGTGGCTAGCATCCTGTGGCAATTCCATAGGAGAAGTTTCATGGAAATAACAAGTAGCCTAGATTGGGGATCAGAAGTATATGTTAGCCATGTTCAGGGCTCCTTTGAAAAGAGTTCACTTGCAAGCATAAGGCAGGTTGTAGATGGGGCAGTCATTAAATGAATAAATTCAGGATCAATACAAGGGGAAGCCAGTGGAACTGGGGCTGTGGTTAGACTGGCTATTCTATAAAGTCCAGCTATGAGGAAGTATCACTGAGGAATGAACATCCAGAAGGTTATGAAGTGCTTGAGTTATTTGTTCATTTTTGTTTCCTTCATTTATCTGGATAAAGTTTAGGGTAAATGCCTTTTTGCCCGTGTGTGTTTTGGGAATGTTAGGCATTCAGAAAACAAACAGGAGGGCAGCTGGAAGGTGGAAAAGTGTTGAGAGAATACAAAGGCATTGATTTAATTGCCTCAAGTTTGTTTATAATTATTGATCTTCAGTAGTGGTAAATAACTGAGCTCGTTCTTCTCATCTTTCACAGAGTTGGCTGATATCTGTATGAAATCAAGGGTGTTATCCCTCCAGAGCTTAGCTCGACCCACTCATGGAGTTGGCAAAGCATTCTGCTGTGCAGGTAGTTGCTGGCTATGTATGAGCTCTTATGGGCTTGGCTCTCCTCCCAGAGTTTAGCAGAAGCCAAACATTAGCAGATTCATCTAGATCAGTGTTTTTGAAACTTAACAATTTTAAGCCCATGTCACACTGCACCAACGGATGAAAAGAGGATGTAAAATGGAGAGAAACACTTGCCATCCATTGGTTAACGCGATTCATCCGTTCTGTACTCACTGCGTTCGTTTTTCTTCCTCTCTCCGTCCAGCATCCGTCGATTGAGGTTCCATCCGCTCAAAAAGTTTTGAGCTGCTCAAAACTTTTTGAGCAGAAAATGTATCCAATGCGTCCGTTCTGCATACACAACGCATACGTTGAACATCCGTTCTGCATCTGTCGTCACCCGTTACGCGTCCGCTACATCCGCTAGGCATCCGCTGCGCACCCGCGCGACTCAAATCCACTCCAGCGGAAAGCAGACACAGGGAGGAAGCGAAACGGACGTGGAACGGATGCACAGCGTTAGTAGCACGGACGGAGAAAGGATGAAAGCGGATGCAGCTCGCATACAAAGCATTTAAAACAGAAAAAACGTTCGCAGAGGGGACCTATATCGGATATTAAGGATGTCTAGAGGATGCCTAGAGGATGCAAAAGGACACATAGTGGAAAATCTATATTGCCTATAAAAAGGGGGAGCAACTCACCTGGATCTCACTTTCACTCCAGCAGCCCTGCTGTGCAGACCTCTGCAGCCTTCATCTGGCTCTTGCTCTTCCGCAGCATCCATTGATGTCCACCATGGATCGTAACACACTCCTTTTGGTAGCCACCATTGTTCTGCAACAGTGCGAAGCCATCTAAAGGCTCTTTCAACTGTTCTACGGGAAGAAAAGGAGGCGGCCAAGAAGCGTCTGGGTCCGAAGATGGATCGGGAGAAGAGCAGAGTACGGACTGTACAAAAAGCTGATGGTGGAGCTAAGGAACAAAGACACTCGTGCATTCCAGAACTTCATGAGGATGCCTCCAGCCATGTTTGACAAAGTTGTGCAGCGGCTGACACCCAGGTTGACCAAGCAGAGCACCAACTTCCGGCCCAGCCTGGACCCTGGGCTCAAGATGGCACTGACTCTGCACCACCTGGCCTCAGGGACCACCTACAGGAGCATGCAGTACGGCTGGAGAGTGCCACACAACACCATCAGCATTGTGGTCAGAGAAGTGGTGCAGGCCATCATCGAAGAATACCTGGAGGAGCTCCTCCAGTGCCCCTCCACTGAAGAAGGCGGGAAGAAAGTTGCAGAGCAGTGGTATCAGAAGTGGAACTTCCCCCACACCGTTGGAGCCATAGATGGCAAGCACGTGGCCTGCAAAGCTCCAGCCAACTCAGGGTCCACTTATTTCAACTACAAGGGCTTCTTCAGCATCATCCTCTTCGCCATGGTCGATGCTGACTACAAGTTCATGTACATTGATGCTTCAGGCAACGGGTCAGCTTCAGATGCCCAGGTATACAATGCCAGTGACCTCAAGGATGGGCTGGAACGCAACCTCATCATGGGCTTCCCAGATCCAGACCCCCTGCCCAAGGACACGCAAGATGTGCCCTACTTCATCGTGGGGGATGATGCCTTCTCCCTCAGAACCTACCTCATGAAGCCCTACACTTCCAGATGCCTCACCCGTGAAGAGAGGATCTTCAACTACAGGCTGTCCAGGGCAAGGCGGGTGGTGGAGAACGCCTTTGGCATCAGGCCAACAGGTTCCAGGTACTTCTCACCACCATGCAGCATCGCCCAGAGACTGTGAGGAGGATCGTGGAAGCTTGCTGCATCCTGCACAATCTCATGCGCACCCGCTACCCAGTGTTGCAGAATAGGCTCGTGGACCTCCAACAAGGCAATGGGGACATGGAGCCTGGGGAATGGAGGCAAGGGCGAAACCTGATAGACACTGAGGATGTGCAAGGCCTCAACAGAGCCTCACGTGAAGGGAAGAAGCAGCTCAACCTCCTGAAACACTGGTGCAACTCCCCAGCTGAAGCAGTGGAGTGGTAAGACAGGATGGTAGATGATTAATGGATGCTCCCTTCAGCCTGTCTCATCACACGGATGAGATTGGGCCATGTATGTTGGGTGGGCCTACAATGAACAGGGCATTTAATAAAGAGTTGTGTTTATGTTCAAATGTGTGGATCAATGCTGATATTACTATTGAAAATAAAGGGCCACACGTGTGGCAGCTGGGAGGGTGGACCATACAGTCCCACTATGCTTGCACTGGAGGTTTATCTTTCCCACAGCTATTACCCATGCCAAAGGTATCCCTGCCCATCCCACAGCTATTACCCATCCCACAGGTATCCCTGACCATCCCACAGCTATTACCCATCCCACAGGTATCCCTGCCCATCCCACAGCTATTTCTCATCCCAAAGGTATCCCTGCCCATCCCACAGCTATCCTTACCCATCCCAACGGTATCCCTGCCCATCCCACTGCTATCTTAACCCATCCCACAAGCATGCAAAGGCTTAAACCATTTCTAAAAGTTTCCACCAAGACTTTATTTAATAAAATAAATAAAGCAAGTGTGTGAAGCAAAGATAATCTTTATTAATAACAAGCTGTAAAAGAAAAATGACCCAAGTCAAGTGTACAAACCAAAAATAAAGTCAACAGGTAGCCACCCAGTCTCTGGCACTCTTCTTGGTCACTCGGAGGTGTGCCCAGTCTCAGGGGTGAAGGGTCCAGGTGCTGTGGAGGTGGCTGCTGCTGGAGTGCTGGTCTGAAGCGCCACTGGGGTGCCTGGCCCTGAGAGGGCAACAGGCGACGGTGTGTTGAGGAAGCTCTCAGACAGCTGGCTCAGCCCCGTGATGTTCAGAGCCCCTTACTCCATGACATGGGGTGTCAGCCCCAGTACCGATGACAGATGTACTGAGGCCGGACTTGGCTGTGGGGTGGAGGAAGGAGCAGTGTAGTGGGGCTGTCTGGTCTGCAGCTGGGTGAGAACTGGCATTGGTGGCATCTGTGGCGTGGGTGGCATCGGTGGCGTAGGTGGCATCAGTGGCATGGGTGGCATCAGTGGCATCGGTGGCGTCCGATGTACCTGTGCCTGGACTGGGAAGGGCTGCTGCCTGTGCTCCTGGACCTCCTGGTAGCCGTAGCCTTGGTAGGAGAGGGCCTGTGGAAAGCCTTGGAAGGGGAGTGACATCACCTGGGGTGGAGGAGCAGACCTGGACTGGGTGGGAGCAGGTTCACCTCAGTCTGGAGGGTTGTGAAGCAGATTGGTGATCCTGTCCTTCACCACCTAGTACTGGGGTTCCGCCATGTCCATGAGGGTCTGGTTCACATAGGTGAGGAAGGGCTTGCGGTTGGAGGATGAGGAGTTGGTATGTACCAGCTGAGAGAGGAGATTTACGCTGCTCCTGATGGTGTCTCTTATCTCCAGCAGGATAGTGTGGCTCTGTCCCTCCAGTTTGGCTCTCTGCCTTTCTGTGGAGGTGGAGCTGTGGGTGGATGCGGGTTGGGCTGTGGTGGAAGTGCCGTCTCCTTTCTCCCACTTCGTCAGGGGGTCCTCCAAGCACTCCGCCATGGGTAGTACAGCTGTCGGGGGGGTCTCCATTGTGGCACGCTCCACAGATACCTGCCTGGAGACAGGAGCTGACTCTCTGCCAGAAGAGGACTGGCTCTCAGCAGGCTGCCTGAGAGAGGGGGTTGTGAGAGGGGCTGCTCCTCGGTGGCGGATCTCACCGTCCAGGAAGCTGCACTTGGCCATCACATAGGCCTCTCTGTCCGTCAGCTTGACCGCGGCCTGGCCAGATTTCTTGAGGTGCAGCTTCCCGTACCAGGTGTGCATGTGCTTCCACCAGCCGAGATGCACCTCCGAAGTGTAGCCCAGGCTCTCCGCCTTCTCTCTCCAAGCAGCCTGCTTCCTTTTGGAGTTCCTATAGAGCCTGTGTCCTTTCCACCATAGATACTCATTCTCTCTCAGCCACTCCAGCACCTCATCCTCATGTTCCTCTTCTATGCTGTATTGCCTCCTCTCCCGTTCTCGCGTTTGCCTATTCCTCCCTTTGGCAGTACCATATGGGCCCTCATCAGAGGGGCTTCCAGGTTGTAGGAGCTGCTCCTCCACACCACCACCACCACCAGCAGCAGCAACAGTAGCAGCAAAAGCAGGACCACCACCAGCAGGAGCACCAGCAGGACCAGGATCAGCAGCAGCAGAGTAAGCACCAGCAGGACAAGGAGCACCAACAGGACCAGCAGGACCAGGAGCACCAGCAGGACCAGGAGCACCAGCAAGACCAAAAGGACCAGGAGCAGCGCCAGCAGAGTAAGCACCAGCAGAAGCACCAGCACCAGGAGCAGCGCCAGCAGAGTAAGCACCAGCAGAAGCACCAGCACCAGGAGCAGTGCCAGCAGAGTAAGCACCAGCAGAAGCACCACCGCCAGAAGCAGCATCAGCAGAGTAAGCACCAGCAGAAACATCACCGCCATAAGCAGCATCAGCAGAGTAAGCACCAGAAGCACCACCGCCATAAGCAGCATCAGCAGCTCCTCCAGAAGCAGCATCAGAAGCCCCAGCCCCAGAAGAGCGAGCCTGGGCTGCAGAAGCCCCAACAGAAGCAGAGTGAGGGCCAGGGGGTGGGAGGGTGGCCCTGTCCCTCTTGCCAGGGCTGGCAGCAGATGGCTGAGGCTTTCTCTTCTTCCCCATGGTTGTGGGGTTGCTGGCTGGCTGGTTGGCTGGCTGGCTGGAGAGCTGTGTCTGGAAGCAGGTCTTTCCTCAGAATGGTGACCTGCTTGGGAGCTGCTTCCCTTTATATCCGCGGGGCTGACGCAATGCATCCTCCCCACATGCACAGTGAGCGCTAGGCATCAGCTAGGCTACCGCTAGGCTTCCGCTAGGCTTCTGCTCTGCATCCGCTTCATCCGCTAGGCTTCCGCTGTGCACCCGCTCTTTCCATTCCACGTCCGCTTTGCTGCGCTCCCCCGGAAGCCTTGCGGATGTGCCATCTGCTCCCATCCGCTAGGCTTCCGTGGAGCATTCGCTTTCCATCCGCCCTACGTCCTCCCCCTGTCCATTCCTTTCTGTGTTGTCCGCTCTGGTTATGCAAATTTTTGCTCCTTTTGAGAGCGGATAACAACGGATGGAACATTTTTCTCGTCCGCTGTGTCCTTTTTATAAACGTTTTGCATCCGTCGGCCAGTGTGACAGGGCCTTTAAGATAAGAGACCTAACTGTCAGAATGCTTGTCTATTCTTTAAGGTCCAGTTGTGAGAAAATATAACCTGAGGGATGAACATTTGGAGGATAATAAAAAGATTGCGTTACTTGTTCAGCTTGATGTTCTTTTTGTTTGTCTAAATGAATTTTAGACTGGAATGCCTTCTGTTGCTGTTTTTTTAGGGAGTATCAGCACTCAGAAAATGAACTTGAAAGCATTTCAAAAGGAATATTGTTGGATATGTTGAGGGACTCAAGTTGCAACAGTCATCAATTTGAGTATACTTAAGTGCCTCAAGTTTACATGTCATTGTTAGTTGGTCTTCTGTAGAAAAAATGTCAAATAATAAAAGTAATTTTTCCTCATCTTCCATAGAATCAGCAGACATCTGTATCTTTGCTGTAGTGAAAATTAAGTGTGTTATACCCCCAGTGCTTACATGGATCTTGCTTTGGAATTGGTGGAAGATTCTACTGTGCAGATAGTTGCTGGCTAGTTATGACCTCTGGAGCTTGTACCATCCTTACTCATAGCTTTCCTCCAAGAATTCGCAGTGGCTATATACTGCTATTGTGAAAAATAGCTATAGATATAATTTGGAATCCTTTTAAGTTTAAAGATCACTGAAGGGAGTTTAAAATGCCTAAAAGTAAGTATTCTTCTTTCAAGACCTTGCCACCTGGGAAGCTAAGCAACTTCTGTAAGATTGCTGAATATACTCTGCTATAAAGAAGTTATGAGAGGGAGCGCGGTACTACTTGTTTATTTTTCCATCTCCCTTAATTGAAATGATTAATTGCAATCTGAAGCAAAATCCTGTCATACTGCAAGACTAGCTTGTTTTTGGAAATTTCTATCTTGTAGGATCTTGTACAGAGTAAGTATATTGAGTAAGATCTGAAGCAAACTAGATTAGTGACTGGCTTCATAACAAATTTAGTTACATATTTTTCCATTATAGCCTTAAGTTCATTTACTATGTGAATAACACCAAGTATCTGATAAATAATGGCAATAACAGTTTTTGTAGTTAAAAGGAAGTTCTTAGCATTCAAGTCCACATCCATATTTAAATTATTTGTTTTAAAAGTGTCCTTCTCTCTTTCTTCTACAAGGTAAAGGTTCCCCTCGCACATACGTACTAGCCATTTCCGGCTCTAGGGGGCAGTGCTCATCTTCAAAGCAGAAGAGCCAGCACTGTCTGAAGATGTCTGTTTAGTCATGTGGCCAAGATGACTAAACTCTGAAGGTGCACGGAATGCTGTTAACTTTCCACCAAAGTGGTCCCTATTTTTCTACTTGCATTTTTACATGCTTTCTAACTGCTAGGTTGGCAGAAGCTGGGACAAGTAATGGGAGTTCATTCTGTTACGCGACACTAGGGATTTGAATCGCCGAACTACTGACATTTCTGATCAACAAGAAATGATCAGCAAAATCAACATTTTCTATCTTCTATAGAACCTGTCTATTTTCTAGGAATATCCTTCCCAGATAATTGAATTCAAAACATGCTCCAGGCCTTCCAAAGATTTTGCCCAACTGGTCCAGTGACTTTATCCAGCAGATAAAATATACCTTGCAGCTGCCCTGCAAAGCTCCCCAAGTCAGAAGAGACCTGGTTGCTCTAAACAAGGATGATGGAGGGCTTTCTAAAGACCAAATAAAAGCCAAGAAATATTTGCTATTGTTATTACCACAAAGTAAGTAAACAAATTTACTGTTGTAACTATATGTCATAATAAATAATGTACCATAAAATACAATAAAAAATCAGTAAAACATTACAAAATAAACTAATAAAAAGAATATTTGATGTAAAACTTTTCAATAAAATAAAGCCAAGACTACAACTAATAACTTAAATATTTAAATTACAGCAGAACAAAAGCAGCATCTTGCTGGTAGTTAGAAACACATGTCCAAGAAGATAGTTCAATTTTTCAAGAATGGAGGCCTTGAGTTTAGCTATCATCAATAATTTGGCCCTAATCTCATAATACATGGGACAGTGGAGTATAGAGTGGATGTCCTCCATTTGACTAACACTACAAGGTAGAGAGAGACACTCTTCAATAGGGAGCTTACACAATCTCCCTTTGAGGTGGACACAGAGCATGGTCTACAGATAGAGCTCTACCAAGCCTCTTCCCCACCCATTATCTAACTGTGGGCTATGCTTTCTCTTAACTTATTGTTTCCAAAGCAGAAAGGTTACCTGATTGTTTCCTATTTGAACAATGCTTGTTGAAAAGAAGGGTACATGCTTGAGAAAAGAAGGGTAAAGCAGTAGCTACAGTGAATACATAGTATCACATACAGATCACCAGTGTGTCCTTGAAAGATCTGCAAGATATTACCAAAGACAAGATGGGCTTTGTTCATATAATCACCAAAAACTGAATATAATTACATGGTATCCTAACTAGTTAATATATTATTTAATAAGAACATTGTATACGGCAATGCAGTATTTCCTTTTCTCTTTACTGTTCGGTGATAGACATTGCAACAAACGGACCCCAAATAATTTTCTGCCTGACATGCAGCAGAATTCTTAACTCCCTTCCATTCTATACTTACCTTCCTGTATGAAGTTGGGGGGGGGGAGAGATGCCCTTTCTACTTCATAGCGTAATGACTAAATCTCTAAGTAATTACTGAGAGAATCTTTACTAAAGTGTGTATCTTGACTATTTTAGCTATTCTAATCTGAATGTCAAGTCAAAATAAAAACAAGGCAACAGAGTACCTCAGGTGCATGAAGGATTTTGCTAAGATATCTGCTGCTTTCCAGATTCAGAGGGAGGGCAATTAAAGGCCTTGTCTGTGTTGATTTGTATGAAAAAGAAGAGAAACAGCAGTATATTCTTCAGTCTTACTCAAGAAATACTTTATGCTTCACTAAAATTATTTTTTAAAAATAATCATCTTATTATGGGTTAAGAAATGGAATTAGAACCTGACCAGGAGAAATACATTGGTCCATGATGATGGACCTATGGCACGTATGCTGGAAGTGGCATGCAGAGCCATCTCTCTGAGTATGCCAGCCGTCACCTGTTGTTCTTCTGGGTTCCGCTGGTCTTCGTGCATGGGAAGATGTCCCCGGCATACATATGTCCCCGGCATACGTGCATATGTCCCCGGCGCACATATGCATATGTCCCCGGCATGCATATGCGCACCGGGAAACTGAACTTTTGGTTTCCAGCGTGTAGTCAGTTGGTCTTTGCACGTTCATATGTGCTAGAAACTGGAAGACCAGATGGCTGGCATGCATTCACATGCCAGGGAGCTGCTCTTCCAGTTGCCGGTGCTTCCCTGCGCAGTTGTGCTCCCGTTTTGGGACTCAGTGCCCAAAAGATTTACCAACACTGATATGCCACAATTTCATGGTCTAGATCCATGATGGCAAACCAGTGGCATGCTGTTTTCCAAACCATTTCCAAGCAGTTTTTCATGCCAAAAATGGCCAAAAAAATGGCCTGAACATGACCCCCAAAATGGCCAAAAAGCAGGCATGCATGCACCAGCCAGCTGGTCTTCAGTTTTCTTGAGCTCCAGCATACACACAGGCATGTGCATGCATGCAAATTTTGGTTTGGACACTCAGTACCAAAAAGGTTTGCCATCTCTGGTTTACGTTTTCTGTACATCCATAAAAATAAAACAAATGAAATACCATGTTTATTAAACTTGACATTTGGATTTTCAAGTTCCTAATTAAAAGTAAATAAAAATGTATTTTTATTGGCATGTCCATAACAGTACGGGTAGTCTCCAACTTACAGATGAAACTCAAAAAATTAGAATAGTGTGCAAAAGTTCATTTATATTAGTCATGCAACTTAAAAGGTGAACCTAATATATGTGATAGATTCATTACATGCAAAGCAAGATAGTTCAAGCTGTGTTGTGTCATAATTGCGATGATTATGGCTTACAGCTCATGAAAACCCCAAATCCACAATCTCAGAAAATTAGAATATTGTGAAAAGGTTCAATATTCTAGGCTCAAAGTGTCCCACTCTAATCAGCTACTTAAACCATAACACTTGCAAAAGATTCCTGAGCCTTTAAATGGTCTCTCAGTCAGGTTCAGTAGGAATCACAATTGTGGGAAAGACCACTGACCTGACAGTTGTGCAGAAAACCATAATTGAAACCCTCCATAAGGAGAGAAAGCCTCAAAAGGTAATTGCAAAAAAAGTCACATTTTCCCAAAGTGCTGTATCAAACCACATTAATAGAAAGTTATGTGGAAGGGAAAAGCGTGGAAGAAAAAGGTGCACAAGCAGCAGGGATGACCGCAGCCTGGAGAGGATTGTCATGAAAAGGCCGTTCAAAAGTGTTGGAGACTTTCACAAGGAGTGGACTGAGGCTGGAGTCAGTGCATCAAGAGCTACACACAGAGGGATCCTGGACATGGGCTTCGAATGTTGTATTCCTCTTGTTAAGCCGCTCCTGAACAACAAAGGTCAGAAGCATCTTATCTGGGCTAAAGAAAAACAGAACTGGTCTGTTGCTCAGTGGTCCAAAGTCCTTTTTTCTGATGAGAGCAACTTTTGCATCTCATTTGGAAACCAAGGACCCAGAGTCAGGAGGAAGAATGGAGAGGCACACACTTCAAGATGCTTGAAATCCAGTGTGAAGTTTCCACAGTCTGTGTTGATTTGGGGACCCATGTCATCTGTTGGTCCACTGTGCTTCATTAAGTCCAGGGTCAACACAACCATCTAGAAGGAGATTTTGGAGCACTTCATGCTTCCTTCTACAGATAAACTTTATGGGGATGCTGACTTCATTTTCCAGCAGGACTTGGCACCTGCCCACACTGCCAAAAGCACCAAAACCTGGTTCAATGACCGTGGGATTACTGTGCTTGATTGGCTAGCAAAACCGCCTGACCTGAACCCTATAGAGAATCTATGGGGCACTGCCAAGAGAAAGATGAGACATGAGACCGAACAATGCAGAAGAGCTGAAGGCCGCTACTGAAGCATCCTGGTCTTCCATAACACCTCAAAAGTGCCACAGGTTGATAGCTTCCATGTCACGCCGCATTGAGGCAATAATTGCTGCAAAAGGGGCCCAAACCAAGTACTGAGCCCATATACATGATTATACTTTTCAGATGTCCAATATTGTTCCATGTACAATCCTTGTTTTATTGATTGCATGTAATATTCTAATTTTCTGAGATTGTAGATTTGGGGTTTTCATGAGCTGTAAGCCATAATCATCTCAATTATGACAAATCATGGCTTGAACTATCTTGCTTTGCATGTAATGAGTCTATCTCATGTATTAGTTTCACATTTTAAGTTGCATTACTGAAATAGATGAACTTTTGCATGATATTCTAATTTTTTGAATTTCACCTGTACAACAAATCATTTAACAACTATTCCAAGTTACAAAATACCTCCCCAAAGCTACTTATAAACTACTTTCAAAGTTACAATAATCACACATACCTCTGTGGTCACGTTAGCATTTTGGCAACTAGCTTATCTTTACAGCCATTTGAAGCATTACATAATGACATGACCTCAATTTGCGACATCTTTTGTTGGCTTCCAGTGTTTCCTTTCAGTTTACAGCAAAAACACTCATTAGGGAAAATGGATTTACTTAAAAGTAGAAATGTAGTGTTTGCTTAACAACCACAGGAAAGAAAGAAAAATGGGTCATAATTTTGAATCCAGTCAAGCGATTCCTTTATTGCAACAACTTATGACTGTAATTCTTAGAACGTCAAAGACAATTAATTGCATCGTTCAATATAAGCTTCTTTCATCTTTTAATAGCTGAGAATACATCTTTTTGGCTATCAAAACCAATGAGATGAGAAAAGAAATAGAAAACTAACATTTCTTCATATGCTTCTTCCACACCTTTGTGAGGTGAAAGCAGATAAAAAACCACCAAAAGATTCGTTGATCCAAGGAAAACAAGGTTTTATTCACATGTCTGCAGAGACGGGTTCCCTCAGGCATTGAAGGAACCCAGAACAAAATTTAGGCAGCATTTTTATACCCTAAATGTCCGCTCCCTCGTATGAGGGCTTGGCTCACATTCTTTCTGTTTTCAAATTGACACATATATTTCAAAGGTTTATGCTGGCTCCCTATCTATCAAAAGCAGTTACACGGTTTCTGACATCGCAGCACTTTATTACAATTCCTCATTGTTCTAGCCTTCTCTTGTTTTTTCTCTTGTGCACAAACTGGAACACTTTCTTATTTAGCATAGCTACTGAGTTTGAGACACACTCCCTTATTTAATTCAATGGGTCATCCAACATGACTTCGGTTCTGCTCACAATCCCCTCTTTTTCTACTCTTGTCTCAAACTCAAGTAGCAGATCCTCTGCTTCTTTCAGAGTGATTTCTCTCTGATACATCATTAGAGGTTCTGCTTCCTGCTTCTTCTCAAATCTTGAACCCAAGGATTTCCCTATCTTTCCATACGTTGTTATTGCACCAGGGAGACACTGAACACAACAACACAACAATGCACAGCATATAATAATCAATATAATTCCCATTATGGTAGATCTAAACCAAGTGGAACTGGGAAGCCAAGACCATATTGCTCCCCACAGGTCTGGCAATGAGGAGTCAACTCTTTGTGATAATGGATTAGAATCAATACGTTCTTCCATTACTTTTACTGTCTTTGTAATATTGGGTTGGAAATCATGGATGTATACACAGCAATGTGAATGAATCAGAGCACACACACAACCCTTTTTGCAGCTAATACAATGTCTAAAGCATACCTATTTTGTCGAGCAACCTGTCTTACTTCAGAAAGCTCGATGTTGATCATTTTAATATTCTTTATTATCATTGAACATTGTTACCGTGAAGTTGTTTAGAATATGTATATCTCGGTAGTTCATGGCTACTCCCAATGGTGTTATTATACCACGGGAGATTTGGGTCCAGAGTCTCTGGGTAAGGCTAGATTCTGAGTCTCTTTTATTGCGTATCCGGCCTTGGGGAAGGCCATCAAGTTTATATATCACCGGTATCACATACCCGAGTGTATATGTGCCACTCCAGTAAGGTGGCATCTCCCTGTATGCACATTTCCCACACAATACCCACCTAAAGTTTTCCATAGCATAGGTCTGTTGTGATGTTCGGGTCCAATTGATCATTTCCTCAAAATGCATACACATCTGATACTGATCTTGATTAAAATAATTAATTTATGATAACTCTTGGTATAGCTATGGTTACTACAGGATGATGGCATATCAAAAGTCTTATTACATTTTTCCCAATCTCCTAAATGGAGCCCTCTAGTTTTATTTCTCCTAAAACACACATACGCCGTTTCCCTTAAATGAACAAAAATCCTTCCTGTTATATTTTGTTCTACAACATATTTTTCTGTCCTGTGCCCCTATGGTCTTAGTCTGTTCTGATCAAGTGGAATTGCGTGTAGGATTAATCCTTCACCTGTTCTTCCTGGCATGTGCATGCATAACCAGCAATTGGTGATGTTCAAGGAATGTGAGACCTTCTTGAGATCCTTTATGAACACATGGTCATCCCAGAAGTCTGTTCCCAAGTCACCCGCAGGTCCAACATATTGTGAACTTCTTTGATGTATTAATGTAAATATAGTTTGAACAAATAGTCCTCTCCAGAGTTCAGCCGACATCTCCATGGTGGTTTCTGCTAGCTATTTCTTCAAGGTTACCTTTAACGGCTGACCATCCACTGGGATTGCCTTCCAAGGTTTTTCTGGTTCCGGTGCTTTCTTGACTCTGCTATAATGCGTCCAGCCTCCTTCCCGAGTACGGATTGCAGATTCAGTTGTCAGTAGCACCTGGTACGGATCTTCCCAGCTAGGTTGCAGTTTTTCACTCCTCCAAGTCTTTATCAGGACCCAGTCTCCAGCCTCGTGTGGGTGTTGGCTACCAGCCAAAGATGGTCATTGCACCAACAGTCCGTTTGTGAAGAGAAAGCAAAGACCGAGACAGTGCCAGCAAATATTTCCGAAGGAACAAGTCCCTGAACTCTGGTATGGGATTGCCTAGTTTGGCCAAATAGGGTCTCCCCATCAGCATTTCAAAGGGAGAAACCCCTGTCTTTCCTTGGACAAGTTCTGATCCTGAGCAGAGCTAAGGGAAGATTCTTTGTCCATGGCAAGCCATTTTCAAGTTATAGTTTGGTCAATTGTTTCTTCAATTCCCCATTCACTTTTTCAATTTTTCCACTGGATTCAGGATGCCATGGGGTGTGTAATTCCCATTTCACCCCCACCACCTCCTCTCTTCCAAGTCCTCTCTAACTTCATCATGAGATCCACTTGCAATAGACAATCATGGTCTTCCGGTTCCCACGCCTGCCTTTTCCCCTCCAAGAATTCTGCTGGATTTAGATTCTTGTCTGTTCCTATTACCACATCAGGACTGGTTCTCAGAATGGTTTCATATTTCAATATCCTCCCTACGGTCATCCAAGTGGTAGCCAGCTGGCTCAACACTGAGTTGACCTGATGAGACGAATGCACCACCAAAGCTCCCCCAAAGGTTACCTTTTTGCTTTCCACCACCAACATTGCTGTTGCTGCCACAGCCTGAACACAAACTGGCCATCCTTTCACAACCGGCTCCAAACCCTTGCTTAGGAAGGCTACCGGCTGGTACTGCCCCCCCCTCTTTTGGACAAGGAATCCAACTGCTGTTCCCTGAGCCACCGCCACATACAAATGAAACGATAATTTCAGGTTTGGCAAGGCTAAAACCGGAGCGGTTGACAAAGCCTTCTTCAGCTCTTCCCACCTTTCACTATCTCCCTCCTCCCATTCTATGTGCTCTCCCTTTCCAGGCAACTTTCTATGCAAAAACCGTGCCAACACTGTGAATTGGTCTACCCAGATTCTACAATACCCCAATAATCCCAACGCTTTTCACACCTCTGTCTTGTTCCTGGGAGGAGCCAAGCTCATGATCCCCTTCACCCTTTCAGGGTCCAAGGACCTAACCCCCTGCTGAATGTAATGTCCCAAATATTTCCCCTTTTTTTCAACAAACTGAAGCTTCTCTTTTGAGACTTTCAGCCCCTGCTCCTTCAGCCAATTCAACACTCACAGAAGCCGCTCTCACTTCCTTCTCTTTCTCCCCAGTTAACAATAAGTCATCCACATACTGAATTAGGGTGATTCCTTTCTCTCTCTCAAACGACACCAACTTTTGTTCCAACGCCTGTCCAAACAACAAAGAGCTCTCGGTATATCCCTGAGGAAATACCGTCCACCTCAACTGCTGTTTCCTTCCACTCTCAGGATCATTCCATTCAAAGGCAAACAAGTCTCTACTCCCCTCCTCCAAGGGGCACGCCCAAAAGGCATCCTTCAGATCTATCACAGTAAACCATTTGTCTTTGGGAGGGATCCACCCCAAGATTGTATAGGGATCAGGTACCACTGGGAATCTAGGAACCACTATCTCATTGATCCCCCTCAAATCATTAACCAATCTATACTTCCCATCCTTTTTTATTCCTGCTAAAACCGGTGAAGTGAACGATGACATAGTAGGTTCCAACAGTCCCTGTTTCAATAATCTGTCAATCACTGGTTTCAACCCTTCCCTACCTCTCTTACTCTGAGAATATTGTGGAGTTCAGTTTAGTTATCCCTGGTTGTATCTTGATCTGAATGGGCTATATTGCCATCCTACTAACCCCTTCACCTCCTGCCCACACATCTGATGATATCTTCTCATCTTCCGTTGTTAACATACACATGCGAACTTCTTTCCTTCTATCCCACAATTCTATTCCAAAAACATTCAACAAGTCTCTTCCTAGCAAGTTCAACCCTGAATCCGGAATATACAATATTTCGGTTTCAGTAACCACATCATTCAATTCCAATCTCACCTCTTCCAAAATCTTGACCTCTTGGGATTTCCCACTCACCCCAACCACCTTTAAAGTCTGCTTTGACCTGCATGCTCCCTCTACCGGATCGTATACAGATGTCCGGCTTGCGCCGGTGTCGATCAGGAACAGCCGTTCCTGATGGTCAGGACCCACTAACACATTTACCAATGCCTCCCCGCAGGTCCCTCTTGGGGAGCAGGAACCTCCCTAATCGTATTGGACATAGCTTCGTTCCTCCGGGGTTTTGGGACATTCGCGCGCAAAATGTCCCTCTTTCCTGCATCTGAAACAAGTTCTACTCTGAGACGGCCATTGGAATCGACCGCCTCGATTGAGCCCTGGACCTCCTCCGCCTAACCGGGGGTTTCCACTCCCTGCTGGGAGATCTTTCATCTCTCCACCTTGGCCTCGGATCTGACATCTAGGTCTCCCTGTTTTTCCTAACTTCATTCTTGGCTGCCGTTTGCACAGCAGCTACCATCACCTGAGACTTCTGTTTGGTTTTAACTGAGTCTCGGTTCACAAAATCTTGTTGGGGTGCTCTCATCAAATCTGTCGTGCCCAAATCAGTCCATCCCTCTGTCTTCTGGATCTTTTTCTGGATATCTGGCCATGCTTTGATGACAAATTGCATCTTCAGGAGAGTCTCGAAGGCAGGGGTTTCTGGCTCCACTCCGGAGTACTTGGTTAATCCTTCACGGAGCCGAGCACAGAAATCCCTCGGGGACTCATCCTTTCCTTGTGTTATTTCAAATGCTTTGGTCAAGTTTTTCCCTTGAGGGTTGGCCAATTTAATTCCTTCAATGATCATGTGTTTCATATCTCTCATGTGCTCCCTAGGAGCGTTATTATTGATGTTCCAATTTGGATCGGCTATGGGGAACTTTGTGTCTGCAGCCACTGCTCCCTGTTGCCCTGCATGTCTCCTATCCCAGGCAGCCATTGTTGCCCTCCTAATGAGGTTCCTCTCTTTGGGAGTGAAAAGGTGTCCAAGAATATACATCAGTTCTTGGTATGCGTATTCATTGGGCCCCAGAAACAATTCCAACTGTTCCGCCACTTCATGAGCATTCTCATGGAGTTTTGGAAGGGTCTTTTTCAGATCCCGTAACTCAGCAGATTTTATGGGGACAGCCACGAAAACGGTGACTGGATTCGCCTGCGCATTCATGCCATTTGGGACTTCTCTGACTGGAAAGGCTGACACGGGATTGGCTGACCTTCCTCCTAGAGGCAAATTCTCTAGGTCCTTGTTTAATTGAGCCAGTTTTCTTCCGAATCCTGGATATGCAGGTGGAGGTGGAGCCTGGGCAATTGGAGCCGGCAGAGGCGGTGGTGCCAGGACTGCCGGAGCCGATGCCGGTGGACTCCCCATCCAGTCCTCAGTTTCGCTTTCCTCCACCTTGCTGACAAACTGTCCTACTTCTGTTTCTGGTGGAACTGGACCTTCAAAGTGAACATGATACAATACCTCCACATAGGGTATTTGCTCCTTCATCCGGTGTTTCATTATACTCTTTCAACTGAGTTATCCAGTACGTGCTGGATTCCCTTCGGGATCCCAGTGGTCAGGAAACTTAGGGTCTACTAGGGGATACTTCGGCCACCTATATTGGCATAGGTAGATCATTTTCTTTTTCTCTAGACTCCGAGTGTAAGTCCTCAGATGGGGAACGACCGTCATTGACCCAATGGGGAGTCAGTCGGAATCAGCCTTCTCGGGGTCTTTTCTATCTCAATACCTGTTCCCTCTTGGAACGTCTCACACTTGCTTTGTCCCTTTCCCATTCTCCACGCTACCCGCCAACAATCTCCCAGAGATTCCCAACTCAGGGATTTACACTGTCCTCCAGCAGTTGCTGGATTCCCAGAGTTTAAGGACAGTATATCCCTTCTTCTATCTCGAAAGGCAACAAACTCACCTGATACACCCCTGGTCTCCCAGAGACGAAAGGAGTGTGGGCGTCCCCACTTCAGGTGATCAAGGACACTCCCAGAGCGTCAGGCCGGCTTCTCTCTCTCGTTTCCAAGGATCGTCTGCTGAATGCAGTTACCCCGGGGTCCAATTGAGACAAGGGAGGGGCCCCTCTACAATGGAAGGCGGTGGCACCACATTTACCCAGTCCCTTTTCTCCAGTCGAAATTCCGTCGGGGCCCATGTTGAACGCCAAATTATGAGGTAGAAGCAGATAAAAAACCACCAAAAGATTCGTTGATCCAAGGAAAACAAGGTTTTATTCACATGTCTGCAGAGACGGGTTCCCTCAGGCATTGAAGGAACCCAGAGCAAAATTCAGGCAGCATTTTTATACCCTAACTGTCCGCCCCCTCGTACGAGGCCTTGGCTCACATTCTTTCTGTTTTCAAATTGACACATATATTTCGAAGGTTTATGCTGGCTCCCTATCCAGCAAAAGCAGTTACACGGTTTCTGACACCTCAGCACTTTATTACAATTCCTCATTATTCTCGCCTCATCTTGTTTTTTTTCTCTTGTGCACAAACTGGAACACCTTCTTATTTAGCAGAGCTACTGAGTTTGAGGCACACTTCCTTATTGAATTCAATGGGCCATCCAACATGACTTTGGTTCTGCTCACACCTTTCTATTGAAAACAAATATATTTGAAAATCTCCTGAGATTTTCCAGGAGATTCCAATGTATCAGAACCAGTTTCCATTTGTACGCTGTAACATATTATTTTGTGTGACCTCAAGGAGGGGCTAGAACGCAACCTCATCATGGGTTTTCCAGATCCAGACCCCCTACCTAATGACACACAAGATGTGCCTTACTTCATCATGGGTGATGACGCCTTCTCCCTCAGAACCTACCTCATGAAGCCCTACAGTTGCAGATACCTCACCCGTGAAGAGAGGATCTTCAACTACAGGCTGTCCAGGGCAAGACGAGTGGTACAGAACGCCTTTGGCATCTTGGCCAACAGGTTCCAGGTACATCTCACCACCATGCAGCATCACCCAGGTACTGTGAGGAGCATCGTGGAAGCTTGCTGCATCCTGCACAATCTCATGTGCACCCGCTACCCAGTCTTGCAGAACAGACTTGTGGACCGTGAAAAAGGGAATGGGGACATGGAGCCTGGTGAATGGAGGCAAGGACAAAACCTAATAGACACTGTGGATGTACAAGGCCCCAACAGAGCTTCACATGAAGGGAAGAAGCAGCGCAACCTCCTGAAACACTGGTGCAACTCCCCAGCTAGAGCAGTGGAGTGGCAAGACAGGATGGTGGATGCTCAATAGATGCTTCCTTGAGCCTGTCTCATAACACTGATAAGATTGTGCCATGTATGTTGAGTGGCCCTACAATGAATAGGGCATTAATAAAGAGCTTTGTTTATTTTGAAATGTGTTGATCAATGAATAAAATGTTATTGATAAAAAAAGGGCCATTTGGGTGGCAGCTGGGAGGGTGGACCATACAGCCCCACTATGCTTGCACTGGAGGTTAATCAATCCCACAGCTATCCTTACCCATCTCACAACTATCCTTACCCATCCCACAACTATCCTTACCCATCCCACAGCTATTCTTACCCATCCCACAACTATCCTTACCTATCCCACAAGCATGCAAAGGCTTAACCATTTTTTCAAAGTTTTCACCAACAATAAGTCAATAAAATGAACCAAGTGTGTGAAGCAAAGATAACCTTTATTAACAACTGTCTTAAGTAAACTGTATGACTTTATTAAAAAAGCAAAATGAACCAAGTAAAATGTCTTTAAGCAAAGATAAAGTGAACAGGTAACAACTCAATCTCTGGCACTATTCTCAGTCACTCTGAGGCATGTCCATGGTCTCAGCTGTCGAGCGGCCAGGGACTGTAGAGGTGGCTGTGGCTGGGGTGCTGGCCTGAGGTGCCATTGGGGTGTCTGGCCCCAAGAGTACAACAGGGGATGGTATGTTCAGGAAGCTCTCCGAGAGCTGACTCAGTCCCGTGAGGTTCAGAGGCCCTTCATCAAGGACCTGGGATGTCAGGCACAGTATTGATGACAGATTTTCTGTTGAGGGGCTTGGCTGTGAGGTGGAGGAAGGAGGAGTCTAGTGGAGCTGTCTGGTCTGCAGCTGGGTCAAGTGAGGCATCTGTGGTGTGCGATGCACCTGGGCCTGGACTGGGAAGGGCTGCCTCTGCTGTGGGAAGTCCTGGTACTTGTAGCCTTGGTAGGTGATGGGCTGTTGAAAGCCGTGGAAGGGTTGTGACATCGCCTGGGGTAGAGGAGCAGTCCTGGAGTGGGTCAGAGCAGGTTCAGCTGGGCCTGGAGGGTGGTGCAGCAGTGCTATGATCTTCTCCTTCATCACCTGGTACTGGGCCTCGGAAAGGTCCATGAGGGTCTGGCTCACGTATGTGATGAAGGGCTTGCGGTTCGAGGATGGTATATCGCTCTGGACCAGCTGAGAGAGAAGATCTGTGCTGGTTTTGATTGTGTCCCTGATCTCCAGCAGGACAGTGTGGCTCTGGCCCTCCAGTCTGCCTCTCTGCCTGCTTTCTGTGGAGGTGGAGCTGGGGTGGGTGTGGGTTGGTCTCTGGCTGCTGCTTCTTCTTGCTCCATTTGAGACTGGGGATCCTCCACGTCCTCTGGCATGGGGAGTGCAGCTGTCGGGGGGGTCTCTGCCGTGGGACCATCCAAAGACACCTGCCTGGACACGGTAGCTGTCTCCTGGCTGGAAAAGGACTGGCTCTCTGTGGGCTGTCTGAGGGAGAAGGTTGTCAGAGGAGCTGCTCCTCGGAGCAGCACCAGCAGGAGAAGCACCAGCAGGAGAAGCACCAGCAGGAGAAGCAGCAGCAGCAGCAACACCAGCAGCAGAAGCACCAGCAGCTTCAGAGTCAGTGCCAGGGGGTGGGATGGTGGTTCTGTCCTTCTTGCCAGGGCTGGCAGGAATAGGCACAGGCTTTCTCTTCTTCCCTGACTGACGAACATGGTGTTCTTTCAAGATGTCTCTGGCATCAAGTCTTTCCTCTGAATGGTGACTGCTTGCGAGCTGCATCCTTTTATATCCACTGAGTTGACGCAATTTATCCTCCCCGCATGCGCAGTGACCGCTTTGCATCCGCTACGCATCCGCTATGCATCCGCTATTCATCCTATAGGCGCCCATGATTAATCCACATCATCCACTCATTCTGCTACGCGTCTGCTCCGCTATTCTCCCCCGGAAGCCCTGCGGATGTGTCATCCGCTTCCATCCGCTAGGCTTCCTACGAACATCCGCTTACCATCCTCGCTACGTATTATCCCCGTCCGTTCCTTTCCGTTGTTGTCCGTTCTGTTTATGCAATTTTTTTCCACTTTTGAGAGCGGATAACAATGGATGGTGCCACCCCCGAACTTTTGCTCGTCCACTGTGTCCTTTTTGCATATGTCTTGCATCCATCGGCCAGTGTGACCTAGCTTTTAGTGTCTGCTCGGTGCGCTTGTCCTCTGCATTGAATACGTCCTCAGGCTTGGTTGGAATGCCTGAGAAGGAGGCCATTACTGAAGCATCCACCGAGGAAATTGCAAGAGCGGTAGTGAGGTAAAAGCCCACATTGTAAAACTGCCTCTCATGGGACAATGGGTGAGGGCCTGCTGCAGGAGAGGCCAATTGTTCCTTGACTAAGTCAAGAAAAATTCTGGGTGATGGAAGGATCTCTGAGTGGACTACAGGTTTGGAGAAAAGTGCCGTGATTGCACCACTTGAGGTTCGGGGGCAGCCTCTTCTGGAGACACTGAGCTGTGACCAGTGCCTTGTGGAGAAGGGATTTGAATAAGACAGGTTTGAAGGCTGCAGCTGAGGGGGATTGATCAGGCCGCAGATCCTCCTCTTTCTCTGAGAGGTTGGGGTCCCAGATTCCTCCCTTTTCCCGTTCAGATGCAGGAGAGTAGCTATACTCAGATGGTTCTGTGTAGTCTTCCTGCTCAAAATCACCTCAATCTGAGTTGGTAGAAGGGGCTCTGTGCTCCTGAAGTGACGCAGTCCCCTCTGGGCGATCTGAGCCTGAGAGAAGGCAGGAAAAAGGGACTGGGCCCTGTCTGAGGGTCAAAAAATCTGTTGAAGCCTTTCTGCTAGGCCCTATCTGATAGCAATGGAGACTACATGTTGCTGGGTGTGCCACTTGATGGTGGATCTAGGGGGTGAAAGCCTGCAGCGGTGGAGGTAAAGGTAGCCTCAGATCGAGGTCGAGAGCTACCTTGGGCTATGGAGGGTAGAGGTGAAGAGAGTTGCCAAAAGGCCTGTTTAAAATTGGGCCTGATTTGCTGAGATCTTGAGGCCCAAATTGTTCCTCAACCAATTCTGGTGACCAGGATTGGAGGCTTCCAGCCCCCCTGGGGTACCTGCCTGAACAATCAGAGGACTGGCTGGCTGGGAAGCCTGTTGCCGTTGTCCTCTCCTTTGCTTAGTAGTTTTATTGAACTGTCTCTCCAAGACCGCATACCTTCATTTTTCTGCTTTTAGTTTGGCCTGGGATGTTTTCTTGGGACCCAAAGTTTTGGCCTTGATCTTGGCCACTACCTCTCTTTGTACAGATTGAGAGCGCTGCCTCCTTCTCTTTCTCTTGGCTGTCTGAAGGCCCTGATTATCCAGGCCCGAAAATTCTGCCTGGATCCTGTCTTCATCCATAGTTGGTATAGGCAAGCATAAGAGGTGCTGGGAGCGACCCTCACTATGTATTGCCTATGTAGGGGCCTTAACTGGGGCCTACCATGGGTAGGTGCCGGCTGTTGGTAAATGTGGCCACTTAAAATGGCCGCCCGCCACGTGCGTCAAGAAGAAATTTTAAAATGGTCTCTTGCAAAGGCTGGTCCTTGCTCCCTAGGCTGAGAAAAGGCCCAGAGCGGCGAAATCGGCAGCAAGAAAGGAAACCACGGTTTTTATGATCAGCTGTGAGGTGTGGTTATTGCTGATCTGATCTTTGTGATCGCGGTAGTTGAATTTGCAGAGGGAGAGCTGCAGGGGAGGACCAATGGCTTCTCCCTTACTTACAACTTCCCTGTAGACTAGAACGGTGAGTCCTCGGCATTGCAGGACAGCGGAGCCCCACTCTCTTGAAGGCACAGCTGTACCAGGTCCTCAAGAGCTGCGCCAGGTCCTCTAGAGCTGCGCCAAAGCTCTTAAATAGCTTTTCCAACTTTGCTTTGTCTGCTGACTAAAGTGCTTTCAGAGACACCAGATCAATTGTCATCAAAAGGAGCTGAGTCAAAGCTGGGGAGATTCCCACAGGCTGCTCCTTTTATATAAGACATACTCAGCTTAATGATGTCATCAGGAGGAGTCTAACCCATCCTGGGCTCTTGCAGCAGTGTCGAGGAGAACATTATAGTTTGATTACATAAAGTTTCTTCAAATTCAGCTCAGTTAATTGAGATATTAATTTGTTTTCTTGGCAGAGCATGCAGGTGGTTTGCAGCTGCTTTTTTCTTGAATGCCTTTTTTAAACTTTCCAATTTAATCTACTAGTTTCCTATATAAGTCAAACCCAGTTTATTGTTCCAAGATTAGACAAGGTTAGCTTGGAACTGCCATCTGCTGCAAGAGAAGCCAAACATTTTTTTTTTCCAAAATATGCATTTATTCCCCAGGGATGGTTGATGAGGATCGCAGCAAAAAATCACAAAATATGTTCTCAATTTAGCTGTCTACAAACATTCAACTGGAAAAAATATTTTTGAAAGCATTGTTCTGTTTTCCTCAAGAAAGAAGAATGAGGAATACCTGAAGAAATCAAACTGAAAAATTTAATTTTGTTTCAAAAAAGGAAATGTTCAAAAAAATAGGAAAGGGCATATATCCAAAGAAGAATACAAATCAATTTGAAAAAATAGTAAGTATAGCATGAGAAAAGCTAAAGTGTGATGTGATATTAGGCTAGCAAGGGAAATCGAAAACACACCAAAAAAAAATAATAATTTAGATATATCAGAAGCAAAAGGAAACACAAGGAGATGGTAATGCAGAGGGAAAATGGTAGAATAGTTAAAAAGGAAGATAAGAAGGCAGAACACCTCAATTCCTATTTGCATCTGTCGCTTCCCAACTTTATTACTTTCATAAAATAACTCAAGATGGTGAATATATCTAATATTTATTCCGCTTCCTCCTATTTCTCCCCCAAAAAGACTTGTGAGGTGAGTAGGGCTGAGAGAAAGAGACTGGACCAAGGTCACCCAGCTAGCTTTCATGGCAAAGGCAGGAATAGAATTCTTTGTTTTTCTAGCCTGCTGAGTTAACTACTAGACAAAACTGGCTCTCTCATATGTACCCATGATTGAACCTTAAAGATTATATTTGGAGCAGGTTTCTATTAAACAAGATGGTGTTATCCTTATAACTGGATTACTATTTACATAAGAGTTTCATGAACGCAAATCTATCTTTTTCTTTTTAACTTTTGGTTACTGCAAGCGTGATATCACCTAGTAACACACACATTTTTATACATATACACATTTCATTGAAAGTATTTTGCATGACAATAGAATATTTTAATTACAATAAAACAAAAATACAAACAAATTGGATTAAATCATAACAGAAGCAGGAAAAAAACCAAATGAAAATAATTACAAAGTAGGTTTTTAAAACCAGTTTATTTATCAAAGAAAGGACTTGCCAACTTATACTGGAATGTTTTTTTCCTAAGTATAGATCTTGGAGTCAATATTTGGTGACTGGACATTTAAGTCAACATTGCCTTAGGCAGGGGTCTTCAAAACTTGACAGCTTTAAGACTTGTGGACTTCAACTCCCAGAATTCCTCCTCCATTAGTTCAGGAATTATGGGAGTTAAAGTCCACAAGTCTTAAAGTTGCCAAGTTTGAGGACCCCTGTTTTAGGATAAGCCATCTTAAAAAGAGACAATTTATCATTGTAAAAAGGTTGCTTCAAGCGAACAAACTTTAATTATTGTGTATATATTATTTTAATCATTTAAGTTATCAGTTGATTATATACTTCAATTCAAAATGAGATTAACTGTGGATATTTGAATTAAAAAATGTCTTCAATTGGAATACAAGACAAGCATTACTTCTGAGATTATGTCTTTAGCAATTAAAAGGAACCATTGCAACATATATTTACAAAGGTCAAATTATGAAATTATGAATATCTACTAATCCTAATTTTGGATTATTCAATCTTATATACCAAATGCTAAGTAGGATCTGCAAAAAATATTCTAGCCTGTATTCATATACACAAAACTATAATGGAGCCCATAATTTTGGCCATAAGTTGAGGAACCATGTGATCAGACTAGATTTTATGACTATTTTTACAAGTCACCATAGCGGTTAAGCGATCTATGTGTCTAAGTAAATCCAGCATATTCAACAAGTGGTATTTTTGCTACTTGCTATGGAAAAACAGAAAAAAACATTGCAAATTATGGTCACAGGATTGCAAGATGCTAAACTAGTCATAAATGTGAGCCAATTGCCAATTGCCCAAAATGTGATAACATGACTATAGGTATGTGTGTGTGTGTGTGTGGCAGTCATACTTTCAGAATAGGTTGTAAGTTATTTTTTTAAAAAAATCTGTCAGCCGGTCATAAGTCAAGGGTTACTATGTATATTTCTTCTGAAAAAATATTCAATTTTACTCTTGTTAGGGATAACATTGTTCACCCTAACTGTTTTAGGTGAAATACTAACTATGAATCATAGTTAGTGTATGCAGCTTTAACTGTAAAATGGCAATTGTGGGTGTGGTTATGAAAACCATATAAAAGTAGCAAGGCTACAGCTTGCTCGCTCTCTCTCTCTCTGACTTTGATGATCCCTGATTACTGCTTGGAAGCAAGACTGCATTGCTCGAACGGGAGAGAGACTACAACGGACTGATTTATGTGAACTGACAATAGGATATTCTACATGGACTTTGCTAACTGAATATCCCTGAATGGACTGACTACATGGTAAATGAATATTGGACTGTTTTTGACTATGCTATAAACTTATACTGGAATAAAATATATTCTTGATAGCACAAGCGTATCTGTTATTTTTACTGTATGTTAATAAACATACAAACTTAGCTCACTCATTTATCTGTGTGCCTATCAGACTAACGCTGCACATTCTGTTTAGCTTGTCTACCTAACCCTGGTTGGGGAACCCAGGCTTAACAACTCTCACCCAATCTTCTGATTATTATCCACCCAAAGGAGGGGGAATGCCCATATATCATAACTTCCAATCAATTATAACTTCTGTAATAAATGGTTGCAGTGTGCTGATATTTTATCAATGAGTTATGCCTACTCAAATCTGCCCTTTCAATGGAAGTTCTACTTTATCTCCCTCTAAATAATCATCTGTCAGCTATAAAGCATACTTAGCCCTTGTTAGCAATTTTGATTCTCCACTTGTCTTCAGGATTTTAGAAATATTATTCTGTTCTTTTAAAATCCTGGAGCATCACGGAAGTAACTGAGGATTGGGAAAGGTTGAAGTGAGAGACAAAAAAAAAAGGAGGGGAGGAACAGACCCAGGAAACCACAGACCAATTATTCTTACATCAATAGCTGGGAAGATTCTGGAAACTATAATCAAAAAACAGATCTGCGAACAACTATAAGCAAATAAAGTTATAACTAGTAGCCAGCATGGGTTGTTAAAAACAGATCATGACAAATCAATCTTACTTCATTCTTTGATAAAGTGACTAAATTAGTAGTGAAATGCTATGGACATAGTATACTTAGATTTCAGTAAGGCATTTGACAAAGTAGATCACAATCTACTTCTATTAAAAGTTTTATTTATCTCCAACAAGATACTATGAAAGTGAATAAACTCTTCCAAGTAAAAAAAAAAAAAAAGACAGAAAATCTAAGCGGTAAACACTTCTGCCAATATCAAGCATATTTTAATATACATAGTTAGGAACTATTGTGCAAAGATATGATGAACATCCCTACAAAATATTTTTATCATTCATCCCTTTCACTGCAAATTAATGGGACTAAACTTCAAAACATGCGGATATGTTATAGCTAGGCATCATTTTGGACGTTCAGAGGAAACAGCTGAAATATGCACTTTTATATTAGCTTCTGTCAATGTAAGCATTTCTGCTAGCTTTATTGGCAGAAATACTAACAGTGGCTGTCCTGTGCAGTTGTCAACCAACTCCAGGAAAAATTTTGTTTGGATTCAAGAATTGCACATTCACAGTTTAATCTTATGCAAACTGCATTGTAATCTGCATTTGAACCATCCTTTAAACAAATTCCAAAATACCTATTAGTCTACATTAATAGGAATAAACCACAATGAATTATTTCTAATATAGAACACGTGGCAAGCTAGTAGAGCTCAATTCAATTTTCCATAACTTCTCCTGCCAGTCAACATATAGAAAATTCTATATAAATAAGACTAGGCATCATGAATCTGTTTTTTACTTGCTTATTATTTTGATAAGATAAGCACACAGCAAACAAAGCATCATGCTGAAATGTATTTATCTGTAACACAATCTTTGACTCTACAAAGCTCTCCCTTAAATGGAAAACAATATGGGAGTTAATTCACCTTCTGTATATATCTATCTATCTATGGTCATATTGAGAATAAGCAGTTTTCATAGCAGTGAGAAGTATACCCTCCATACATCTTCAAAAATAGCTCAAACAATCTGTATATCAATATTCTATAGTGCATCTCTCATCCTAGAGCAGGGCTGTCAAACTTGCATCATCACGGCACTGTCATATGATGTATCATGACTTTTCCCCTCTTAGCTTAACCCCAGTGTGGCATGGCCAGCACGTGATGCATCCAGGCTGCATCCCTCATTTTATAACCCTATTCTAGAGAACTAGGAACTCTGGCTTGTTGCTTTTGGCAAGACCACAAATGAAAATTGGTTTCGGATGTAGGACTACAGCTACTAAACTACTTAATAACATACACAGCTATCATGCTTGTTGAGCCATTTCTCCTGGCAGGAAATAAACTTGTTGCCTGTTATGGGGTAGACCAGAAATCCAGCAGTATCCATAAAGAGCCATGATTGTCAAAATGACAATATAAATGAATCACAAAATGTCATAATTAGGTATCCAATCCCTGACACAAATACATAAGTCCTGACATTCACCTAATATCATTTTATAAAGGTTGTAATTCCCTTCTCCTGACTTCACTTACAAGCACTCATTTAAGGGAATCAGAAGAATTTATGTCTACTATTCTTGGCACATAGGAAAACCTGACAAAAATCTGTTGTTTTTTATATTTGCATTGTATGACCATTTAAATATACTTGAATTTGTGATATTCTGAATGCAATCTTATTTTTGTTAACTTTATTATCAGACTTAACTATTAGAAACACAATGAAGCATGCATTTTCTTTGTTATATCTTTTCAGGCCTGAAGAAAAGAGGAAGGATAGAGAAAAAGCTAGAGCTTGAGTAAACAGCAATAATTAGATTTTTTTTTAATGTTAAATCACACTTATCTTTTTTTGATTTTTGAAGTGGACTTCAGCTTATTTTATAAATCCTAGCATGATTGATCAAACTAATTCCCCAGCTGAGGATCGAAGACTAAACTTTAATCTCAATTCGGTGTTTATTTACATGGAAGTAAAACCGCTCGAATTCAATAAGTCTCTTTCTGAACCTGTATGTAGCATTACGCCTAAACGAAAAAGTTTATTAATAAAACATCATACAGGTAATTAATATTCTTATGGTACCGCAACAGTTGTATATTAAAAAGATTTAATTTAAACATACTACAAAAAAGCCCCACCACGTTTACTTTAGTCTGTTTTTAGAAAGCTGAAAATAATTCCTGTATGTATCTAAACTCACCGAATTTTAGTGCCGCGTGGAAACTAAAAAAGTCACACTTCCTTTCTTGGTGCAGCCATCTTGAAATACTTGATCAGCTTACCAACGAGTTTATTGGACTAATTCCTAGAACCGACGCTGATTAACCCGCCTAAAGAGGCGGAAGGAAAGATTCCTTTACAGTTTAAAGAGGAACAGTTTCATTTATGTTTCTCAGCTAAGTGTGGAGAATCAGGGGATGCGATCTTTACTATTATCATTTTACATCGCTGCAACCCCTCTGGATAAAGGGCAATATGTTTTGATTACAGTGAGAGGACTTTGGTGCTATCGGATCCTGGAGCTTTATAGTTCTCAATGTGTTTTAAGTTGATAACTTTAAGATGGGTGGAGTACACTGGTAAAAGACAGGCTGTTTGCTAAGCCATGTCTACCTTACACTGTCACTTCTCTCCGAGGACGAATAGAAACAGGCGCTTTCCATTCCTGATCGACCCTTGAATCTATTAATCTGCGATGCGTACAATAAGTACCAAGGATTATTGGGCAGGTTCGAATAGAAAAAATAAAGTATTAGTTGTTCAGCCTTAAAGTCTCTACATTCACTTGGGCTTGCCCTTGCCCGGGAATCACCTGATATCAGGGCGGACACGAGATGTCCCATAAAATTTATCTACCAATTAATTAGTCATTAATAGGTTAAACTCAGCGTGTTTAATCAAAATGGGTTAAGGAAAGCGGGCCCTTCTTCAAATTATGTTTTTGCCTGGAGCTTAAAATCCAGCCCATGCAGTTGTCAAAGGTGTTAACTGCCCAGCAAGGAGAGAACACGTAGCCCAATCAATCTCAACAATTTTAAGATATATTTACTTCAACTCCTACAGTTTATCAGCTGTGGCGCGAGAAATTGTTGAGATTGAGAATATAGTAAACCTTCAAATTCCAAATGGAGACTAGAAGAAAGCCACCGAAATCCCAAAAGTGCTTTTTCAAGAGGCAACTGGACGTTGTTTTTCTTTGAAGATGTTTCGCTTCTCATCCAAAAAGCTTCTTTAACCGTCTTCAAAGAAAAACAACGTCCAGTTGCCTCTTGAAAAAGCACATTTGGGACAACCCTGGATGACTGAGAATCTCGATAGACACAAAGCCACGGAAAGCTTTTTCAGCTAGTCCACGTCTTTCGTCAGGGATCGATCGCAACTCAATGTTTTATCCTAATAAATTTCGGTTCAACAGCAGCTCCTTCACTTTGCATTACGCTAGAGCCGATTATCAGTGTATAGAGGCTGTTATTAAATGGACTGGAATACCGTAGGTCGATTACATAGTTTTTCCAAAATGTTATCCAGGAAAGCTCTGGTCCGAATCAGCCCGATTTAAGAAATGGAAAATGCCGTCCTCACCGCGTGAATATAGAAAAATTACACACACATACCCTCAACCCCACCCCCACCTTTCGCGTTTCTAAACTAATCCGATTCTAGTGACTAAGAGACTTCCTGAGAAGGCCCGCCCGGTTTCTTCGTTAGAGCACTAATCAGCTGCTGGTGGTACCCTTTAACTCCGCCCATTTATTGTCGGTGTCTCTTGATTTTACCCTGCCGAGGTTTTCACCTGCTGTAGTCTGAGCTACGTATTTGCGTTGACTCCCTGAACTGGGTTTCCCTCCTGAACCACCACCTGTCACTCAAGAGAAATAAGAAAGGGAGTGTTTTGTTAGCAGCCGTCGAGACTTGGCCACCCGCGATTTGTGCAAGGGGCGACTTACAAGCAAAGAAGTTGTGCTTCTCATAGGGAGTTCATTGCGTGAACGAAAATCTGTCAGGAGCCGGGGTAAGCGAAATAATATCCTTGGTAAACAAAATTATATAGCCTTGTGTGGTACCTTGTCAAACAATGTTGCGGAATGACAATCCTGTGTAGAAAATGTGCTTTGGCCGATGTGTTCGACATTTCTAAATGACATAACGGTGTGGGTTTTTTTTTTCTTTTCGGGAGTGACACAGGAGGAACCAATCTTGTGCCTTTTATTCCAGATAGGAAAGTTGCCCCTTGAAATCAGTCTTGACTCCTGAACTTTTCTTGAGAATACTTTGAAAATTTGCATTTCCTTATATCTAGGTCCAGATAAAGTTATTGGCTTTAAATATAAATAAAAGCTAGAACTCCTGTTTTCCTCTTTGTAGCCTGATACTTTTGTTATTAACCTAGTGCCAAGAAGCATTATTGAATATTTTAATATTTTAATTTGAACTCAAGATTAAAGGAGGTGAGAAGCATTTTTTTAAAAAAGTGAAGTAATGAATTTTTAAAAGCAATTGCCAATGTTTTGAATTTCTTGCATATTTAAAAATGTATCTATCATACAGGGAATTTTTTAAGCCAAGATACAAAAAGCAAGAGTAGAAGATTGGATGAATCTTGGAGAGCAGAGCCTAGTTTCTGAAGATCTAGGATCTAAGACTGGATGGTAAAATAATAAAAACCAATTGTTTCAGGGATAAGTACAAAAGTGCACATTAGTTCACCTCAATGTACTCAGTGTACAAGGAATTGGAGGCTAAAGCAATCATTAAGAATGATTGCAGAAACTTGGTATGTCTAGTCTCATTAAGAGAAGGACTAGGAGTGACATAATAGAAGTTTTCCAATATTTGAGGGATGGTCACAGAGAATCGAGGGGTTGACTTATTCTCCACAGCAACTGAGGGCAGGACAAAAAGTAACAGATGGAAATTTATCAAGTATTGGTCCAACCTAGAATTAAAGAAAAAATTCCTGTCAGTAACAAAAAATAATCAGTGGAAAGGCTTGCTTCCAGAAGTTGTGGATGCTGCATCACTGAAGGATTTAAAGCCCCTGTCCCACTGCACTTATGGATGCAAAAAGGATGTAAAATGTTAAAAAAAGCTTGCCATCCGTTGAAAAACGTTATGCATCTGTGTACTTACTGCATACATGTTTCATATGCTATATCCCTCGAGCATCCGTCCACTGCGATTTCATCTGCGCAAGAAGTTTTGAGCTGCAAAAACTTTGTGAACGGATGAACTTTCCGCCGCGTACGATGAACATCCGCAACATATACGGGCAAAGAACGTTCTATGTCCATTATTATCCGTTAAACGTCCGCTGTATCCTCTCTGCATCCTCTGCCCATCCCCTCAACTCACATCCACTGCAGCTGAAAACGGAAAGAGGGAGGAAACAAAAGGTGCACGGAATGTCTACACAGTGTTAGTAGCACAGAAATAGAAAGGATGTAAGCATATGCATCTCGTATATAAAGGATTAACAAAGACAAAACGTTTGTATCTGGGATGTATCTCGGATATTTAGGATGTCTGCAGTATGTCTAGAGTATGCAGAAGGACACCGAGCAGACTACCAATATTTCCTATAAAAAGGGGGAGAAAATCATCTGGATCTCAGTGTGAGTCCAGCAGCCGTGGTGTACAGACCTCTTCACTCTTGCTCTTGGTCTTCCACATCATCAGTTGTTCTCCACCATGGATCATGACACAGTCTGTATGGTAGCTGCGATCATTCATCACCAGAATCAAAACCTGTTCAGTCTGGTTCACCTTTTATACAGGAGAAGAAGGAGATGTCCAAGAGCTGTGTGGATCCGAGGATGGATCGTGAGAAGAATGGAGTTTGAACTGTATGACCAGTTGATGGTGGAGCTGAGGAATGAAGACCCTTGTGCATTCCAGCACTTCATGAGGAAGCCACCAGCCATGTTTGACAAACTTGTAGAGCGTCTGAGACCCAAGTTGACCAAGCCTAGCACCAACTTCCATGCCAACCTGGACCCTGGACTGAAGGTGGCACTGACTCTGCGGCACCTGGCCTCTGGGACCACATACAGAAACATGCAGTATGTGTGGAGGGTGCCACACAACAGCATCAGCAAAGTGGTCAGAGAAATGGTACAGACCATCATCAAAGAATATGTGGAGGAGCTCCTCAAGTGCCCCACCACTGAACAAGGCTGGAGAAAACTTGCAGAAGAGTGGTATCAGAGGTGGAACTTCCCCCCACTGTTGGAGCCATAGATGGGAAGCACGTGGCCTGCAAAGCTCCAGCCAAGTCAGGGTCCAATTATCACAACTACAAGGGCTTCTTCAGCATCATCCTCTTTGCCATGGATGATGCTGACTGCAAGTTCATCTACATCGATGCTTCAGGCAACGTGTCAGCTTCAGATGGCCAGGTATACAATGCTAGTGACCTCAAGGATGGGCTGGAATGCAACCTCATCATGGGTTTTCCAGATCCAGACCCCCTACCCAATGACACACAAGATGTGCCCTACTTCATCATTGGTGATGACGCCTTCTCCCTCAGAACCTACCTCATGAAGCCGTACAGTTTAAGATACCTCATCTGTGAAGAGAGGATCTTCAACTACAGGCTGTCCAGGGCAAGACGGGTGGTGGAAAATGCCTTTGGCATCCTGGCCAACAGGTTCCAGATACTTCTCACCACCATGCAGCATAAGCCACAGACTGTGAGGAGCATCGTGGAAGCTTGCTGCATCCTGCACAATCTCATTCGCACCCACTACCCAGTCTTGCAGAACAGACTTGTGGACCGTGAACAAGGGAATGGGGACATGGAGCCTGGTGAATGGAGGCAAGGACGAAACCTGATAGACACTGTGGATGTACAAGGCCCCAGCAGAACTTCACATGAAGGGAAGAAGCAGCACAACCTACTAAAGCCCATGTCACACTGCACCAATGGATGCAAAGAGGATGTAAAACGGAGAAAAATGCTTGCCATCCATTGGAAAACGCTATGCATCCGTTGTGTACTCACTGCATACGTGTCTCATACGCTCTATCCTTTGAGCATCCGTCCACTGAGATTTCATCCGCTCAAGAAGTTTTGAGCTGCACAAAACTTTTTGAATGGATAAACTTTCCACTGGGTACGATGTAAATCCATGACATCCGAGCAACAAACGTTCTATGTCCGTTTGTCATCCATTAAACATCCACTGTATCATCTCTGCATCCTCTGGGCATCCTCACAACTCACATCCACTGCAGCTGAAAACAGAAAGAGGGAGGAAACAAAAGGTACTACTTTTGTAAGGTAACACAGCATTAGTAGCATGGAAATAGAAAGGATGAGCAGTGAACGGTTTGCATTCTATATACATCCTCTAGGCTTCCTATTAACATCCTTTTAACATCCTCACTACTATCCCCATCCTCCTACCCCCGTCCGTTCCTTTCCGTTCTTTTCCATTCTGTTTATGCAAATTTGGGCCACTTTGAGAGCGCATAACAACAGATGGAGCCACCCCCGAAATTTTGCTCGTCCGCTGTGTCCTTTTTGCATATGTTTTGCGTCGGCCAATGTGACCTAGCCTTGAGACACTGGTGCAGCTCCCCAGCTGGAGCAGTGGAGTGGCAAGACAGGATGATAGATGATTAATGGATGCTTCCTTGAGCCTGTTGCACAACACTGATGAGATTGTGCCATGTATGTTGAGTGGTCCTACAATGAATGGCGCATTAATAAAGAGCTTTGTTTATTTTAAAATGTGTTGATCAATGAATAAATTGTTATTGATAATAAAGGTCCATATGTGTGGCAGCTGGGATGGGGGACCATACAGTCCCACTATGCTTGCACTGGAGGTTTATCTATCCCACAATTATCCTTATCTATCCCACAAGCATGCAAAGGCTTAACCATTTTTTCAAAGTTTTCACCAACACTTTATTAAGGTAAAAAAATGAACCAAGTGTCTTAAGCAAAGATAACCTTAATTAACTGTCTTTGGTAAACTTTATGACTTTATTAAAAAAGCAAAATGAACCAAATAAAGTGTCTTAAGCAAGTAAACAACTCAATCTCTGGCACTATTCTCAGTCACTCTGATGCATGTCCATGGTCTCAGCTGTCGAGCGGCCAGGGACTGTGGAGGTGGCTATGGCTGGGGTGCTGGTCTGAGGCGCCATTGGGGTGTCTGGCCCTGAGAATACAACAGGGGATGGTGTGTTCAGGAAGCTCTCCGAGAGCTGACTCAGTCCCATGAGGTTGAGAGGCCCTTCATCAAGGAACTGGGATGTCAGGCACAGTACTGATGACAGATTTTCTGTTGAGGGGCTTGGCTGTGGGGTGGAGGAAGGAGGAGTGTAGTGGGGCTGTCTGGTCTGCAGCTGGGTGAGGACTGGAGTCTGTGGCGTGCGATGAACCTGGGCCTGGACTGGGAAGGTCTCTTTTTGCTGTGGGAAGTCCTGGTAGTCATAGCCTTGGTAGGTGAGGGGCTGTTGAAAGCCGTGGAAGGGCTGTGACATCACCTGGGGTAGAGGAGCAGACCTGGACTGGATAGGAGCAGCTTCAGCTGGGCTTTGAGGGTTGTGCAGAAGTGCTATTATCTTCTCCTTCATCACCTGGTACTGGGCCCTGAGGGTGTGGCTCAGGTAGGTGATGAAGGTGTGGTGACCTGAGGATCCTCTGTCCAAGTGGACCAGCTGAGGGAGAAGTTCTGTGCTGGTCTTCATTGTGTCCCTGATCTCCAACAGGACACTGTGGTTCTGGCCCTCCAGTCTGCCTCTCTGCCTGCATCCTGTGGAGCTGGGGGTGGGGTTGGGGGTGGGTTGGCCTCTGGTGGCTGCTGCTTCTTCCTCCATTTGTGACAGGGGATCCTCCAAGTCCGCTGGCATGGAGAGTGCAGCTGTCGGGGGGGGGGGGGTTTCTGCCGTGGGGCCCTCTGAAGACACCTGCCTGGACAGGCTCGCTGTCTCCGGGCTGGAAGAGAACTGGCTGTCTGTGGGCTGTCTGAGGGAGAGGGATGTCAGAGGGGCTGCTCCTCGGTGGCGGATCTCACCCTCCAGGAAACTGCACTTCGCCATGACGTACATCTCCCAGTCAGTGAGCTTGACAGTGGCCTGCCCGGATTTCTTGAGGTGTAGCTTGCCACACCAGGGGTGCATGTGCTTCCACCATCCCAGGAGTACATCTGCAGTGTACCCCAGGCTCTCTGCCTTGTCTCTCCAAGCTGCCTGCTTCTTCTTGGTGTCGCGATAGAGTCTGTGGCCCTTTCTCCAGAGGTACTCGTTCTCCCTCAGCCATTCCAGCACCTCATCCTCATGCTCCTCTGAAACGGTGTACTGTTTCCTCTCTCCCTTCTTCCCTTGCCTCTTCTTCCCTCTGGCAGGGGCTTCAGCAGGGCCTTTAAGGGCTTCAGCATCAGGGCCTTCAGGGGCTGGAGCAGCAGGGCCTTAAGGGGCTTGAGCAGCAGGGCCTTCAGGGGCTTCAGCAGCAGGGCCTTCAGCAGGCTTTGAGGGCCTTGGGGCTGGTCTATCACAACAGCAGCAGCAGCAGCAGCAGCAGCAAGTTCAGAGTCAGTGCCAGGGGGTAGGATGCTGGTTCTGTCCTTCTTGCCAGGGCTGGAACGAATAGGCACAGGCTTCCTCTTTTTCCCTGACTGATGAACCATGGTGTTCCTCCTAGATGTATGTGGCAGCACGTCTTTCCCCTGAATGCTGACTGCATGCTTGCTGCATCCTTTTATATCCGCGGAGCTGATGCAATTCATTCTCCCCGCATGCGCAGTGAATGCTTTGCATCCGATATACATCTGCGCGGCATCTGCTTTGCTTCCTATAGGTGTCCGTGATGCATCCGCATCATCCGCTATGCCTCCGCCCCTTCCGCTATGCGTCCGCTTCGCAATTCTCCCTGGAACCCCTTCGGAGGTGTCATTCGCTTCCATCTGCTGTCATCCACTAGGCTTCCTATGAACATCCATTTAACATCCCCGCTATGTACTACCCACGTCCATTCTTTTCTGTTCTTTTCCGTTCTGTTTATGCAAATTTTCACCACTTTTTGGAGCGGATGACAACGGATGGAGCCACCCCCAAAATTTTGCTCGTCCGCCGTGTCCTTTATGCATATGTTTTGCATACCTCGGCCAGTGGGACCTAGCCTTAAGAGATTGAGTAGGTCTCCTAATCAAATTGAGGATTGCACAAGAATCCTTTCAACTGTTTGTTATTCTGTATAATGAAGAGAAAATTATTTAAAATGTTTGCTCTGAAGAGATGTTAGTAAATGCAATTAAATCTGCAATTTACATCTTTTGCCAGTGTAGTTCATAAAAGTAAAGGACAGCAATATTTTTCATACAATAGATTGTCTATTCAGATGTCTTGTAAGTATCAATAAAGTTGAACCATGTTATTCATTTTATTTCCAATATATTGCCCACCTATGTTGCTGTTTCTACAGCAAAAACTATAGTGATTAAAAGCTTTGACACATAAACCCCCCAAAAATCCAATCTTTTAAAATCCTTTTAAAATTCAAAAAGCAAATGCTTCAAGGTAGAAGCATCATGGCTATTAATTAAGAAAATGAAAAAGGAGTAGTATCACTAGAATCCAGAACTGTAATGTTACCTTCTGCAACATTTTGTTGCAGGTTCTAGTTTCTCTGCAGGAAGCTAGTTCTACTGTCTTGTCATGATCAGGAAATTGCATCCTGAACTTACCCATAGGATAGAAACAGACTATGTTCTCAGCAGTTAAAGTTACCAAATATTTTTTTCAAATATCACTTTTCCCTTGGCACTGTCAGTATTATACTACTTTTATAATGCATTTTCATATTATTGTTTGGTTATACTGTTGTTGCTTTACTGTTTTTATATTTCACATGCTACAATATTTTCACTTTTTTTCTGACACTAATCCTAATTATTTTTTATATTGTTGTTTCCATTTTTCTCTTCTGGCCAGACATGAATTAGTAGGCAAGAAATTCTTAATTATTTTTCATTGACATGACTTTTTCACTTTTCCCTATACTGAGTTGCATTCCTAAACAATCTTTAAAATTTCCATTCCCACACCCAGTATAACTGCATACAGTTCCCTGAAAAGAACATGGGATAGCTATGTGGCCTCTTTTTATTTCATGACTTATGGCAGTACTCCTGCTGTCAAAATAGATTATAAAATGCATGTGGGTTTGAAATTCTTCCTCACCCTGCAATTACACTGTAAGTTATAGGTGGTATTTGATTACAATAAGAACTCTGTGGGTATTGTATCATATTAAAATGTGCTGCAGTTTTGTTCAGGAAACATAGCAGGAGAAAATTAAAAGAAATAGTATTGTGGATTCTACTTGGTTTGATACAGTTGAGGGCAAAACCTACCATCTGTGTTTAATCCTGGTTGACTTAGTACCGGCTGGCAGAAATGAGGAACCTGAAACTTTTAAAATTTTGCACTACCACAAATCCCTATCACTCTTGCCATTACAAATAACTATAATTCACTTGTCACTAGTGGACCTCTCCACTTTTAGCTACTTTTATTATTGGTAACCATGTTTTCATCAGAATTATTGTAACTTGCATTTATGGATTGACTTTGTTTTATTGATATTGTCCACTTAACTTTTGTATTTGGTGAATTATCCTATGCCAATTTGGTCATGACGAGTTGTCCTACTCCATCACAGGTTACCTGCACTTAGCATTGTTCTTTGAAATGCAGCGGATGTCAATAAATCTTGGTGTACAAGATGGCAAAGAAAGAAATCACATTCTTTCCAGGTTTCTTGGAATGTATATGGAAACATTTTTCTTTTACTGTTTAGAAAAACATTTTACATTTCAACTTCAAGTCAAATTTAAAAACTTTTATTATATCCCATAAGCCATAAAGTACAACAATAAAATACACTGATATGCAATTATTAATTAAAATTTTAAATAAATTTCAATAAAATTACATAAAATACATTATAATAGCTGTGATACAAATAGCAGTGGCAATGAACAAAATTTGTAGTAAACTTCAACTGTGGATAGGATGGAAACAAGAAATGACAGTACAAAATCATGCAATCTGGAAAGACATGTCAGAGATAAAATACTGTTGCATGCTTATTTGAGAAAAATTGATAAATTGTAGAGTTGGACACAAAGGTACTGTAGTTTGAAAAATATCTGAAAACATTGTTCAAGGTGATTCCTGGCATTTTCAAGCTCTAGTGGACAGAGAGTTTTCAAAGAAAGACCTAAGGCAGTGATGATGAACCTATGGCACATGTGCCAGAAGTGGCACATAGAACCATCTCTGCTGGCACACAAGCCGTCACCCTAGTTCAGTTCCACTGCACATGTGTGCCTGCCTCCCACCAGCCAGCTGATTGTTGGGTATCTGCTGCTCATGTACTGAGGCGGGGCGCATGTGGGAGACACGTGCACATGCGCAGGAAGGTAGGGGAATGTGGGGAGGTCGCACATACACGTGCAGGGGTGGGGTGCGTGGGGGGTTGTGCACGCATGCACTTGGGCAGGGGGATCATTCATGCATTGCATTATGGGTGCAGGCACACACGTACGTGCATGCACTTTTGGCCCACGACAACAAAAAGGTTAGCCATCACTGACCAAAGGACTATAGTTTGCTATTTTTTGTTTGCCAGGTTGATTTAAAATAGTATCTAAGAACTATAGACCCACATATTAAAAAAAGTTTCAACCAAAAATTAAGGAATTGGAACTAGGCTTTGTCACTCACTTAAACAAGATTTTAAACTATAAAACATCATTATTGATGCGTCTGGGAATGTCATTAGCTGAAATATGAACTTAGAAAAACTTGGCAATCTGCAAGAATAAAATGTACTCCCTTGATTAGAAAAATTTTAAGACAGGTTTAGGGCTATGCTAGGCCACAGAGATAAGAGAAATGTATGTTCCAAGATAAAGAAGTCTAGAACTGCACCCAAGATATATACCTGCTCACTGAGGTCCCATTCATTTGCCCTTTATGTAACCTACTGTATAAACATTAGCGCTTTAGTTTTGTGATAATTTATTACACATTGTTTCAGACAAAAAGAAGCTAGTATGAGGTGGAAGCAGATAAAAAACCACCAAAAGATTCATTGATCCAAGGAAAACAAGGTTTTATTCACGTGTCTGCAGAGACGGGATCCCTCAGGCATTGAAGGAACACAGAGCAAAATTCAGGCAGCATTTTTATACCCTAACTGTCTGCCCCCTCGTACGAGGGCTTGGCTTACATTCTTTCTGTTTTCAAATTGACACATATATTTCGAAGGTTTATGCTGGCTCCCTATCTAGCAAAAGCAGTTACACGGTTTCTGACATCGCAGCACTTTATTACAATTCCCCATTGTTCTAGCCTTATCTTGTTTTTTTTCTCTTGTGCACAAACTGGAACACTTTCTTATTTAGCAGAGCTACTGAGTTTGAGACACAGTTCCTTATTTAATTCAATGAGTCATCCAACATGACTTCGGTTCTGCTCACACTAGTGCCTCAGTGTCATTCTCATTCCCACATGACAGACAAATAAAATTATAGTATTACACCACGCCAGTTTGGGCAAGTAATTAAAGTATTGGTGTATAAAGCAGAAGACTCTGAATTCTAGTCCCACCTTAGGCATGAAAGCTGAGTGGGTAACACTTGGCCATTCATTCTTTATCAACTTAATTCAATAGATGTAGGGAAAATAGGAAGAGAAAGGAATATTAACTATATTCACATCTTGATTTTTTATAAAAAACTACAAAGGTGGGATAAAACTAATGCACAAGGTTGGAACTGCACAACAGCTAACATTAGGGAATGACAATTAGAAGATGAGAGAATCTGAACTAATGTATAAATTAAAAAGTAAAGGGAGTACAATGTACTTCTACTTCACCCCTCTTTCAGTGAAAATAGCTCCAAAATATGCCCATAAGGAGAACTGTCCTTCAGTAATGTGTTAAAATAAAAAGTCTGAAAAGGACAAACTTTTATCTATTAAGGATTCCTCAAGTTCTTGCCATAGTTGCTCTTTTGGAATCGGATCAAAAGATGATTTGAAATCCACAAAGACTGAAAAAAAACAATTGAGGTCAACTGTATTTTCAGCTCAATGGTGCAAGACCATTTAGCTCATCTAAATTTGAACAATCCCCTCAAAGTCCAATCATTGAGGACATTTACACTTTGCGCTCAATCCAGTTTTAAATAAATATATTTAAGGTACAGGTAGTCCTCGGCAGCACAGTTCACTTAGTGACAGTTCAGTTACAGCGGCATTGAAAAAAAGTGACTTATGACACTATTCAGAGTTTTGCAGCATTAATTTAGCACCAGAAAAATAAACACAAATGTCTGAAGCTTCATTTAATGTCTTTATAAACATAATAAGTAAATTTTACAAACCAGTTGTAGATTTCTCCAACATGGAGCAAATTCAAACAGAAACATGTTGCAACTAACTTCAGCAGCACAAGCAAAAAAGAGAGAACTTCCAGTTTCACTTTCTAGGTGAGCTCCTATTGGCTGGTCTATTACCATGCCTACTCACTGACTCTGTTAACTATGTCTCTGCCAGGAAATTACTTCTCTGACTTACAATCCTAGTGTAAGTGCACCATCCCCATGGTCTCATAATCAAAATTTGGATGCTTAGCAACTGATTCGGTACAGTGCAGTTTCCTAGGGTTACACGACCATCTTTTATGATCTTTGACAAGAAAAGTCAGTGGAAAAGCCAGATTCACTTCACAACCATGTTCACTTAACCACTGCAGTGATTCTTTTAATAACTATGGCAATAAAATCAAAAATGTGGCAAAACTCACAATTGACTCATTTAGAAATTTTGGGCTCAGTTATGGTCATAAGTTGAGGACTACCTGTATTAAGCAAACTTATTGGTCCATAGTCAGCAGGTTTAAGTCAATTTCCTATATTTCTATATAAAGGGATAACTACAGGTAGTTCTTTATTGATGACTGTCCATTCTAGTTTTAAGTGATGATGGCTGTTATGTGAGATGGCCTCGTTTAACATCCTCATCTCTGCTCTCCCTGATATGATTGTTAAACGACGGGGAGAACTTGGGAAGCCTAGTGCAGGCTTAGACTCATCTTTCTGGGTTTCTCAAGGCTACTAACACTCCTGAGACACTCCACTGTCTGCTTGCTGATCCTCAGGGTTTCTATAGCCTTTAGACCTGCTTCTGTTGTCCCATGAGGCCTCACAGGCCTTTCCCACTATCAGGTCCTTGCAGACCCTTCCCCCTCCACTGAGTCCCCAAGGGCTTTGACACCCCCCCCCCCATTCCTGTCACCCATCATGCACTTACATTTTGAAAATCTCCAGAGTTCTGGACTTTTCCCAATGCTGCACAGACTATGGCAAAAGAGCAGAATGGAGTGATTCATCCTTGGATTGTGTGGTGGTCACCCAGAAGTGGTCACCATTTTGATGTTACCAGAAGAAATTGTAGGCATGCTGAAAATGGTAGCTGTTCCAGGAGGCTGTCACATGGCCTGAAAACAAATAACTTGCCCTCTTCTCGTTTGAGGGCAATCCAGGAATGGGTTAACCTCATCTTGCTAGCTGATTGGACTGAGTCTGTCAGAGCTGTGATGACACACCTCTGTTACCAATGGTCCCCAGCTTTTGACTCAGTCAAGCAGCAAGAACAGACATGTCTCAAATTGCTCCGTTCCTTGAGGAGAAATTCACAACGGTTAAAATTGACAATTCTGCCTGGAAGATATCTCCAGACCAGCCAGCTCCCAGTCTACTAGTAGAGGGGCTGGGATCTCATGTATGACTTTGATCCAGACCACTGAAGGCCGATGGATCTGCAGGCATTTCAGGTACAGTGCCAATGGTTAGCATGAATGAGCCTGGTTCCATGCTGCTAACCACCAAGGTCTCAGGAGGCAATTGGCACTTTCCAGATTTGCTTTGACAACCAAGCCATGGAAGCATGGCTTCCATGAAGAGAGCTGTCAAAACAGTGATCACTGTTAGAGGTTTCTGACAGCTTCCCCTGACAAGTGGGGGCATCTCCAGTAGCTGCCCTTATCCAGGGCATAAATTACACCCTGAGACCGTGATGGCAGCAAAGCTCTTTATTGAGTGAATCTGCCTGTCAATTAATCAAAATGGTGGATTTGATGGAAAATGGAAACTGCAGAGGCAGAATGGTGAAGGAGATGGCTAACAGGCCGTCAGTCTCCCAGAGCCCTGAGGCCCTTGCCTCGATGGCAAGAAGGAGTGCTTCAAAGCGTAAATCTAAGGCTGCAGGGTCTCGGAAGAGCTCCAAGGCAGGTGAAAAAGATGAGCACTGGTGGGGCAAAGTCTCGTCAGACTGATAGGCTGCACTTCAGGACTAGGCCACAGGGGGAACTGAAGAGCAATTTTCTCTGCAAGAATCACAACTGCCTTTTGGCAATTCTGAAGGTAAAGACTGGCTTTCCTGCAAATGAGAATTTTTCAATCTGTTCAGGTATTAGAGCCAGAGCGGCACCTGAAACAACCTTCACCCCTACAGCTGCTGGGTTCTGCTCAGGAATGGTGCCAAAGCCATGGAGACATGGAGGCCAAAATGCAAGCTGTCATTGTAGAAGCAGTCAGACAGTGCATACAAACAGGCTTAAGGCAATCCAGGCGATCCCCTTCGGTGGCCTCTGGTTTTTTTTAGACCCAAGCCTGAGACAGATATTTCAATTTCTGGAGGAATTTTCAGTTTTCCCAGAGCCATATTCTCCTGCTCCTTCACAGCAGAGCCAATCCCTGCCATCCTTTCAATCATTTGGAGAGCAAAAGGAAATGGACCTTTCGGATGATGAAGGTATGCAACCAGATCAACGAGTGGTTTCAGGGCTATTCCAACCAGCCCTGTTTAAGTCTCTTCACTTTAAAGCCAAATTTAAATCCCACCACTGAGGAGGCCATTGAGGATAAGTCACCATTGGGTGGGAAATTGCTAACAGATAATTTAATAGTTCTGGATTAAAAATATTCTGAAAGTAACTCTTCCAATATCTGGAAGTATTTGGCAAAAGGGACCTAAATGACTATACTAAAGAGAACAGTTAACTAGGTGGCAAAACTAAGCAGGGTTCTTAGCTTAGTAATTAATATCCTCCGGTTCTTCCTGGTTAGATTTTAAAAGTTCTTTATAAAACATCACATGCTCTCCAAATGATTGAAAGGAATCTTATAGGTTGTCAGATAAAAAATTATATATGCAGTAAGAATGACAAATTGAAGGAGGATCACCTTGGAACACTATTTGTGTTCCGTCTGGAAAAATGTGAGGTAGACCGGGTTCCAACAACAAAGTCTTTATTAGTTAACAGCAGTTGAAAAACGGAACATTGGCTCAAGCCGCGGCAACCTTTTTATAGGGTTTTGCCTGCCAGCTTGTAGCCAATGACAGGTATTTGGTTTTGCCGCCTTTAAGCAGCTTCGTGGATTGGCTCCTATTGAACCAATCCCAATTCAAGTTTTTTAGCCAATCAGAATCCTGTATTAGGAGTCTACTATTCTTTATACAGAACACCCCTCCCCTCTTGGTTTAGTCCTACATGGTGACGTAGTCGCGCAGGTAGGTGGGGCTTCTTTTGACTCGACTGGACTTGCGCGGTTCATTTCTGCTGAAGACTTCGACCGGTTCGGATGGGGTTGCTGTCTCTCCGGTCCTTCTCCATGGAACCGCCTGGAAGGGTGAGTCAGCAATTTTACTGCCGCCTGAGTTTCTTAGGCCGGCGGTTTTGCCGCTCCCTCCTGTTTTCTCCGGGCAGGTCGAGCTGGCCTGGCTGGCCCCTTCGAGTGGACTCTTCTCGCAATTTTCTTCTAACTGTAAGTCTCTTTTTTGCTCTTTTTGTTTGTTATTGTATTCTGGGTTTAATTTAAATGGTTCTTTATTATTTTCTCGTATTTCCCCCCCCCCCTGGTTTGATTTTTGTCGTTTTTTATTATTTGTGGTTGTGTGTTTGTACTTCTTTCTACGTTTCGGGACCGAAGCTGGTCTATGTGCCGCTTCCATTCCCTGCCGTTGACTACAGTTAGTCGGTAGGACCGGGGGCCTGTAATTTGTGTGATTGTTCCTGGAAGCCATAATGGGTCCCCGGTGAAATTTTTTGCATAGACTAGGTCGCCGATTTCAAATGTCCTGAAATGGGTGGAGAAGTCGGGGGGTTTCTCTGGTGTATAATTTGGGTGCAATCTGTCTAATTGCGACCTAAGTTTTCTTCCCATTAGTAGTTCCGCCGGGCTTTTATTTGTTATAGTACTGGGTGTGATATGCTGGAGGGTGAGTAGGCAATTTATTTTATCTTGGACATCCCCAATGTCCATTTTTTTCTAAACCTTCTTTGGTAAACCTGACCATTCTCTCTGCCCTACCATTTGCAGCCGGGTGGGCCGGCGCGGTTAGGGCATGTCTTATACCTAGGGAGGCTAGGTATTGTTCAAATTGGATACTCGTTAATTGTGGCCCGTTGTCGGACACTAGGACGTCCGGCAGGCCATGGGTTGCAAAGAGTTTGTCAAGTTGTTTAATGATGGTTTCAGTTGTCGTAGATGGCATAATTTTAACCTCCAGCCAATTTGAGTATGCATCTATGACAATTAGGAAGGTATGTCCCTTAGTAGGACCCACAAAGTCAATGTGGATTCGTGACCAGGGGCCTCGTGGGGTTTCCCAGTCCTTTATGGGTGCTTGTGGTGGGGAAGGCCTGGTTCTTTGGCATTTGTTGCAAGAATTTACCCAGTATTCAATGTCCCTATCTATACCCGGCCACCAGACATAGCTTCTAGCAAGGCTCTTCATTTTAACAATTCCAGGGTGGCCTTCGTGAAGCATACCCAGTACCCTAGTTTGTAATTTGGGAGGGATAACTACCCGATCACCCCACAACAAACAACCTTTTTGAATCGAGAGTTCGGTTTGTCTGTTCCGGAAAGGTTTAAAGTTCTCAGTTTTTTTATTTTCCGGCCAGCCTTTACCTACCCAGTTCAGTACGCAGGCAGTCAATGGGTCCCTTGAGTTGGCTCTGGCAACATCATTTGCAGATATTGGTAGATCGGGGAATGTCTCTATCTGCAAGGTGGTCATCGTCGGTGCCGGGTCTTCCTCTATAGTTGGTAATGGTGCTCTGCTCAACGCATCTGCATGGGAAATTTGCTTCCTGGGGCGATGTATCAGAGTATAAGAGTAGGCTGCTAGGAGTTCTGACCATCTAGTCATTCGCGGGGACAAAATGTTCGGTGTGGGCTTGTTTCCTGCCAAAATTCCCAGTAGCGGTTTATGGTCCGTTACTATCAGAAATGTTCTTCCATATAGATACTCGTGGAAGCGTTTCACTCTGGCAACGATTGCCAGGGCTTCTCTGTCTAATTGACTATAATTACGTTCGGTTTTAGACAGAGTCTTTGAATAGTATGCGACGGGTGCCTCTCTCCCATCTGGCAATTGGTGGCTCAGGATGGCACCGACTCCAAACGGTGAGGCGTCACAGGTCACCGTCAATGGAAGTGTGTTACTAAACTAGATAAGAACGATGTTTGATGTTAATCAGTTTTTTATTTTTTGGAAGGCTTTCTTTTCTCTATAACCCCAAGTCCAAATTGTTTTTTTATCCAGTAATCGGTGTAATGGTTCCGCTGTTGTCGCTTTGTGGGGTAGGAACACGTTATAAAAATTTATTAGTCCCAAAAATGCCTGAAATTCAGTTTTGTTCCTTGGTTCTGGTGCATCTTTAATAGCTTTGACCTTTTTGTCAGTAGGGTGTATACCCTCTCCGTCTATTAAGTAGCCCGGGAATTCGACGCGATCAGTCATTTAGCAGCATTTTTCTTTTTTTACTGTTAGGCCAGATTCTCTGAATTTAGTTAATACATCTTTTAGTCTTTTTTTTAGCTGGGTCGTATCTTTGGCCGAAATTAGGACGTCGTCGAAATATGGTATGACCCCTTTTATACCATTCAATAGGCGTTCCATGAGGCTCTGGAAAACGCCTGGGGCTACACTCACTCCAAATTGGAGTCTGTTGCATTTGAATGCCACTTTGTGGGTCACTATTGTTTGTGCTTCAGCCGTTAAGGGGTCCACTGGGAGCTGTTGGTAAGCTTGCGCTAGATCTAGTTTAGCGAAAACTTTTCCTCCCCCAAGAGAATGTAATAAGTGTTGTACGACTGGCACCGGGTATGCGCTTTGTTGCAATGCATGGTTCAGGGTAGCCTTGTAGTCACCGCAGATGCAAACTGACCCGTCTGGTTTAATTGGTGTCACGATTGGCATTTCCCATTTAGCATGGTCAACAGGTTCTAAAACCGCTTGATCTATTAATTTATTTAGTTGTTCCTCTATTTTTGCTTTTAGAGCAAAAGGAATTCGTCTGGCCTTTAGTCTTCTACGGGCTACCTGGGGGTCTAAACTAAAGGAAATTGGGCTCCCCCGATACCTGCCTAGGGAGCCGTCGAAAATGTCCTGGAACTCTTGGATCAGGTTTTCTTCCCAGTCGGTTGCAGCCACCCGGTCTACTCCGGTCATCCCAATGCCCAATGGTATGAACCATTCGATGCCCAGGAGGCTTGGTCGGTCTTGGTCGACTATTGTCAATGGTAGTACTTTGACATGTTGTTTGTAGGCGACTCGGAAATGTCCTAGACCTACTACAGGAATTCGGTTTCCTTGGTAGTCCTTGAGGGTTAATTTTTGTCTCTGGAGTTCTTTGAATTTGATATTTAGGACCAGTTGTTTGATGGTGTCCCATGACACCATTGATAGGAAAGACCCAGAGTCTACCTCCATTTCGCAGGGACTGCCTTCTATTTTTACAATTATTTTTACTTTCTTCCCGCTTTCCGTCTGAGCGCTTCCGATAGTGAAAGTCTGGTGTGTTTTTTCTCGATTACTGGCTCGCTTGTTCCGCTGCCACTTTCTCTCGGTTTGTTTCAGCTCAGCTTGTGCGGGGAAGTTGCTGCGTCTGTTTGGGCTGTAATTTTTTTTATTTCTGCAGACTTTCTCGATATGCCTCCTTTTCTTGCAAGCTCTGCAAATGGCATTGAGGAATCTGCAATCGGCTCGAGGATGGTTTCCTCCGCATTCCCGCCAATTTCTTTTTTCGCGCCCTTTCTTGTTGGTGTATAGGCGGTGGACTTCGTCGTCTTCCTCTCCGGATTCTGACGTCTCGTCGAAATCTTCATGGTGAGTGATGGTGGGAAATTGTTTCTTCCCTCTGGCCAGGCTCGTTTCATTGTTGTTCGCTTTGATCTGTTTCATTTTGACCGCCAATTTTTTCGCGGCTTCAACGGCTGTGGCTTCTGCGATGGCTTCGGCTACGGTTATGTTGGGTTTATTTAGAAGCTTGCTCTGTACATTAGAGTTTCTTAAACCCAGTATTACTTGATCCTGCATCGCTTCATCTAAATTCAGAAACTCTCACGCTCCCTCTATTTGTCGGAGGGCTGCCACAAAATCAGCGATGGTCTCGCCTTCTTTCTGGTCTCTTAGATAAAATTTGTGCCACTTGATAAGGTTTGACACCACTGGTGCATAGTGAGCCTTTAGCATTCTTTAGAGTTCTGGCCAAGTCAATTGTTTCACATCTCGGGGCTTCGCCAAAGCCTTGGCCATTTTGAAGATTGTGGGCCCGCAGTGTGTCAAGAAAACAGCTCTCTTACGCTGGTCTGAGATCTCTTCCATCTCGTTACTTTCCAAATACATCTGGAAACGGTCTACGTAGGATTCCCAATCCTCTTCATTGGGATTGAAGGATGCGGGCGGCGCATTGTTTCCAGCCATTGTTGTCTGGTTTTATTTGTCGCTGTGTGCTCAGTCTCGCGTTTAGGACGATCCCATCCTCGTCGCCAGTGTTCCATCCGGAAAAACGCGAGGTAGACCGGGTTCCAACAACAAAGTCTTTAGTAGTTAACAGTAGTTGCGAAACGGAACATTGGCTCAAGCCGCGGCAGCCTTTTTACAGGGTTTTGTCTGCCGGCTTGTAGCCAATGACAGGTATTTAGTTTTGCCGCCTTTTGGGCAGCTTCGTGGATTGGTTCCTATTGAACCAATCCCCATTCAGGTTTTTTAGCCAATCAGAGTTAGGAGTCTACTATTCTTACACAGAACAGAATTCATAAGCAGTCCTTCACTTATGACCATAATGGAGCATTTAGACTACTCATTCTGGGAACAGATAATCAGAGTTGGAAGGGACTTTGTAGGTCATCTAGTCCAACCCCCCACCCAAGCAGGAGACCCTACACCATTTCTGACAAATGGCAGTCCAATCTCTTCTTGAAAATAGTTTGACCCCTTCCTCCCTGTGGCAGCCCCTCAAATATTGGAAGATCTATCATGTCTCCCCTGGTCCTTCTCTTTACTAGACAAGACAAGCCCAGTTCCTGCAACCGTTCGTTGTATGTTAGCCTCCAGTCCCCTAATCATCCTGGTTGCTCTTCTCTGTACTTTTTCTAGAGTCTCAACATCTTTTTTATAATGTGGTGGCCAAAACTGGATGCAGTACTCTAGGTGTGGTCTTACTAAGGCTTTATAGAGTGGTATTAGTACTTCCCTTGATCTTGACTGTATCTCTCTGTTAATACAACTTAGGATTGCATTAGCTTTTTTGGTAGCTGCTGCATACTGCTGGCTCACATTTAGCTAGTTGTCCACTAAGACTCCAAGATCCCTCTCACAGTTACTGCTATTGAGCCTGGTTTCAACCAATCTATATGTGTACTTTTGGTTTTTCTTGCCTAAGTGTAGGACTTTACTTTTCTCTATATTGAATTTCATTTTATTAGATATGGCCCAGTGCTCTAGTCTATCAAAATCCATCTGGATGTTGAGCCTATCTTCTTGGGTGTCAGCTGTTCTTGTCAGTTTAGTGTCATCTGCAAATTTGGTAAGTTCCCCTTCTATTCCCTCATCTAAGCCGTTAATGAAGATATTGAAGAGTACTGGGCCTAAGACGAAATCTTGTGGCACTCCACTGCTTACTTCCCTCCATGTAGACTTAGACCCATTAAGGACTACTCGTTGAGTACGGTTTGCCAGCCAGTTGCAAATCCATCTCGTGGTGGTGCTATCTATTCTACTTTTTTCTAGCTTACTAAGAAGTAGGTTGTGGTCTCCTTTGTCAAATGCCTTGCTCAAATCTAAATATATTATGTTCACAGTATTTTGCTGGCCTACCAATTTAGTCACTGTGTTGAAGAATGAAATAAGATTAGTTTGGCATGATCTGTTTTTAACAAACCCATGGTGACTGCTAGTTATTACTTTGCTGATTTCTAGATGTTGGCAGATCTATTTTTTTATTATCTTTTCCAGTATCTTCCCAGTTATTGATGTTAGGCTGATTAGTCTATAGTTTCCTGGGTCTGTTTTTTTTTTTCCTTTTTTGAAGATGGGAACCACATCAGCTCTTTTCCAGTCCTCTGGTAGTTCCCCGGTGCTCCAGGATTTTTCAAAGATATGGTGCAGTGGTTCTGAGATGACCTCTGCCAGCTCCTTTAAAACTCTGGCATGTAATCCATCAGGTCCTAGTGATTTGTTTTCATCAAGATCAGACAGGTGTTCTCTTACTATTTTTTTGCTTATTTTAACTTTTATTTCTGGTCTGTCTTTTACAGTTATGTTTTTGATGGGTTGAGCTATGGTTTCTTTTTGTGTGAAGACAGATGCAAAGAATGAGTTAAGCAGTTCTGCTATCTCTTTGTTGCCTGTTATTTCCTTGCCATCTTCTCTCTTTAATGGACCAACTGTTTCCTTGATTTTTTTTCTTTTTATTTATTTGTTGGAAGAAACTTTTTTTTATTATCTTTGACTTTTGTTGCAAGTCTTTGTTCATTCCGAGCCTTTGCTATACTGACTTTGTCAATTCTTATTCAAACCTTGAAAGACCCCATTCTCCACTTCATACTCTGCACAGCCCCTGCAGGCCTTGGATCTGCTTTCTCTCTCCCAATGGGGGGTGGGGGTGGGTATCAAAGGTTTTCAGTGGGTACCAGTGGGAGTGGGTATCAAAGGTTCTCACCTCAATGTTTTTTGTTTTTTTCTTACTGACTGCAGATGCTCCAGTAGCCATTTTATGGGTATTGCACATTAATGATGTTTATATGATAGTCAGTGTACAGGTTGAGATTGAATGGAATTGTATGTCTAAAATATTGTAAGTGAATGGTAAATTATAAATGCAATTATCTTGCATGAATATATAGCAGAAACTACTGTAGGATGATCCTTGCTGGAACAACAGCTAAATGCTGAAATCCTGTTTCAATGAAACAAAGCATTTAAGACTAATGAATGATAAATCAACTGAATAAGAGCAAAGAAGAGTTAAAAGTCTTATTGTGCAACTCATGGGGCAGTACTTGGCTTATACTAGCTGATCTTGAAAAAAACTAAGCAGGCTCCAAAACTAAGCTGGGACAGAGGGATGACCAGGGAATGAGCTCCAGTGAAAACAATACCAGAGAGATTGAAAAAAATCACCTTTAAAGAAGGCCAGAGGGTCATTGTGTAATTCTATGAAGAATTTAAATCAGAGAAGATGAAAGATCATAATACTTTAAAAGACCAATACAAGTAGTTCTCAAGTTATGACAGATCATATAATAACTTGAAATTATGTTGGGCTTGAAATTATGTTGGGCTTGAAATTACTTAAAATTTGTCTTTCAAGTTATGAGCACTACATTACTCCTGCATTGCTTGATTCCATGCACATGGCAACTGTCTCACATCCAGGGGTGGGATTCTACCAGTTCAGACTGGTTTAGGTGAACCCCTTGTTCTGATGATCAGCTGGCTCCAAATTGGTTTGCTGTGATGAACATGTGGGCTCGCCTGCCTGCCCCTGCTCTTTCCTGTGCTTTATTTCCTTTGTTTAGAGCACAGCTGATTCACACAGCAGAGCGGTTTGCTGCTCCTCAGCTGTCTGAGTCACAGAGGCTGCAGTTGAAGGTAAGTATGGGCTTTTTAAAAAATGTGGAGCATGTGCATGGAGCAGTGTTTGGCATGAATGAGCGTGAAGTGTGTTTTCGTATGCAAAGGGCGTGATCACTGAACTAGTTGTTATACCGGTGGAATCCCACCCCTGCTCACATCTACAACTGGTTGTTGCATTCCATGGTCTTATGATTGCATTCTTCAAATGTTGCCATTTTTCGGTAAACACTTGAAAAAAATTGTATTATATGAACTACATTTGGACTTACAATCACATGAATGGCTAAATAACCATGCAAATCAATTAATGACTGCAGTGACTTGCTTAATGACTGTCATAAAAACTTGTGTTATATGATGACTTGATTTAGCACTGCAACAACTTGTGACCAAAATTCCAGGCTTAATTGTAGTCATAGGTTGAGGAATACCTATAAACATTAAGCTAACATTTGAAAAGCAAAATATAAACCACTGATTTTTCTATTCTCTAATATAAGACCTCAGTGATCTTTTTATTGTCATGTAGTTTCCAGAAAGACCTATTTGCATTAAAGATACTGATATAGTTACATAGGTTGCAGTAACAGAAGAATAGAATCCAGATCACTTAAAGTGTAAGTACCTCTTTACCTTGGTAAGACCAATTTGAATATTTCATCCAGTTTTAGTCATCCAGTTTTAGTCAATATAAAAAAGATGTTGAGATTATAGAAAAAGGGCAGAGAAGAGCAATGATTAGGAGGCTGGCAGCTCAAACATATGAAAAACGGTTGCAAGAATTGGGTACTTCTAGTCTATGAAAAAAAGGACTAAGGGGTGATGTGATAGCAGTATTCTAATATTTGAGGGGCTTCCACAAAGGAGAAGGGTCAATCTATTTTCCAAAGTACCAGAAGGCAAGACAAGAAACAATGGGTAGAAACTAACAAAGGAAAGAAACAACCAAGAACTAAGGAAACACTTCTTTGAAGGGCCTCCTGCTTGAGCAGGTGATTGAACTAGAATGCCTCCAAGGTCCTTTCCATTGCTGTTATTTTGTTATCTATATTAACAGCAGTTTTTTTTTCTTGTTATAGAACAGTTCATATTATAAAGAAACTATGATTTTATAAGGTCCAAGGTAAACATCAACATCTGACTGGTATGTACTTAGAATCTAAATGATGGGCATCAAGTTAAATAAATAAATAAATAAGAGGAAAATGGGACATCACAAGCTAGCAGAATAGATGTGGTAGTACATCCATAAAAAAGAAAGATCTCTTGTGGAATATAGCTAATCAGGAACAGAAATAATTGATTTCAGATAGTATCCATGGTAGAATGAAAATTAAAGGGAGTCCAGGAAGTCCCAGGAGTCACAACTGATTGGAAGGCAAACCGTGTCCACCCCAATCTCTTTAAATTAGTCTTGAATAAAATTATTCAAAAAAACATAACTGTTGTCTTTTGAACATTGAGTTAGTCACAAATATCTGTGACTATAAAAACTAACAGCAAATTCCCATTGATAAAAGAGAGTTGATTTAAACAATATATTAAGCTATTGGTGAGTGGTAGGATAGATGTCTTTCATAAAAAATAATAGCATAATTCTAATCAATTTTTTAAAAATTGATAAACAAGTGGAAATTGTTGGGGGGGATTTCCAATTAACCAACATTTCTGAAAGTTTTATTATGAAAGAAAAAATTTCAGTGAAGAAGGAAGTGGGATTTCAGCTGGGAAAAATGAAGTTTTCTGAAATCAGCCTGTTTTTATTATGATATAATAGAATAATATCATTATAGTATTATAGAGAAAAGAATTCATGATTTTTAAAAAAGAACATTAAAAAATAGTAAAGATATATTTCAACTAATCAAATACACTTTTGTTAGAACTGTGTCCTATGTTCTTTTTAACTGAATTTCTGTTTGACACCCATGTACTGTTTCTGAGAGATAACAAGTCACTTAGTTGTGTTTATCTGAAGCAGATTAAAGTATGTAAGATTATCTCTAGGACACAGAAGTCAAGACTCATCTCTGAATGTTAGTTTTGTTACTAACTATCATATCTTCTGTATGTAGGAAAGACACTTTTGTGACCTACCTACATCAATTCAAGAGAAGTCCAACCCTATTTGTTCCAGGTATGTACTTCTGTCCATGTTCAATGTTTCTTCTTGGACCACTTGATTTTTTTTTTACTATTGCTTCACCTCATCCAGCTAATTGCTGACAGAATGGAGGAATGGATGGAATATTGAAGAAGCCAAGAATAGACAATTATTTGTAGATTGATGTGTTTACTTATTGTGCATGCTGCTGGCCATTTCGGCCAATTTTCCTCACACATTTGAAGAATTTAATGAATAAAAATGTTATCCATCTTTTAGAAGAATGATGGGTAACATTTAGGCAAGCTAAGTAAATTAAAAAAGAATTTTGTATGCCTGCTTATAAAGGCTGTCCAGAAAATATATAGAAACTATTCTTATCCATTTCACTCTATATGTAAATTGACAGGAAAGGGGGTACTAAATTAAAAAGAAAAAGTTATTTTATAGATAAAAATAGAGAGAGAGAAAAGGAAGAAAACAATTCTGAAAAGATGGAAAAGATATTCAAAGCTTAGAAGAATGTGGTAATTACAGTTATACAGTTTCACCATTAAAAGCAAATGATTGCATTTGCCTAAATTGTGTTTCTTGGTTGTTTTTTTTTTTTTGTTGTTGTTGTTTTTTGTGCTTGCCTTAGCAGTACATCAAAAGCTAGATACTTCTTCACAGTTTTTTTTAGTGTTCCTTTCTTTTCTTTTTTTCATCTAGAATTGGCAATGTTTGGAACAGTAGTGATTGGAATTGGAATTGCTGGATCAGTACGAATCAGAGATTTGCTAAATCCTTTACCTTCCAGTCCTGCTGAGCATCTTAAATTATTGGGATTTGTTTCTAGGTGAGAGGGGCCTGTTTATTTGTTTAATTTAACAAGATGTATTGTAGTCAGACAAATGTATGTCTTGTCTTGACTATGGAGTCCCATGGTTTTTAGAATTCTATGGTTTTATTCTCATTTCCTAATTAAAATGTTAACATCCATTTCAGAATCAGAATATAATGGCAGAGCTGAGTGACAAAATATAGAAATAGTTGTTAAGCAATGTGATTCATTTAATGCAAAGTAATGCCTGAATTTTTAAACTCTTGCACTGAGTTCTATATATCACCATTGAGAACATTTCTGCTAGAAGTCACACATCCTGTTTTTTTCATACAAATATTTGTAATATATTTCCATTGAATGAAAACAATTGTATTTTTTAGGTTTTAAGCTAATTTACTCCAAATATTGGAGGCTAATAGTATGAAAACTATTTCAAATTCACAACCTTGTTTTAAATTTGGAAAAATTGGTCTGGCTTTCAGATAGGCCATCTGAACCATTCTACACTTTTTCAATGTTCTAACACTTTTATTAGGTCAAAACATTTTCAAAAATGTTGAAATAATCTATTTCAAATCCAGAGCAACTTTTTTTTTCAAACTTGAAGCAACTGTTTTGAATTTTCAGTTGCTACTGTTTTGCTAAAGCAATCAAGCTGCCTTTCAATTTTAAAACTAAACAAAAGTTACACTATATAAAATAAGATGATATTTTTATCAAGTTTACTTGTGAAGTCCTTCCAGAAACAATTCCATAAGAATTATGGAATTCTTGGAATTCTATCCTGAGAGGTATATTGTTAGAAACAATAATATTTGTTTTTATTAATAATAATAATAATAATAATAATAATAATAATAATAATAATAATAACAACAACAACAACAACAACAACAACAATAATAATAATATTTGTATATTGTTATTCTTTTTTAATATTTTAACCTCATACAGTGTGTGGATCAGAACAGGATCTTGAAATTGAAGTCAGTAGGCCAAAGAAGAGAGGCATTAATTGATCATATTATCAATGTGCAAAGTTAACATGCAACAACCCATTGAAACCATACTTTAAAGACAACTTCAATCAGGGCTTTCTAGATATGACCATTAAGATGTTAATACTTCTCCTGCTGCTGTTTTATAATCTGGGAATTCTCAGGAAAGTCTTTCTCAGAGTTGTTTTCTTTTTTCTGCTAAAATTAGAAGATCTCTAAATGAAGTTTATCAAGTCAAGCAAATTAGTCTGCAAGAAGCTCTAGACAATTCCGAGATCCATGCTGCCATCATCAGTACAGATAACCAAAACCACACTGAGAGTGTAAGGTATTGCCTTTTAAATTTTTAATATCAAATTGCCATTAGAATGTTTGTTGATTCGTTGCCATTCTAAATAGCAAAATAGTCAAGGGGAGATAAAAATTCATTAAAAACCACAAAAAGAAACAGGCCAAATTTTAAAGAGCAGCAAATTGCTGTTTATTTCCAATTTTGTTATTACTTTCCAGATAATCTAGGGATTTTATAGCTTTCAAATAATTACAGTCTATTAACACAGTTAGAATCCATTAAAAGATTCAAAATAGACTTAAAATTAAAAATACTTAAAAATAGATGTATGTGCAGGTGCATGCATGTTTTTAAAAATTTTATTTTCATTCTACTGGAAAACAGAATGGAAGCCACTAACATTTTTTTGTATTATCAAACAGGTGATAATTTAAGTTGATAACTCGGTATCCATCACTTACATTTTAGAACCAAACTCTGAAAAAAAATTAGCTTTATATTCAGATACAAATCAGATATCATAATATTTAAACTGTACCTTTTCCCAGCTTTCAAAATTATGGAAGTAGAAAAGTAGTAGATTAAATATGCATGCATCTTATTGGGAACTGCTTTCATTATCTATAATATATATAGTATAGAATATATACTACACATATTATAAACTGAATATTGGCATTTGCTGTCTAGTATCTATAGTTGTGGCTTTAAATATGTTTACTTAAAGCAGGAGTCCTCAAAATTTTTAAATGGGGCTGATTCACGACCCCTCAGACTATTGGTGGATTGGACCAGCTGGATGGGCATATCTAGGAAGTCATGTGATTGGGTGGGTGTGGCTGTGTGAGTGGCATGGCCAATTTAGCAATCTATTTTGCCAATTTAGCAGTCCATTAAACAATATGCATATGTTAAACTTTAATTTGCTTTGCTTCTGGGGGTGTTTTATTTGCTTTTGTTTGCATATTGCTGCTCATTTCTTTTTACTAGATAATTTTTAAAGTTATTTAGTGGTTCACTTCAGGAAACTCAGTTTTGCAGCAATTCTTCTCAGCCCCAAGGAACTTCATCAAGTCTCTCTCTGTCTCTCTCTTTCTCTCTCTCTCTCCCTCTCCCTCCCCCTCCCTTTCTCTCTGTCCCCTAGTGGGGGGAAAGGAACCCCTGAACTGGTGTTGTGTGGTGGGAATCTGATTTCTGGAGGCTGACAAACCACATGCTGAAGACCAGCTGGCCAGCAGGGAGGCAGGGCAATCCCCTGGTCTTCTCAAAAATAGCATGTCTCATAGCTGAAACTTGAAGCCTCAAGGGAACCCTTGCCTCTCATCACTTCAGGCCTGGAGCTGTAAGCTGCATCTGGAAACTACTGTGATAGAGAGAAGCTGCTGGGGTGAAACCTAGCTTTGCTTACAGCTCTGAGCCCGAAGCAGCAGGAGGCGAGGGCTGCCTTGGCACTCTCCTTGCACTCTCCCCTCTCTGCTAGTGTCTTCCCCTTCTCCCTCTCCCTTCTTGCTGCCAGGCAATCCCATGTGAAGAAAGGGCAGCTGTTAGCAGAAAGGGTGAGCTTGATGCTTCTGAATATTGTGGCCCACCAGCTACCAGTGGAGCTGGTGGCAGACTCAGATGATGAAGAACTTGGGCCAGTTCTGGAGTCTGGGGAAGGCACTGATTGATGCTCAGTATCGGACACAGAGATAGAATCAAGGTCATCCGGCATCTCCCAGCCACCAGAAAGGCATCTACCTTTGGTGTCAGACATGAGTGAAGAGGATGAACAGCTGGGGCCCATTCCAAATGCATATATATGCAGAGCAGATAGAAGAGGTGAACAATGGAGGACAATGAGTTGGCTCAGGAAGCAAAACAAATGACACTAAATGGCCCCTACCTGGCTAGGGAATAAATAGGAGGAAAGGGGAATGGTTTGGTTGTAACAGACAAATGTTTGCATTCCTATAAAGTTTACTCCTTGTGTGTTTCACATGACAAAGGCTGCCTTGCCAGAACTGAGGTTTGTCTATTTCTCTTAATTAATTTGCAGCCTTTCAGCTGGGAAATTACAGTCTTGCATTTATCATAACAAGCTGATAAGGGCTATTGCTTCAGTTAACTCCTTGCAGGACTTTTGCCTGGACTTTCTGTTGGTGAATGCAGTTAATTTCCAAGGTGTAAATAATGAGGGATTTTTCTTTGCAAGGAGTCTGTTTCTTGCTTCTGCAAAGGCTAAGTCAGAGCACTGGGACAGAGGGGAGCCAGAAAGCGTCAGAGTTTCACCCAGTCTCTCTTCCTCTCACAGTCACACTGCCATTCCAGAGGGCTGCCTTGGGAGTGAGTGGGAATGAAGAGGCCAGTCGGCAGGCCAAAGATTCACTTGCTTGCTTTGCTCTCCCTTCTCTAATCTTACAAGTTTTGCTGCCCTTTCTCTTCCTGTGCAGCTCTCCCAATCTTTGAGATTGTGGCCAGGGTGGCGGTGGGGAGTGAGAGGAGCATGCAAGAGATGGTGGCATTAGAGCCCTCCCTAGCTCTTCCCTGAAGCTGCCTTGGCCTAAGTGGATGATCCAATGTGAAGCTAGTGGGTGATCCAATGTGAAAAAGGAGGAGCAGAGAGGGGAGAGTGTGAAGTTGCTGCTTCTGGGATGAGGAAAGCCATGTGCATCTGCTCACCTGCCCAACCTCGGGCCCAGGAGCAGGTGGCTGCGCCAGCAACATCACCACTCTGCCAGCAGGACTCCCCCAGCCCACCTGTGCTCTTCAGTCTTACCTTTGTGGCAGCAGTGGTGCAGTGAGCATTGAACTGTTGAGATGAACTGGGAAGTACAGGTGAATGGTGGAAGATAATATGAGTGATGGCTGAAGGAGGGGCGATGTGGGTGGTGCAACCTTACAGTAGATGAGGCACCTGATCTCCAGGGCCCTTGTCAGCCAGGAAAAACTGGCCATGCAGGGAGTGGCTGGGAGGAGAGGGGCAAGGGGCAGGATGAGGGGCAGGGCTGAATCCCACTACTCTGCAGGCTGATACATTGGATCATCAGGCCATATATGGCCCGCGGGCCATAGTTTGAGGACCCCAACTTAGAGGAAGGCCAAAGTGGATATGATATAATTTTCCAAGGCTGCTGATAATAATCTATACACAGATAAGGGAAATATAAAATATAAAATTCTTTCTTTTTTATAAGGAAGTTCCTAGAGGCTGGCAAGCATGTCCTTGTTGAGTATCCTTTGGCACTGTCTGCAAAGATAGCTCATGAAGTTTGGGAGTTGGCAGAGCTGAAAGGTAATATGTAATACAGAATCCACATCTATTGTTTAAATATACACAAGTTATTATTTTTTCATCTCCTCTTCCCTCTCCCCTCAAAGTCAGAATTGTTTAAGATAGAACTTTAAATAGTAGGTAGCATCTTAAATAATCTTATCCATTTGGAACCTAAGCATCTATACCCTTAATGGATTCAATTCTATTCATATACTGAATAGGGATATTGCGTTACTGAATGAATTACAGGATTCTAATCAAATTTTCATTTTGAAATTGAGGACTTTGTAATATAAAGTATAGGAGAGCCAATTTGGTGTGGTGGTTAAGACATGAGGTTAGAAACTGGAGACTGAATTGTAGTCTTGCCTTAGGCACAAAGCCAGCTGTTATTTTGGACCAGTCACTTTCTCACAACTCCAGGAAAGAAGCAATGGCAAATCACATCTGAAAAACCTTGCCTAGACTGTTCTTAAATATTATAACAATATCTGCTGTTCTTAAATATTATAACAATAACAAGTAATCTGTCCAAATATAAATTGGCTCAATGGCAGACAAGATCCTCCATGTGGAACATATTGAACTACTAACAGAGGAATACAAACAACTGAAGAAAGAGGTATCAGGAAAGGAGCTTGTGAAGGGAACATTACATTTCACAGGTTAGTTGTTAGAGATCCTTTTATTTCATATATCTTTGATGAGTTACCCTGATTTGAAAAATATTTGTATATGTAGGTTTATGTCATGAATGGATTGAGTCATTTCATACTAGAGCTAGAAAAAGGGGTGGTTGGAAGATTTGAATAATGTTTATTGTGAACATAAAAAACAGTAAAATTGCAGATCAGCCCTTTGAGGACAACTATACCCTTTGTCTGCAATGAAATAATAAATATTTACAAGGAGAACAACCAGGGATGGCATTCTACAAATTCGGACAGGTTCGGGTGAACCCCTTGTTCTGATGATCACCTGGCTCTGAGCCTGCCCATCCCTGCTCTTTCCTGTGCTTTATTACTTTTGTTTAGACCACAGCTGATTCATGCGGCAGAGCAGTTTGCCGCTCTTTAGTTGTTTAAGTCACAAAGGCTACAGTTGAAGGTAAGTATGGGCTTTTTTAAAATGTGGTGCATGTGCGCAGAGTGCGTAAAGCGCGTGATCACTGAACCGATTGTTTTACAGTGGAATCCCACTCCTGAGAACAATTAAAAGCATGATCTTCTGTATTCCTCAGTTATAGCTTAAAGTACTACAGTTCAGTCTGCCACTTGTATGTGTACATCAGGTCTCATTCTTTCCAATTATTTCTAAGTTGTCTGAAGATGTTTTAAAATCTTCTCTTTTCCAGCTTTTAAGTTTTCTTTATTCTTATAGGGGGCCCATTGGATGAACGATATTCAGGATTCCCATCTTTCAGTGGCATTGCTCGCCTCACATGGTTGGTGGACCTTTTCGGAGATCTCACTGTCACTTCTGCCACAAGAGAACAACAGAAAGAAAATAATTATTTCAGAATGACAGTACATTTTCAGACCGCAAACAAAAGGTTGGTTTTCTTAAGCACTAGAAATGTTCCTTAATCAAACATATTTCATTCTTGCTAATAGCGATACATCATTAGAGAATCAAAGTTAACTAATTAATTCATTCATTCATTAATCCAGACATTCATTCATTTGACTTTATTAGCAGCCAAACTCTAACAGTCTTTTAAATTAAGTCCAGAGAAGGCAAGAGCTGATGTTGTGGCAACATGATGAATTTCTCCAGAGCTCCCAGGGGAACCATCAATATCCTAACTGCTGGTGGTCCAGTCTGGACCTAAATTGTCTCAGAGGAACAATAATTGAGGAGGGAATGCTCTGTTGATCCCAGGGACACCACAAAGTCCTAGCTGATCTAGAGGAAGCCTTCCAAGCTGGCAGGAAAGGAAAGTGGCCACTGCAAGCCACTGTGAAGCTGGAACAGCTGCCGAAAGGAAGAAGTACCAAAGAACTGCTGAGTGAGAACAACATTTTTTTTATACATTAAAGGAAGAGTCCCATGGAAAGAACAGAGTGAAGGGAAGAGCCAAAAATAGAAGTGGCGGTGTTTAATACACTCCCCTGGAAGAAAGCAACGAGGAAAGCTTTTTCTGATGCAAATTGGGAAAGGAAGTTACTAATCAAGGACTTTTGAATGAATGGCAATTTTGAAACTGGACTGGACTTATTGAACTTACTGGACTAAATTAAGAAAGAGTGAGAAGACGTATCTGGACTCCCTTTTTTCTGACTTTTTTATTCTCCAGTATTCAATTATAAATTTTAAAGAATTTAAAATAATAAGGGATTGCTACAGAAAGGAGAAAAGAGAAATAAGTGCAATAGTGCCACCTAAATGCCAAAGTGAAAATAGAAGACAGAAGAGAGAAAGGGAATTACATGACCATGACAGTATGAGAAAAGAAAGAAAAAATTACTTTATTTACAGACAGAGAGTGCAAGACTGAGAACTCTTGTTTTAAAACAGTGTAGCTCTTGGAAATTAAAAAGAAACAAACTAGACAAAAGGGAACAAAGATCTAAAGGCCCTGTCACACTGGCCGACGGATGCAAAACGTTTGTAAAAAGGACACAGCGGAGGAGAAAAATGTTCCATCCATTGTTATCCGCTCTCAAAAGGGGCAAAAATTTGCATAATCAGAGCGGACAACACGGAAAGGAACGGATGGGGGGAGGACACAGGGCAGATGGAAAGCGGATGCTCCACGGAAGCCTAGCGGATGGAAGCGGATGACACATCCGCAAGGCTTCCGGGGGAGCGCAGCAAAGTGGACGCGGAACGGAAAGAGCGGATGCAGAGGGACGCCAAGCGGATGAAGCGGACGCACAGCGGAAGCCTAGCGGATGAAGCGGATGCAGAGCGGAAGCCTAGCGGATGCCTAGCGGATGCCTAGCGGAAGTCTAGCAGATGCCTAGGATTCACTGCGCATGCGGGGAGGATGCATTGCATCAGCCCCGCGGATATAAAGGGAAGCAGCTCCCAAGCAGGTCAACATTCAGAGAAAAGACCTGCTTCCAGACACATCGCCTGCCTGCCTGCCTGCCTGCCTGCCTGCCAGCCAGCCAGCCTGCCAGCCAGCCAGCCTGCCTGCCAGCCAGCCAGCCTGCCTGTCAGCCAGCCAGCCTGCCTGCCAGCCAGCCTGCCTGCCTGCCAGCCAGCAACCCCACAACCATGGGGAAGAAGAGAAAGCCTCAGCCATCTCCTGCCAGCCCTGGCAAGAGGGACAGGGTGACCCTCCCACCCCCTGGCCCTCACTCTGCTTCTGCTGGGGTTTCTGCAGCACGGGCTCGCACTTCTGGGGCTGGGGCTTCTGATGCTTCTGCTTCTGGAGGAGCTGATGATGTTGCTTCTGGCGGTGGTGCTTCTGCTGGTGCTTATTCTACTGATGCTGCTTCTGGCGGTGGTGCTTCTGCTGGTGCTTACTCTGCTGAAGCTGCTTCTGGCGGTGCTTCTGCTGGTGCTTACTCTGCTGGCGCTGCTCCTCATCCTGCTGGTCCTGCTGGTGCTCCTGGTCCTGCTGGTGCTCCTGGTCCTGCTGGTGCTCCTGATCCTGCTGGTGCTCCTGGTCCTGCTGGTCCTGCTCATGCTCCTGGTGCTACTGGCGCTGCTGGTGCTTACTCTGCTGCTGATGGTCCTGGTCCTGCTGCTGCTGCTGCTGCTGCTGCTGGTGGTGGTGGTGGTGTGGAGGAGCAGCCCCTACAACCTGGAAGCCCCTCTGATGAGGGCCCATGTGGTCCTGCCAAAGGGAGGAAGAGGCAGACGCGAGAACGGGAGAGGAGGCAATACAACATCGAGGAGGAACATGAAGATGAGGTGCTGGAGTGGCTGAGAGAGAATGAGTATCTATGGCGGAAGGGACACAGGCTCTATAGGGACACCAAAAGGAAGCAGGCTGCTTGGAGAGAGAAGGCGGAGAGCCTGGGCTACACTTCAGAGGTGCTCCTCGGGTGGTGGAACCACATGCACACCTGGTACAGGAAGCTGCACCTCAAGAAATCTGGCCAGGCCGCGGACAAGCTGATGGACAGAGAGAACTACGTCATGGCCAAGTGCAGCTTCCTGGAGGATGAGATCCGCCACCGAGGAGCAGCCCCTCTCACAACCCTCTCTCTCAGGCAGCCTGCTGAGAGCAAGTCCTCTTCCGGCAGAGAGTCAGCTCCTGTCTCCAGGCAGGTGTCTGTGGAGCGTGCCATGACGGAGACCCCCCCCCGACAGCTGTACTAAATGTGGCGGAGCGCATGGAGGACCCCCTGGAGCAGTGGGAGAAAGGAGACGGCACTTCCACCACAGCCCAACCCGCATCCACCCCCAGCTCCACCACAGAGAGCCAGACAGGAGGGGCGGAGCCACACTGTCCTGCTGGAGATAAGAGACACCATCAGGAGCAGCGTAGATCTCCTCTCTCAGCTGGTACACACTGACTCCTCATCCTCCGACCACAAGCCCTTCCTCACCTATGTGAACCAGACACTCATGGACATGGTGGAACCCCAGTACCAGGTGGTGAAGGACAGGATCACCGATCTGCTTCACAACCCTCCAGATCCAGATGGACCTGCTCCCACCCAGTCCAGGTCTGCTCCTCCACCCCAGGTGATGTCACTCCCTCACCTACGAGGGATATGGCTACCAGGAGGTCCAGCAGCACAGGCAGCAGCCCTTCCCAGTCCAGGCACAGGTTCATCGGACGACACCGTTGCCACCGGTTCCACTGATGCCACCGATGCCACCGATGCCACCCACGCCACTGATGCCACCCACGCCACAGATGCCACTGATGCCAGTCCTCACCCAGCTGCAGACCAGACAGCCCCACTACACTGCTCCTTCCTCCACCCCACAGCCAAGCCCGGCCTCACAACATCTGTCATTGGTACTGAGGCTGACTCCCCATGGCATGGAGGAAGGGGCTCTCAACATCACGGGGCTGAGCCAGCTGTCTGAGTGCTTCCTCAACACACCGACCCCTGTTGTCCTCTCGGAGCCAGGCACCCCAGTGGCGCTTCAGACCAGCACTCCAGCAGCAGCCACCTCCACAGCACCTGGACCCTTCTCCCCTGAGACTGGGCACACCTCCGAGTGACCAAGAGGAGTGCCAGAGACTGGGTGGCTACCTGTTGACTTTATTTTTGCTTTGTACACTTGACTTGGGTCATTTTTCTTTTACAGCTTGTTATTAATAAAGATTATCTTTGCTTCACACACTTGCTTTATTTATTTTAGTAAATAAAGTCTTGGTGGAAACTTTTAGAAATGGTTTAAGCCTTTGCATGCTTGTGGGATGGGTTAAGATAGCAGTGGGGTGGGCAGAGATACCTTTGGGATGGGTAATACCTGTGGGATGGGCAGGGATACCTTTGGGATGGGTTAAGATAGCAGTGAGATGGGCATGGATACCTTTGGGATGGGTAATAGCTGTGGGATGGGCAGGGATACCTTTGGGATGGGTAACAGCTGTGGGATAGATAAACCTCCAGTGCAAGCATAGTGGGACTGTATGGTCCACCCTCCCAGGTGCCACACATATGGCCCTTTTTTTATCAATAACACTTTATTCATTGACCAACACATTTCAAAATAAACAAAGCTCTTCATTATCAATAACAATGTAAGCATTGATCCACACATTTGAACATAAACACAACCCTTTATTAAATGCCCTGTTCATTGTAGGGCCACTCAACATACATGGCCCAATCTCATCAGTTTGATGAGACAGGCTGAAGGAAGCATCCATTAATCATCTATCATCCTGTCTTGCCATTCCACTGCTCCAGCTGGGGAGTTGCACCAGTGTTTCAGGAGGTTGCGCTGCTTCTTCCCTTCACGTGAGGCTCTGTTGGGGCCTTGCACATCCTCAGTGTCTATCAGGTTTCGCCCTTGCCTCCATTCACCAGGCTCCATGTCCCCATTGCCTTGTTGGAGGTCCACAAGCCTGTTCTGCAACACTGGGTAGCGGGTGCGCATGAGATTGTGCAGGATGCAGCAAGCTTCCACGATCCTCCTCACGGTCTCTGGGCAATGCTGCATGGTGGTGAGAAGTACCTGGAACCTGTTGGCCAGGATGCCAAAGGCATTCTCCACCACCCGCCTTGCCCTGGACAACCTGTAGTTGAAGATCCTCTCTTCACGGATGAGGCATCTCGAAATGTAGGGCTTCATGAGGAAGGTTCTGAGGGAGAAGGCGTCATCCCCCACGATGAAGTAGGGCACATCTTGCGTGTCATTGGCCAGAGGGTCTGGATCTGGGAAGCCCATGATGAGGTTGCATTCCAGCCCCTCCTTGAGGTGACTAGCATTGTATACCTGGGCATCTGAACATGAGCCATTGCCTGAAGCATCGATGTACATGAACTTGTAGTCAGCATCGACCATGGCGAAGAGGATGATGCTGAAGAAGCTATTGTAGTTGAAATAAGTGGACCCCGACTTGGCTGGAGCTTTGCAGGCCACGTGCTTCCCATCTATGGCTCCAACGGTGTGTGGGAAGTTCCACCTCTGATACCACTGTTCTGCAACTTTCTTCCATCCTTCTTCAGTGGAGGGGCACTGGAGGAGCTCTTCCAGGTATTCTTCGATGATGGCCTGCACCACTTCTCTGACCACAATGCTGATGGTGTTGTGTGGTACCCTCCAGCCGTACTGCATGCTCCTGTAGGTGGTCCCTGAGGCCAGGTGGCGCAGAGTGGGTGCCACCTTGAGCCCAGGGTTCAGGCTGGGCCAGAAGTTGGTGCTCTGCTTGGTCAACCTGGGTGTCAGCCGCTCCACAACTTCATCAAACATGGCTGGAGGCATCCTGATGAAGTTCTGGAATGCACGAGGGTCTTCGTTCCTCAGCTCCACCATCAGCTTGTTGTACAGTCCGTACTCTGCTCTTCTCCCGATCCATCTTCGGACCCAGACACTTCTTGGCCGCCTCCTTTTCTTCCCGTAGAACAGTAGAAAGAGCCTGTAGATGGCTTCGCACTGTTGCAGAACGATGGTGGCTAACAAAAGGACTGTGTTACGATCCATGGTGGACATGACTGGATGCTGTGGAAGAGCAAGAGGCAGATGAAGGCTGCAGAGGTCTGCACAGCAGGGCTGCTGGTCTGAAAGTGAGATCCAGGTGAGTTGCTCCCCCTTTTTATAGGCAATATAGGTTTTCCCCTATGTGTCCTTTTGCATCCTCTAGGCATCCTCTAGACATCCTTAATATCTGAGATAGGTCCCCTCTGTGAACATTTTTTCCGTTTTAAATGCTTTCTTTGTGAGCTGCATCCGCTTTCATCCTTTCTCCGTCCGTGCTACTAACGCTGCGCGTCCGTTCCACGTCCGTTTCGCTTCCTCCCTGTGTCCGTTTACCACTGGAGCGGATTTGAGTTGTGTGGATGTGCAGCGGATGCCTAGTGGATGCGTAACGGATGATGACGGATGCAGAACGGATGTTCCCCGTATGCGTTGCAGATGCAGAACGGACGCGTTGGATACATTTTCTGCTCAAAAAGTTTTGAGCAGCTCAAAACTTTTTGAGTGGATGAAACCTCAGTCGACAGATGCTGGACGGATAGAGAGGAAGAAAAACGGACGCAGTGAGTCCAGAACGGATGCATCGTGTTAATCAACGGATGGCAATGTTTCTCTCCGTTTTACATCCTCTTTTCATCTGTTGGTGTAGTGTGACATGGGCTTAAACACTCCCTTTCTCTTGGACTGCTTCATTTTTTTTTCTTTTTTTCCTTTATTTTTTTTTGAATAGCATCTGGAAGCTTGCACTGTGGAAATTACAATTGGGAAAAATAATTGATGGCTGGACTTAGAAAGCTGGTGGCCTAACATAAATTATAATTGGATATTTGGAATTTTTACTTTTTACTTTTATCTTTGTTTCTATTTTTTATATTACTATACTGCTATACTACTTAGATTTTCATTTTTCCGATTTCCTTTACCACATTTCCTTTTTAAATTTTCCATTTTTTTTCTCATTTTATCTCGCTTTCTTTTTTTTAATCATAACATTGTTTACCTTACTCCTTTTTGTATTTTTCCTTTTTTTCTAAAATTTGTTATAAACACGACTTGGATTAAGTTATAGAAAGTAGTTCCCAAACTTTTTCAGTCCACTGCCTCCTTGGTGCTCCAAACTCATCCTTGGTGCCCCCCCATCCAGAGAAATTCAAATTTCTATGGGCATGGCCTGATTTGAGGATGTGGCTTGCTGGTCACATCACTGGCTGGGTGTGGCTTGGTGGGTGTGGCTTGGTGTCACATGACCAGGTAGATATGATTTGGTGATCATGTGATTGGGTGGGTGTGGCCAGGTGACTGGCAAACCAAATACAAATGATCCTCACTTAATGGCCAGTGGTTTAGCAAGTGTTCTAATTTATTTTTTTTGGTTAAGCTTTATTGATTTTTAGAAACAAACAAAAAACAAACAAAACATAAAAACATCCATCTTTCTTCCATAAATATACAAGCAGTGTGTCGGTTGGTTTGCAAATTTTTTGTGCTTCAATTTCATAGTCTCCATTACAGTTGCATTACATGATAACTCATAATTTTGTTCATTCATACATTACGAGATAGCTATACTTTACTTAGTTTATTTTATAACAATTCATATAGTCCTCCCAAATCTATCCTAAAAACATTTTATATATAATAATAATTTTATATATAATAATATTTATATATATAATAATAATAATAATAATAATAATAATAATAATAATAATAATAATAATAATAAACATTTATTACACATATAAACATTATATATATAATAATAATAAAAAGAAAAGAAATACATCTTTATATATTCATTATTTTCTAAAATTCTACATATTCTATTATTATATTTTGTTGTCTAGCCATTGATAGAAAAGGTCCCAAATTTTGTAAAATTGTTTATCCTCTTGTTCTCTAATTTCAAATGTCAATCTACTCATTTCACCACATTCCAATATTTTCTTGATAGTTTCCTCCTGTGATGGTATTTTCTCATTTTTCCAATTTTTAGCAAATAC
>BLBF01000019.1:19189212-19209865 GCA_015471245.1 Laticauda colubrina
TCCTCCTGTGATGGTATTTTCTCATTTTTCCAATTTTTAGCAAATACAATCCTAGCTGCTGTTAATACATTTACAATCAAATATTTTAAATCTTTGCTATATGTATCAATACATATATTCCCAATAAAAATATCTCTGGTTTTAAATCTATATGCTTTTTAGTCATTTTTTCCAAACACGTGTGGATTTTAGTTCAATATTTTTTTGCATCCACACAAGTCCACCACATATGGTAATATGAGCCAGGTATCTGATGACATTTCCAAAATTTTTCGGATTTATTCTTGAACATTCTTGCTAGTCTTGTAGGGGGAAAAATGCCACCTGTAAAACATCTTATACAAATGTTCTTTTTCTTAAAAAAAAAAGTTTTATTGATTTTTAAGGACAAACAAAAACAAACAAAACATAAAAACATCCAGCTTTCTTCCGTAAGTATACAAACAGTGTCAGTTGGTTTACAAATTTTTTGTGCATTGATTTCATAGTCTCAATTACAGTTACATCACATAACTCATATTATCAGAAATTTTCTTTAAATGCTGTTGACACTGTCATTTTATAATTTTGAGACCACAATTTTTGCCATTTCTCGAGATCAATCCCATATCCAAAATTCTTCCCCCAAGCAATCATTGTTTCTTTAACTTGTTCTTCTTCTAGTTTAATTTCTAAGAAATATCCATACAGTTTTTTAATCACCTTTTCATCAGTACCTGTCAAAATCTTATCTAAATCAGTCAATTTATTGTAGAAACCTTCTGTTTTAAAATCTTTTTCATACCTTGAATGTATTTGCGCATAAGAAAACCAATTCATCTTTATACCTTGTTCCTTTAGTTTTTGCATCGATTTAAGTTCACCCTTTTCATTCAAAATTTCCCCATATCTAACTGTTTGTTCCTTCTTATATGTTATAGGATAAGAAAATGCTTCAATAGTTGATAACCAGACTGGAATTTTCAAATAACATTGTCTTTTAATCTTCTCCCAATTTAACCACAGAGACTCCCGTATATGATGTCTTCTAAAATAACCCTGTATTTTAGTTCCCTTATACCATAAAAAGGCATGCCACCCCAACAATAAATCATGTCCTTTTAATACCAACAATCTAGTATTTCTTAATGTTTTCCATTCCTTAGCCCGTGTCAAGTTTGTAGCTTGGTTGTACAACTCCCAATTAGGCAGACCAAATCCTGCTCTAATTCTAGCATCTTGTAAAAGGTTTAACTTTATTCTCACTTTCTTACCTTGCCATATATATTTCAACACAATTTTGTTTAAATCTTCAAAGTAGTCCTTTCCAAGCCTAACTGGTATTGTTTGAAACAAATATAAAATTCTGGGTAAAATATTCATTTTGATTGTTGAAATTCTCCCAATTAGTGACAACTGTAGGTTCTCCCATTTCGTCAAATCTAGTGCTATCTGTTGTTTAAGTTTAGTGTAGTTGTTCTCTTTTAGTGTACTACATCTTGCTGTCAAATGTATCCCCAAATACTTAATCTTATTCGTAACTTGAATTTTCAATACATCTGCCAATTCTTCTTTTTGTCTTAGTAGCATATTCTTTGTCAAAATCTTTGTCTTATCTTTGTTTATTTTCAAGGCGGCCACCTTGCCATATGCCTCTGTCTTTTCGAATAGTTTTGGTACTGTTTCTAGGGGGTCTTCTAAAATAAAGGCCAAGTCATCCACAAAAGCTTGCAATTTAAATTCTTCCTTTTTAATTTTCATTCCTTTTATACTCTTTTCGTCTCTAATGTTTCTATTTAACACTTCCAAAGTTAGTATAAATAGCAAAGGTGATAGTGGGCAACCTTATCTTGTATCTTTTCTTATCTTGATCAAGTCTGTTAATTCTTCCTCTATCATTACCTTTGCCATTTGCTTATTATATATGGCTTGTATTGCTTGAATAAATTTTCTGGTGAAAGCCCATCTGTTCCAATAATAATAACATGAATCTCCAGTTCACATTATCAAATGCCTTCTGTACATCCAAAAATATCAAAGCCATTAGTTTTTCAGGGTGTGCCTCATAATATTCCAAAGTGTCCAATATTACTCTCATATTATCTTTAATTTGTCTCTTTGGCAGAAATCCATTTTGGTCAGGATGAATAAAATTATTTAAATATTTTTTGAGTCTCTCTGCCAATATTGACAGAAAAATTTTATAATCTGCATTTAATAAAGAAATGGGTCTATAATTCTTAATTTGTAATGGATCGGTCTCTTCTTTTGGAATAAGTGTAATGTAGGCTTCTGACCATGTTTTAGGTATCTTCTTTAGCATAACTTCATTCATGACTTCTAGCAATGGAAGGTTCAGTGATTCTTGTAATGTTTTATAGAATTATATTGCTTTCTTACATTTTTTCAATCTCTTTAGATATCTAAAGCCCATGTCACACTGAACCAACAGATGCAAAGAGGATGTAAAACGGACAAAAAACCTTGCCATCCGTTCGAAAACGCGATGTACTCACTGCCTCCGTTTGGCTTCCTCTCTATCCGTCCAGCATCCGTTTATGGACGTTTCATCCGCTCAGAAAGTTTTGGGCTGCCTAAAACTTTTGTGCGGAAAATGTATCCAGTTCGTCCGTTCTGCATCTGCTACGCATCTGCTATGCATCCATTACGTATCTGTTATGCATCCGCTATATCTGCTAGGCATCCGCTACGCATCTGCGTAACTCCATCCGCCCGGACGCAGGGAGGAAGCTGAACGGACGCAGAACGGATGCAGAATGGATGCCTAGCGGATGCAGCACGGAAACAAAGCGTTTAAAACGGAAAAAATGTTCGCAGAGGGGACCTATCTCGGATATTAAGGATGTCTAGAGGATGCCTAGAGGATGTCTAGAGGATGCCTAGCGGAATACCTATACTGCCTATAAAAAGGGGGAGCAACTTGCCTTCATCTCATTTTCAGAACAGCAGCCCAGCAGTGCAGACCTCTGCAGCCTTCATCTGGCTCCACAGCATCCAGTCATGTCCACCATGGATTGTAACAAAGTCCTTTCGGCAGCCACCATCATTCTGCAACAGTGCAAAGCCATCTGCAGGCTCTGTGAACTCTACTGCGAGAAGAAAAGGAGCCACCCAGAAAGAGTCTGAATCCGAAGATGGTTCGCCAGAAGAGCAGAGGACAGACTGTACAACAAGCTGATGGTGGAGCTCAGGAGCGAAGACACTCGGGCGTTCCAGAACTTCATGAGGATGCCTCCAGCCATGTTTGACGAAGTTGTGCAGCGCCTGACACCCAGGTTGACCAAGGCAAACACCAACTTCCGGCCCAGCCTGGAACCTGGGCTCAATGTGGCACTCATTCTGCGCCACCTGGCCTCAGGGACCTCCTACAGGAGCATGAAGTATGGCTAGAGGGGGCCATCCAACACCATCAGCGTTGTGGTCAGAGAAGTGGTGCAGGCCATCATCAAAGAATACAAGGAGGAACTCCTCCAGTGCCCCTCCATTGAAGAAGGATGGAAGAAAGTTGCAGTGCAGTGGTATCAGAGGTGGAACTTCCCCCACACCGTTGGAGCCATAGATGGCAAGCACATGGCCTGCAAATCTCCATCCAAGTCGGGGTCCACTTATTTCAACTACAAGGGCTTCTTCAGCATCATCCTCTTCGCCATGGTCGATGCTGACTACAAGTTCATGTACATCGATGCTTCAGGCAACGGGACAGCTTCAGATGCCCAGGTATACAACGCCAGTCACCTCAAGGAGGAGCTGAAATGCAACCTCATGGTGGGCTTCCCAGATCCAGACCCCCTGCCCAACAACACACAAGATGTGCCCTACTTCATTGTGGGGGATGACGCCTTCTCCCTCACAACCTACCTCATGAAGCCCTACACCTCCAGACTCCTCACCCATGAAGAGAGGATCTTCAACTACAGGCTGTCCAGGGCAAGGTGGGTGATGGAGAACGCCTTTGGCATCCTGGCCAACAGGTTCCAGGTACTTCTCACCACCATGCAGCATTGCCCAGAGACCGTAAGGAGGATCGTGGAAGCTTGCTGCATCCTGCACAATCCAATGCGCACCCGCTACCCAGTCTTGCAGAACAGGCTCGTGGACCTCCAACAAGGCAATGGGGACATGGAGCCTGGGGAATGGAGGCAAGGGCGAAACCTGATAGACACTGAGGATGTGCATGGCCCCAACAGAGCCTCACATGAAGTGAAGAAGCAGCGCAACCTCCTGAAACACTGGTGCAACTCCCCAGCTGGAGCAGTGGAGTGGAAAGACAGGATGGTAGATGCTTAATGGATGCTTCCTTCAGCCTGTCTCATCACACGAATGAGATTGGGCCATGTATGTTTGGTTGGCCTACAATAACAAGGCATTTAATAAAGAGTTGTATTTATATTGACATGTGTGGATGATTATTACATTATTATTGATAATAAAGGGCCATAGGTGTGGCACCTGGGAGGGTGGACCATACAGTCCCACTATGCTTGCACTGGAGGTTTATCTATCCCACAGCTATTACCCATCCCAAAGGTATCCCTGCCCATCCCACTGCTATCTCAACCCATCCCACTGCTATCTTAACCCATCCCACAAGCATGCAAAGGCTTAAACCATTTCTAAAAGTTTCCAGCAAGGCTTTATTAAAAAAAAGAAATGAAGCAAGTGTGTGAATCAAAACTAGACTTTATTAACAACAAGCTATAAAACAAAAAAGAGTCTCTGGCACTCCTCTTGGTCGCTCAGTCTCAGGGGTGAAGGGTGCAGGTGCTGTGGAGGTGGCTGGTGCTGGAGTGCTTGTCATCAGCTCCTCCAGAAGCAGAAGCAGCAGAAGCGCCAGCCCCAAAAGAGCGAGCCCGTGCTGCAGAAGCCCCAGCAGAACCAGAGTGAGGGCCAGGGGGCGGAATGGTAGCCCTGTCCCTCTTGCCAGGGCTGGCAGCAGATGGCTGAGGCTTGCTGTGCTTCCGCATCGTTGTGGGGTTGCTGGCTGGCAGGGAGGCTGGCAGGAACCAAGGCTGGCAGCAAGGCTGGCAGGGAGGCTGGCAGCAAGGCTTGCAGGCAGACATGCAGGCAGGGCAGGCAAGGCAGTTAATCCATCCGGCAGCAAGTCTTTCCTCTGAATGGCTACCTGCTTCCGATCTGCTTCTGTTATATCCATGGGGCTGATGCAATGCATCCTCCCCGCATGCGCAATTAACGCCAGGCATCCATTAGGCTTCCGTTTTGCATCCGCTAGGCTTCCGCTGTGCACCCGCTTCATCCGTTCGGCGTCCGTTCTGCATCCGCTGTATCCGTTCCACGTCCGCTTTGCTGAGGTCCCCCAGAAGCCTAGCGGACGTGCCATCCGCTCCCATCCACTTCCATCCGCTGGGCTTCCGTTCCGCATCCGCTTTGCATCTGCCCTGCGTCCTCCCCGGGTCCGTGTTATCCGCTCCGGTTATGCAAATTTTTGCCCCTTTTGAGAGCGGATAACAACGGATGGAACATTTTGCTCGTCCGCTGTGTCCTTTTTGCATCCGTTGGCCAGTGTGACATGGGCTTTAGGTAGATTAGTATTCTGTAAATACTGTTTAACTCTTTCCTCCTCAATATTATCTTGCTCATATAATTTCCCATACAAGTTTGAATGATTTCCTTCTTCTCTTTATTGCCATGGCAAACTTGACCTTGATCAACTATTAACTGTGGTATTCTTCTTGATTCTTTTTCCTTTCTCAATTTGTATGCGAACCATCTACCTGGTTTGTTTGCATCCTCAAAATAATTCTGTTTAGCACTAATTTAGTGCTAATTCTTCTTTCTCTATTAAACTCATTTTGTGTTTATTTGTATCCAGTTTTAGCTTAATGTCTTTTTTCTGTGGCATTTTCTGCAGTTCTTTTTCAAGTCTTTTATACTCATCTTCTAAAGCTTCCGTGGCTTGCTTTTTCCTGATATTCCTTTTCCTTGTGTAGTCTATTATCAAGCCTCTAGCATATGCCTTCATTGTGTCCCATACATTCTGGATGGAAGTGTCTTCTTTTTTATTTTCTCTAAAGAAAAAAGGCAATTCTTTCTCCATCCGCTGTATAAAATCCTTCTCCTTTAGAATAGTATTATTAACGTCCATCTCAATCTTCTTTCTTGTCCTTTCCATTTAATTGTCACTGGATTGTGATCTGCCCAAGTACTTGTTTTGATATTTGTTTCTTGAATATTAGATATTAGTTCTGTTGAAATCCAAATCATATCTATTCTGGACCATGTTAAATGTCTATTTGAGTAAAAAGTGTATTGTTTAGTTTTAACATTTCCTTCTCTCAAATATCTTTTAAATTTATTTCATCTATCATTTTAAAAAAGGATTTCTATTTTGCTTTGTTGTTGTTGTTGCTATATAGTCCAGTTTATTGTCTACAATTCCATTGAAATCTCCCATCATAACTATATTGACATAGTCCAGTTCAATTATTTTCATATGTAATTTTTTATGAAATTCTTCTTGTTTATCATTCGGAGCATAAATTGCAATCAAGAGTGTTTTCGTATTATTATCCATTATTTCCACCATTAATTCTCTTCCATCTTCATCAGTATAAATCAATTTGGCAAAGATGGTCTCTTTAATATATAAAACCACTCCTCTTTTCTTACATTGAGGCAAAGAAGTAAATATTTTCCCTAATTTTGGTTGTATCAACAATTGTTCATATTGTTTTTTTAATATGTACTTCTTGTAGACAAATTATATCAAATTTTAGTTTCTCTAATTTGTGAAAAAGTTTCCTTCTTTTAACAGCTGAATTAAGTCCATTTATATTCATTGTAATCAATTTTTTCTCTTCCATGATTATGCTTTATAATTAGGTTTGCCAGCTCTCATAGATCTTGGTTCACGTTGTTCTTTAATCTCCACCGATCCACCTACTGCGCCTTCTTCTTTTTCAGTCTCCATTTGGTCATCTTGAAATTCAGTTAGTGAAATCTCTTTTTCTGCCTCTTCCTCCTCTCTCTTTCCAAAAAATTCTGCATAGAATAATTCTGCTTTCTTGATTGACTCAATTCTATGTCTCTGTTTTTGCCATGTAAACATTAACCCTTCTGGGATTAGCCATCTATAATTCACCTCTTTTTTCAATAGCATTTTAGTCAGAAATCGGTATTGTCTTCTCATCTCTCTCACTCTTCTAGGTGTTTGCTTTAAAACCACAATCTCCTTGCCTTTGTATTTCAATGTTTTCTCTCTTACCACTTGTAATATTTGTGTTTTAATGGCTTTTTTTGTAAATCTGATATGAACTTCTCTTGGTAGGTTATTTCTCATCGCATATCTTGTAAAAACTCGGTATACCTCATCTCCTCCATCCATCATCTTCTCTTCTGTTATTTCCAAAGCTTCAGCCAATATTTCTATCATTATCTCAGCTAGATTTTGTCCTTTTTCTTCCTCTATGTTTTCAAATCTGAGATAGAATTCTGATCTGTCCATCTCCCATTTCAGCATCCCACTTTTATCTTGTTCAACCACTGTTAATCTGCTATCAATATTTCCAATCTTCTTGTCTCTTTGTTTATCTTCTTCTTCAATTTTTTGGAATCTCTCATCATACTTCACCATCATTTGTTGAATATTCTCCACTTTTTCATCAGTTTTCCCTGTTCTTTGCTCAATATTTTCTATGCTCTTTTCAATTGTGTCTGATTTTATTTTAAGGTCTTGGATTCCTTGCATAATCATCTGTAGAGTCACTCTTTCTTGATCTTTGTCTTGCCTTAACGTTGTCTGAATTTGACGTTGTCCTCCAGATGATGGGGAGGCGGAAGTAGAAGTTGAGGAGCCAGAAGCTATAAACTTCCTACTCATTTTAAACAATTTGGGATCTTCAGGTTCTTCTAAACCCTGATCCAATTATGGAATAGCCAATTATAATCCAAAATGAAAAATAAAAATGGTAGAGAGAAAAACCCAATAATAATAAAAAGAAAAGGAGAAAAAAATTCTTCAGGTTCTTCTTAACCTTAATCCAATCAATAATTAAGTAGAAAGGAAGGAGAAAAATAAAAAGGTTTAAAAAGAAAAAAAAAATGAGAAAATAAAAATAATTCTTCAGGTTCTTCAACACCTTAACCCAATTGAGAATTCTCAAATAAAAAAAGTATAAAAGTGGACCAAAAGAGTAGATCAAAAAACAAAAAATTCTCAAAGAAGAAAGGAAAAAAAAAAAGAAAAATTTGAGGCTTTCCCTTTAAAATATTAAGCAAAGATGGAAATGTTACAAAAAAAAAAGTTTTAAAAAGAAACAACGAACAGTACAGCTGGTGGGGGGGGTGAAGCACAAGAAAATAAAAAAGACACGCTGCACTTTATTTAGTTATCCAAGGCTCTTGTCATAACTCTCTCCAAGCTTCAAAGCCAAGTTTCAATTGTTGATAGAAATCCAAAAAACACCTGCAATAACACTCTCCCGTGCTCTTCCCTCTATCTTATCACATAACAATGTTCTTGAAAAAGAATTTCAAAGCTTTCTTTCTCAACTTTCTCAGCTTCATCTAAAATATTTTCAAGCCTCTAGTTGGCAGTGTTACAAAGTTTCTTTACTCTCACTCTCCCCCTCCTTTCCCAGACAAAACATAATAAAAATTAAAAAGAATAAAAATAAAAAACAAGTATATCAAAATATCTAAAGGGAGACTCTAACCTAAAATATTACAAAGTCAAAAAAGAAAAGAAAAAATAGATATAAATAGAAAAAAAAACAGTCCAGTTAGCAAGTGCAAAATCATGATAGAAGTCCAGCCATGAGGAAAAAAAAAAAAAAAGCAAAGCCTTACTTTGACACTTCTGTTTAAAAACCGCCGCTTATTCAGTTCTGTCAAAACTTTTACAGATTCTTTTTTTCCCTTTAGGGTGTCCTTTAAGGTCCTTTTAAGTCTTAGAATAATAAAAGAAAAATCCTCACCAAACTGACATACTTTCTCTTTCAACCTCTTCCATTTGGAGCTGTCCCAACTTCAGCAGCTTTGATGGCTGCCTCTCTGCCGCTGGCAAAAGGGCTTCTCCTGGATCAACCAGGAACTTTGCCATATCCCTGGGATCTACAGGGCACGCCCTTCACTATCACCATCTCTTTGGGATGGTTTAGGTCTGTTTGGACCGTCCAGGGGCAGAGATATTGGCTGCAATCTCAGATCTCCGAGATTGCATGCAGTATCATCATGACACCAGCTCCTCCCCTCAGCAAGTGTTCTAATTTATGACTGGCCTCCCCAGAGCTACTTGACTTGTTTTTGGAGTTTTGACAGCCATGCACACGCACACATACATTCCTTTCTAACCCTATTGGAGCAGATAATTGGACTAGAATCAGCAGATCATCTCTGATTAGATTCTAGTAATGACTAGTTTCTAATCAGAGATGCTTTGCCAATTCTTGTTGATTTGTTTTATTTGTATTACTTTATGTTGCTGAATTGCATTGACATGTGTGTCCTTTCTTGTGCATAGCCCAGAAGCTGTTGTGATTCCTTGCAGCAAAAATTACAAACCTCTGGTTTTGCTCTACTTTTCAAACACACCGCCACTGCCACGTTCTAGTTGCCGGCACCGCGAGTCCACCCCATTCAGCCCACTGCACCGGAGGGACCTGCCCAAGCAAGTCCGAGCAGAGCAGTGCACCAAGTCAATGGGGTGAGCCTGAGAGAGGGAAGGAGAGAGAAAAGAAAAAGAAAAGGGAAAGAAAGAAAAAGGGACAAAGAAATGGAGGATGGAAGGAAGGGACAGAAAAAGAGGGAGGGAGGAAGAGATGGAGGAGAAAGATAATGAGATATCTATTCTAGTCCAATCACCTGTTCCAGCAGGGTTAGAAGGAAGTATGTGTTTGTGTAATTTATGTAATTTATCAGTACATTTTGGTTTTGCCTTCTTCAGAATTGGCACTGTAATACATTGAGGAAAAGTAATTTTTTAGGGTGCAGGTCTGTCCAGTGGACCCTGTTTAAAGCCTCAACAAAAAGTGAGAGCTTCCTAATAGTCTTGATCATGTTTCATCCACAAAAACTTTAATAGAAGCCAAAGAATGAGATCTTGATGGGGAGGGAGGGAGCGCCGGCCCTGCAAGCACATCAGGGAAGTGGAGCAAAGCCAGTCTGGGAGGGAGGGAGGGGGAGGGAGAGAGAGAGAGAGAGAGGGAGGTAGAGATAGAGATAGAGAGACCTGATGCATCAGATTGAAATGAGTTTAGAGGCCCTTTTCCACATTGAAAAATCTTTGCTAGCATCTTTTCCAGCACATTGAAACATCTTTGGCTTCTATTAAGCAATATGGACTGACAGCAGGGAACAGAGGAGCGGACAGAGAGGGGCCGGTTCTTGCAAACTGATAGAATCCAACCCCTGAATTGTGCCTGTGAGGGGCCCATCTCCAGCACCCCCCTGCCACCTCTTAGTGCCCCGTTGCCAACCCCCTTACCTCTTAGCACCTCCCTAAGGCATCCCATCACCCCCACAGGTATAGAAGAACCTGAAGAAAGGAATCTGGACAGGGACTGATTCTCAACTGCAACCTTTCTTTCGATTATAATTGATTTTCCTCTTATAACTCTACAAGGACTATAAAAAGACTACAAAATTAAATATCTCAAAATGAAGAAAACAACATCTGTGCCATCCTCTGCCTCTTCTTCAACTGCTTCTAGTCCCTCTGGATGGCATGCTACAACATCTCTAATGCCATGCTACAACAGGAAAAGGCAGTCTCAATGCAAGCAGAGATTAAAATGATTCTACAAGCTCTCCAAGAACAAATAGGAAGAGTGGAAGAGAAAGTAAGGAATATGGAAGAAAAGGTTGAGACTGCCCAGCAATTGATGATGAAAAATGAAGAACATTAGCAAAAAAAATAGAGGAGAGAGCAGAAATAACCAAAAAAATGAGTAGGTGAGATTGATTATATATTGATACTAACTGATCAGAATAAAGAGAAAATAATAATTTCATTGGAAATGGATCATGCTGACTATTATTTAAGATTTCAGAATATAGAGGAAGAAAAGGGGAAAAAATCTAGCAGAGATAATGGCACACTTGTTGGCAGGGGCTTTGGAGATGACTAAAGAAAAAGCAATGGCAGATATAGATGAAATATTTAGAGTTCAGATGAGATATGCACTTTGAAATAAGTTGCCAAGAGAGGGACATGTGAGATTCACAAATAAAGCTATAAGAACAGAAATCCTACAGAAAGCAAGAGACGATCCATTGAAATACAAAGGGAAAGGAATAATAGTCTTGAAGCAAATCCCAAGAAGATTTAAAGAAGAAATATCAATTTGTGACAAAGTCTTAATCAAAAGAGGAGTTAATTTTAGATCACTGATACCAGAGGGAATAATGGTGACTTGGCAGGAACAGAGACACAGGCTAGACTCAATAGAAAAAGCGAAGCAATTTTATGACCATTATTTCAGAGAAATAGAGGGAGAGAGAATGAGGGAGATGGGAGAAATTAGATGTCAAGAAGAAGCTGCAGGAGAAAGGGATGGACAACAAAAAGGAGAGGAAAGAGAATAAGAATGACAAGAGAAGAAGTAAAACCAAAGGAAGCAAGAGAATAACAGCAACAAGAGCAACAAAATCTTATTATAAATAAAGACATAGAAGAAGAAATAAAGTTAATATCAATCAATATAAATGGACTGAATTTAGCAATAAAAAGAAAAAGGATTTTCAGAAGAGAAATTGAAATTGGATATAATTTGCTTACAAGACGTACACATCAAAAAACAACATAATAGAGTATTGCACTATTTTAAAAACAGGAAGCTATACACCTCCCTGTCACAACAAAGCAAAAAAGGAGTAGCATTATATATTAAATATACAATAAAAACAAAACAAATCTTTTTAGATGAAAACGGGAGGGTGCTAATGGTGGAAATAACAATGAATTGTAAACAGATATTACTCGTGGAAATATATGCACAAGTGAGAATCAAGAAGACTTTTACGACAAACTTCATAAGAAAATAATGGAATTGGAGTATGAAAATATATGTATTTTAGGAGATTTCAACACAATAGTAGATAAGGAATTGGACTATAAAACACAAAAGGCAAATACTGTGTTTCTCCAACAATAAGGCCCCCATAGGAAGACCCAGCATGTTTTTTAGGCATGAGGTGAAATTAAGCCCCTCCCTCAAAATTTAGGCCTATTTTAAAACATTGAAATGGGAGGAAGGGCAGAGCACGGACATGCCATTAGGAGTGCCGCGAGCAGCTATGCCTCGCCACCAGCTGCTCCTAACGGTTGATCATGGCGGAGCACGGAGAGCTCCCTACCCCAGCCAAATGTCTTTGCTTCAAATCTGGGTATGGTGTGGCTACAGGCCGGGTCAGTGGGTGGGCGGTGGCAGTGTGGATGTTGGCCTCAATGGCAGTGGGACATTTTGTGCCACTTCTGCCATTGTCACTTTCTCTTCTACCCTTGCCACTGCTTATGCCACATTCGGAGTGCCGTCATTGGGCAAGACGCAGAAGCCAGAGTCCCTGCTGGACATCACAGTGGGGCGTAGTGGAGAAGTGGCCCTTCCAGCGGGTGGAGAAATAGTTTGAGTACATTCCTCCTTTGAGCGCATTCCTCCATTGGCAGTGTTTCAGCCACTTCTTGGGTGGGGGAGCTGCCCCCGTAGCTTTCATGGTTCCCACTGGATGTGGCACATGCCAGTGCCATCTCCAAAAACAGTGGCAGCAGTGGGGCAGACCCCACTGCTGACAACCACCTGCCATCCCGTAGGGGCATCCCTTTGCTTGACAGCAGCTGCATCGACAATGTCCTGCAAGTCGGTGAGTCATTCAAGCTTCAGTGGTGGAAGCGGCGGCAGGAGGGTGATGTCATTGTTTCTCTCTCCTCCATGCCTTGCTTTGCTTCCTGCTCCAGAGCTTCAGATCATGGTCTTGTCCCCTGTATGTCGGCAGCTCTCCTCTTGCTCCAGCCACCCCAACCCCCCCCCCCCCATGGACCTTTTCCCCTCTTTTAAGTTTTCTTAATTCTCATTCCCTCCGTTAGTTCCCTAAGAATACAGACTGGCCGGGCAGCTTCCTCCCCCCTTCCCGGTAGCTTTGTGCTTCTCAAAGCACACTCCGAGAAGCACAAAGCCGAAGACATCTATCCCATTTGCTCTTTGAGCAAAAGCAAACTTTCCAATCCAAACATAAGAGAAAGGGAATCATCCTACAAACCACATCACAGACTACAATGTCTGTGCAAAAGCCAGAACTATTTTGGATTACCCTCACCCTTGCACTGTCTGAACAAGAGATGCCAAAATACCCCACCAACCACGCAAGGGAAATCTGAAGGTGAACTCAAACACCTGTCAGTGGTCAAGCTGCAAGCAAAACCTCAAGAAGAAGAGAGGAGAAAGGTGGGTTGTTTAGCTTGCAGTTTTACAGAAAGCAATCTCCCCCTCGAAGCATACCTTCCCCCTTGATGCTAGTGGATGGCAAGGGGCACAAAGATCCCCCTGATCTCCCTTTGAAACCAGTTGAGCAATTGAATAAACTGTGAGTTCCCTTAGTTGGGACCCTAAGTGGAGGGGCCCAGAACTGCCCATTGCTAGTGGTAGGTGGAATCAGCTTCTTTAGCGACCCTCCTGCAACCCATTCTGTCCAAGTGATTGCAATAGGAAATTGGGGGCGAAGGGAAAAGGGCTACCTGAGGGGACGAAGAAGAGCTGCTGGCTCAGGAAGCAGAAATGCAGCAGGAATCTTGAGAGCATCTGATATTTACTCCGACAACGGTATAAGTACGAGATTGAGTTTGCAGTTGGGAACCTGATGCATAGCCATGAGGCTGTTTCTATCGGCTGATAGAAGTGGCTGGTGACTCTGCCCTCAGGGCACTTTTTATCAGCTTTTATCAACTAGGTGTTGCTGCCTGTGAGGCACTCCATGAGGTCGCTTCTATCAGCTGATAGAAGTGGCTGGTGACTCTGCCTTCGGGGTTCTTCTATCAGCTGATAGAAGCAGCCTTGTGGCGACATGTGGCTGCTCACAGGGTGCTTCATGAGGCCACTTCTATCGGCAGATAGAAGTGGTTGGTGACTCTGCCTTCAAGGCGCTTCTATCGGACGATAGAAGCGGCCTTGTGGTGAGGTGAGTCACGTGGGGTGCTCTAGGTGGGAGTGCACGTGGGGGGAAGAGGGCTGGCTGGTGGTTGCAGCACTTTAACTCAACTGGTGCCGACCAGGCTGTGCACGCCCAGAGTACACCAGATATGAAGCTACTCACCCACTCCATTCCACTGTCTGTCTTTGTTTTTCCACAGCTTTGAAAGGGCAGGTGGCTGCACAGTGTGTCCAGAGGGTGGATTGTGTGTCTCCCCCATGCATTTGCCTTTTCCTGTTGCTTGGGGGGCCGGGCTGATGGTTGCAGTGCTTGGACTCACCTGTGCTATATGGGCTATTCAAGTGTGCCGGCCATTGGCTGGCAAGTTGCAGCTGCTGCCAGACACTGTCAGCCCTTGCACACTCAGCACCTCCTGTGCTGGCCATGCCCACCCCACCCCAAAGGACTCACAATCTTATCTGGGCTTACTTTTGGGGTAGGGTTTATATTACAAGCATTCTCAAAAAAATCATGCTAGGGATTATTTTCTGGTTGGATCTTATTTTCAGGGAAAGTAAGTCATATTTCTCCTTTACTTGTAATATTTTGTTCCTTCTGGTTTCATTTAATGTCTAACCTTTAAAGTCCCATCCTATAATTTTTGTAAATAATTCAAAATAAAAGTATTTTCCCAAGGGAAGGATTCTATAATTAATTATTTTTAATATACTTATTTTTTCTTTATCACCAAAAATTAAATATGAAAAAAATAAAGGAGAGAGAGAGAGAGAGAGAGAGAGAGAGAGAGAAACATCCAACATTAACAACAAAAAGAAAAAAAAACCTTGTGTACAACTCTCCTCACATATCAATTTATATAAATATATTTTTAAAAATCCACCCCAGCTGAATGCTGAAAGATACATAAAAAAAAAAAATGTTCTCCTATAATTAATTGTAAACTTATTTCAAATCTATCTGGACCTTTAGTTCTGCCTTGCAGTACAATGGGTGGCAAATAAATTTAACAAATAAATGTTGATTTGTAACTTTTCAAACTGAAAGTTTTAATTAATCTCTTGTTGTTTGTTTCAAAAACAATTATATTTAAGTTCTTAAAACTTTTCTTTAAGTATTTAAAACTCCTTTCACTAAGGATTCAAGAAAACTGATCTGTATTTTCAAATGTGTTAATCAAATGTTTCCTAATAACTGAAAAGTAGTTAACCAATTTTTCAAAGGATTAGAAAAGGAAATATAGAAGTTGAATGACCTTTTGATGGCCCAGACCATGGTTTAAGCTAGATAGCTATTCCCTCAACACCCAGTACTCTAAATCAACTGAAGACAGTTATCTTTCAGCTTCATCACAAGATGCAACAGTCTGGAGCATATGTTGACAATGCCAAGTCCTCTCCTTATCCAGAGAGGAGTTATGAAGAGCACGTCTACTGTTCATTCCACCATAGTCTTCAGTTCACCATTTGTTTGCAAACATCAACTTCATCAACCAATCAAGAAATAACAACATAGCCAACCAGCCCGCTTACAACAGAGCCAGCACACCACACCTCCCCACCAGTATTTATAGAGAGACAGCAGCTCCAATCACGCTTTGCTCGCACAAGCACGAAGCACCAGTCCGAAAATGGTGAGTGGGACCTCGTGGAAACATTGCCAAGATATTCTCAATCTTACACAGGAAAAGACTTGAACATGCCAAAACCTGCATACCTGTACTTGTGAAAATCTATGAAAACATATATGTATATGTATATTTGTTTTCTTAAGTTTTGGCAGGTATTTATATATATAGACACAAACAGACCCCTCCCCCCAATACTTCCAGCCCAAACACACTCCAGCTAGTCACCCAGATGAAACCTACCTTCCTAATAAACGATAGCCAGCCATTCACCTGAAGCCAAGCCACGCTGAAAGCCCCCAATACACAAAACACAATGTTGCTAGCCAATCAAGATTTTTTTAAAAAAATGCTACAAAACAGACAGAAGACATTAGAAACACCAATCAAGCAGAACACAACAAACTCCAAGATGAAAAAAAAAGACCAAGACTCCCAACCAATCAGGATGAAAAAAAAAACATTCTAACAAAGCACGAGGCAAGCACCAAATTTAAAACAAAAACAGCTGCGAACGCCTAGCACACAAGACTAAGATGAACTCAATAAACAAGCCTGATAATGGCAGATGAGATTCTGCTGAAACATCGCTATAACTTTAAAAGCACAACTATAAAGACATGGAAAATACCCAAACAAAGCTAAATACCATAAATAAATAAATAAATAAATAAATACATACATACATACATACATACATACATACATACATACATACATACAAACAAATAAGCCATTCATCATTTACACACATACACAAAGCAGAGGTTGAATATTGCAGGATCATCTTGGACAACAATATCTGTGTTATCTTTGTAGACCCTACAGAGATCTATGCAAACAACTTCTGAATGTCATACTACCCTCTTAACTTTTGGCTGACATATATTGCTCCCGATCTATTCTGTTCCTTGGCAGTTTCCTACTGGTATTGTTCTAATGACATCATCCAGTTGCTGAATATGTGGCAGCTCTTACTTGTAGCTATTTTAATTGTGACAGAAGCCTAGATTTCAACATCTAACATGAGTATCTAATAAACATAAAAGCATTGTTGATATATTCCTGACCAAACACATGAAAATCCTTTTAGTGAGGGCACTGCAAAATGCAAAAATAGGAAGACTAAAATAGCATGGAGAATGGCTGATGAGAATGACAGAATTAGCAATGATGACAAAATTGACTTGTTTAATTAAACACAACAACTATATTACTGACTGTTAAAAAAATCAAGAGACACTCCTATCCTTCCCTTACCTTTTCTCCATTTCCTTCCCTTTCTTTTCCTCCTCTCCTGTTTTCATTTCTCTTTAATTATTTATTATTTTTCTCTCCTTTGCTTATTTTTCTCTTTCAAAATTTGTATGGTTTTTATTCTTTTAAACTATTTAATAAAATTTTATATAAATTATATAAATTATATAAACTATATAAAGGCCCTGTCACACTGCCCAACGGATGCAAAACGTTAGTAAAAAGGGCACAACGGATGAGAAAAATGTTCCATCCGTTGTTACCCGCTCTCAGAGGGGGGGGAAATTTGCATAACCGGAGCGGATAATACGGAAAGGAACGGATGCAGGGAGGACGCAGAGCGGATGGAAAACGGATGCGGAACGGAACCCTAGCGGATAGAAGCGGATGGGAGCGGATGGCACATCCGCTAGGCTTCCGGGGGACCTCAGCAAAGCGGACGCGGAACGGATACAGCGGATGCACAGTGGATGCACAGCGGATGAAGTGGATGAAGCGGATGCAGAGCGGAACCCTAGCGGATGCACAGCGGAAGCCTAACGGATGCCTAGCTTCAATTGCGCATGTGGGGAGGATGCATTGCGTAAGCCCCACGGATATAAGGGAAGCAGCTCGGAAGCAGGTCACCATTCAGAAGAAAGACCTGCTGCCGGATGGATTGACAGCCTTACCTGCCCTGCCTGCATGCCTGCCTGCAAGCCTTGCTGCCAGCCTCCTTGCCAGCCTTGCTGGCTGCCTGCCTGCCAGCCTTGCTGCCAGCCAGTCTGCCTGCCAGCCTTGCTGCCTGCCTGCCTGCCAGACGTCCTGCCAGCCTTGGTGCCTACCTCCCTGCCAGTCTTCCTGCCAGCCTTGGTGCCAGCCTTCCTGCCAGCCTTGGTGCCTGCCTGCCTGCAAGCCTGCCTGCCAGCCTGCCTGCCAGCCTTGGTGCCTGCCTGCCTGCCAGCCTTCCTGCCAGCCTTGGTTCCTGCCAGCCTCCCTGCCAGCCAGCAACCCCACAACCATGCGGAAGCACAGCAAGCCTCAGCCATCTGCTGCCAGCCCTTACAAGAGGGACAGGGCTACCATCCCGCCCCCTGGTCCTCACTCTGGTTCTGCTGGGGCTTCTGCAGCACGGGCTTCCTCTTCTGGGGCTGGCGCTTTTGCTTCTGGAGGAGCTGATGACAAGCACTCCAGCACCGGCCACCTCCACAGCACCTGCACCCTTCACCCCTCAGACTGAGTGACCAAGAGGAGTGCCAGAGACTCATTTTTGTTTTATAACTTGTTGTTAATAAAGTCTATTTTTGATGCACACACTTGCTTCATTTCTTTTTTTTTAATAAAGTCTTGCTGGAAACTTTTAGAAATGGTTTAAGCCTTTGCATGCTTGTGGGATGGGTTAAGATAGCAGTGGGATGGGTTGAGATAGCAGTTGGATGGGCAGGGATACCTTTGGGATGGGTAATAGCTGTGGGATAGATAAACCTCCAGTGCAAGCATAGTGGGACTGTATGGTCCACCCTCCCAGGTGCCACACCTATGGCCCTTTATTATCAATAACAATGTAATCAATCATCCACACATGTCAACATAAACACAACTCTTTATTAAATGCCCTGTTCATTGTAGGCCCACCCAACATACATGGCCCAATCTCATCCGTGTGATGAGACAGGCTGAAGGAAGCATCCATTAATCATCTATCATCCTGTCTTGCCACTCCACTGCTCCAGCTGGGGAGTTGCACCAGTGTTTCAGGAGGTTGCGCTGCTTCTTCCCTTCATGTGAAGGTCTGTTGGGGCCTTGCACATCCTCAGTGTCTATCAGGTTTCGCCCTTGCCTCCATTTCCCAGGCTTCATGTCCCCATTGCCTTATTGGAGGTCCACGAGCCTGTTCTGCAAGACTCGGTATTGGGCGCGCATGAGATTGTGCAGGATGCAGCAAGCTTCCATGATCCTCCTCACGGTCTCTGGGCGATGCCCCATGGTGGTGAGAAGTACCTGGAACCTGTTGGCCAGGATGCCAAAGGCGTTCTGCACTACCCGCCTTGCCCTGGACAGCCTGCAGTTGAAGATCCTCTCTTCACGGGTGAGGCATCAGGAAGTGTAGGGCTTCATGAGGTAGGTTGTGAGGGAGAAGGCATCATCCCCCATGATGAAGTAGGGCACATCTTGCGTGTCGTTGGGCAGGGGGTCTGGATCTGGGAAGCCCACGATGAGGTTGCGTTCCAGCCCCTCCTTGAGGTGACTGGCGTTGTATACCTGGGCATCTGAAGATGAGCCGTTGCCTGAAGCATCGATGTACATGAACTTGTAGTCAGCATCGACCATGGCGAAGAGGATGATGCTGAAGAAGCCCTTGTAGTTGTGATAAGAGGACCCTGAGTTGGCTGGAGCTTTGCAGTCCACGTGCTTCCCATTGATGGCTCCAATGGTGTGTGGGAAGTTCCACTTCTGATACCACTGCTCTGCAACTTTCTTCCATCCTTCTTCAGTGGAGGGGCACTGGAGGAGCTCCTCCTTGTATTCTTCGATGATGGCCTGCACCACTTCTCTGACCACAATGCTGATGGTGTTGTGTGGCACCCTCCAGCCATACCGCATGCTCCTGTTGATGGTCCCTGAGGCCAGGTGGCGCAGAATGAGTGCCACCTTGAGCCCCGTTTCCAGGCTGGGCCGGAAGTTGGTGTTTGCCTTGGTCAACCTGGGTGTCAGCTGCTGCACAAGTTCGTCAAACATGGCTGGAGGCATCCTCATGAAGTTCTGGAATGCCCGAGTATCTTCGTTCCTGAGCTCCACCATCAGCTTGTTGTACAGTCCGTCCTCTGCTCTTCTGGCGATCCATCTTCGGACCCAGACACTTCTTGGCCGCCTCCTTTTCTTCGCGTAGAACAGGTGAAAGAGCCTGTAGATGGCTTCGCACTGTTGCAGAAGGATGGTGGCTGCCAAATGGACTTTGTTATGATCCACGGTGGACATGACTGGATGCTGTGGAAGAGGAAGAGTCAGATGAAGGCTGCAGAGGTCTGCACTGCCGGGCTGCTGTTCTGAAAGTGAGATCCAGATGAGTTGCTCCCCCTTTTTATAGGCAGTATAGGTGTCCCTTTGCATCCTCTAGGCATCCTCTAGGCATCCTCTAGACATCCTTAATATCCGAGATGCTTTGTTTCCGTGCTACATCCGCTAGGCATCCATTCTGCATCTGTTTTGCGTTCGTTCCGCTTTCTCCCTGCGTCCGAGCGGATGCGAGTTGCACGGATGCGTAGTGGATGTCTAGCGGATATAGTGGATGCGTAGCGGATGCAGAACGGATGCCTAGCGGATGCGTAGCGGATGCAGAATGGACGAATTGGATACATTTTCCACGCAAAAGTTTTGAGCAGCTCAAAACTTTCTGAGCGGATGAAACGTCCATAAACGGATGCTGGATGGATAGAGAGGAAGCAAAACGGAGGCAGTGAGTACAGAACGGATACATCGCGTTAACCAACGGATGGCAATATATAATTTATATAGTTAAAGCCCCTGTCACACTTGCCTGGTGGGGGGGTGTTTGGGTTGGAGCTATCAGAGGGAGTCTGTTTTTGCCCAGGTGTTTGCCTGGCTTGTGGCATGGAGATCTTTCTATTCCACCAGACTGTCAATCATTTGGAAGCCTGCACTCTCAAATAGAAAGATCTCCATGCCACAAGC